>JAVGWX010000016.1:6096553-6106553 GCA_036924085.1 Ariolimax columbianus | reverse complement strand
TTGAGTCACCCTGGAACTCATTTCATCTCTCACACATTCGTAAAACAGCCTGCTAAACTAGTAGCAGGCTAACGATCGCTTTTCTAGAAAGTCGGTTAGTTAAACAGTCACCTAGCTAAACTCTCAGTTTCTCTCTCTCTCTCGCTCTCTCTCTCTCTCTCTCTCCCTCTCCATGGTCAGACTGCTTGAGTGGTATTATATAGTCTCAAGCATTATCAGGGCTGTCCAATGGTCTTCTGTGGGTTATCTGACTCAGCCATCACTCTAATTTGGATCTACCTTCACTTAGTTGTTATTGGAAAGAATCACTCTGCATTCCTGTTACTCTAAAATGTCGCAGCAAGACCTGATAGCCTCTCTCTGTCACCAACCCCCTACTACCCAAATCGGAACGCCAGAATAGTCAGCTCTTAACCCCTACCTGAACTAGACATATTCTTCCCCTCAACCCCCAGTTTTCCTTTGTCGACTTAGTGTCGAGACGATGAGTGACATTAGGACACATTCAGGTATCATTGTTCCCAGAGTCGCCGACCCCATTACGCAAGCTCTTAATTCCCATGCTCCGGCTAGAACTGTTATATAAATACTTTCACTCATTTTACTTCACAAACCTTTCAATGACCAATCGTCACTATTCCCTTTACATATATCTTCACAAATGTTCAATGACTAGATACCACTTTCAATTTAGCTTTTATTTACACACACCCATCACTGACTAACCACCACTATAATTGTTATCTTCACATACTACCAATGACCAACCACCACCATTCACTTTACTCATATCATCACATATTGTAAATGGTCAATCGTGACCATTCAGTTTGTGTGTATCCTCACACAACTTCCTATATACTAATAACCATCATTCACTTTACTCATATAATCACATATTGTAAATGGTCAATCGTGACCATTCAGTTTATGTGTATCCTCACACAACTTTCTATATACTAATCACCATAATTCACTTTACTCATATCATCACATATTGTAAATGGTCAATCATGACCATTCAGTTTGTGTGTATCCTCACACAACTTTCTATATACTAATCACCACCATTCACTTTACTCATATCATCACATATTGTAAATGGTCAATCATGACCATTCAGTTTGTGTGTATCCTCACACAACTTTCTATATACTAATCACCACCATTCACTTTACTCATATCATCACATATTGTAAATGGTCAATCATGACCATTCAGTTTGTGTGTATCCTCACACAACTTTCTATATACTAATCACCACCATTCACTTTACTCATATCATCACATATTGTAAATGGTCAATCATGACCATTCAGTTTGTGTGTATCCTCACACAACTTTCTATATACTAATCACCACCATTCACTTTACTCATATCATCACATATTGTAAATGGTCAATCATGACCATTCAGTTTGTGTGTATCCTCATTTAACTTTCTAAATACTAATCATCACCATTCACTTTACTCATATCATCACATATTATTAATGACTAACTAACACCATTTACTTTCCTTATCCAATCACAAGGAACAGGCACGTATCCCTTGCCAAGGAGACTGCAGCAGTGAAGAAGCACCCTTTCTACCAGTCAACCCTGACATACACAACATGACAGTTCCCATGAGGAACATTAACTCAGTCTTGATGGAACCTGAACTGGAGAAAATCGACTGGAACGACTACAAGTTCATGGCCCAGGAAGCTCAGAAACAGGGACTAGGCGAACATGGAGTTCACGTTGTTTTGTCCTTGTCGGAAGAAAAAAACAAAATAAAAGAGGACCTTTTCAAGCAGTTTAATTACAACGCTTATTTAAGCGATCGCATTTCTCTTGAGAGGTCAATAGGTGACCTGAGAACGAACCACTGCAAAACACACAAATTTATCGGAAATATTCCGAATAATTCCGTAAGTGTCATTATCGTATTTCATAACGAGAAGAACTCGACACTTCTCAGAACTGTCCATAGTGTTATCAACCGGTCTCCTGGACAACTGCTTAGAGAGATCGTTCTAGTTGATGACTTCAGCACTTTAGATGAGGTTAGGGCACCTCTGGATTCGTATATATCTCAGCATTTTTCTAAAGTCAGGGTCATCAGGAATGCTGAAAGGACAGGTTTAATTAGAAGCAGGATGTCTGGCGCTGATTCTTCAAGTGGCAGTTTTCTGGTGTTTCTCGATGCACACGTCGAAGTTAATCATAATTATCTGCCCCCATTACTTGAACTAATGGTTTTAGACTACAAAACGGTCACTTGTCCTATTGTAGATGAAATAGGCCGGGACACATTCCACATACAAGGCACGTCTAAGAGAGTGCGTGGCGCCTTTGACTGGAATTTAAAATATGTAAGGCTGCCAGTGTTTGAGATGGATGAAACGACACCATACGCTAGCCCGGTTATGGTTGGATGTGCATTCGCTATTACAAGACGGTGGTGGGAGGAGCTAGGAAAGTACGATCCAGGGTTAGAAATTTGGGGGGCTGAACAATACGAAATGTCATTTAAGACCTGGCAGTGTGGCGGAAGACTTCTTGACGTTCCCTGTTCCAGGGTGGCGCACCTGTTTAGGTCCCTACCCTACGTCAAAGACGTAGTACAGAACAACACAGTGGAGAAGAATTACCTGCGTCTAACATCCGTTTGGATGGACGAATATAAAGAATTTGTGCTACAAAGAAGATACTTAATGCGAGACACGAACGCAGGGAATATAACTGAACAGCTTGCTCTAAGAAAAAGGTTGAAGTGCAAACCTTTTAAGTGGTTTATGGACGTGATTGCTCCCGATATTCTGAAGTATTATCCATTGGTCGAACCCCCGAGCATTGCCTGGGGGCGGATACAGAGTAATTTCAACACATCTATGTGTATTGTTAAAAGGGATTTAAACTTTTATCTGGACGGCTGCATGAAACCTCTAAATGAAGAGTATTTCCTTTTCAATTGGAGGAATCACATTAAGATTACACACAAGTGTGTAACTAACGTTCACAGCAAGTCCATTCTGCTGTGGAGTTGTATGGACATCGAATATATTCTGACACAGGCGTTTGCCTGGAACCACCAAAACGGTCACATTGTTAACTTTGCTTCAGATCAATGCCTCGACTTTGATCTCACGACATTTAAATTGTTGACAAACAAGTGTGATGACAACAGCTCGACTCAGTCTTGGCGTTTTGATGGGCTTAACTTGACGGAAGTTAACAGAGTTTGGTCGCTATACACGTCAAGTAGGTCACACAAGAAAATTCATTGAGACCTGGCCAGTTGGTCGCAAAGAAACGAAGCATGATGAGGTATACACATCCCACGTTGATATTTACAACTATGAAAGAAATAGCAAGATATATCTTAAAAACGCCACGAGATATAGTAAAATAACCGCAGGGATTGACAGATCGTAAACAATCAGAAGACAAACGGCATGAAGCAAAGCGAAATGATCGTCGCCACAGATCTCACTTCGCTAAGTACGTCTCTTTCATGAAGTCTGGCAATGTCCTTCTCTGAACGGACTATTTGAATGTCAGTAAAACGATTATAGCTCTTTCTTTTCTGTTGTTTGGTGTACAGTTTCTACTATGGATGTAGAGGTTGTATGGACACACACTTTGTCCAAACGGTTGTTAATCTAAGGCTTTTGCAACTCACAAGCATTTGGTTTAATGAAGTTCACGGAACGGCGATATCAAAGGTCAGTTCCGACAAGGCATATGTGACGTAGTAGTGAATTAACAACAAGCCTTCGATACGCCCAGCGTCAGCTCTTTCTCTCTCTCTCTCTCTCTCTCTCTCTCTCTCTCTCTCTCTCTTTGGTCATGTTGCTCGCCTCTCTCGGAAAGTCATAGCCCACGAGATGCTCCGGCAGGCTGTGGGGGCCAGTTACGGGAAGAAGCCGTGCTCATCCTGGAGTCGTCATCGGAGCCGCCCTCGCAACACCAGGCTAAAACAGATCGCTACCTCCCCAACATAACTGCACGTTGATTGGGACACCGCCATCAGACATGGTCATTTGACGCGATAAGTCCTGGTCGCCTAAGCTTACTTTTGATAAATCCACAAGCTGCTGTGGTCACATGCTTTCTCATTTACGGAGAATTCCCTTTGGAACGTCACATTTCATGGCTGACTAATTCATGAAATTTGCATGTGTCAACTACAAGAGCAGCTATAATAGCGTGTTCGGGAAACACATATGGATATGCAGATGGTTTCAAGGCAGGATTCTGCGAAATGATCACTCTCAACAGTGATTTGTTGTATTTTGTACCGTGAATTTGTTTTATTTCTTTTTGTGGACCATGTATTGATTGTAAACCTTGGCACAATATGCGTTCCGTTATTTATTCCGTGGTGGAATGTGACGTTTCAAGTGGTTTTACCGGTCAGTCAGACGGCCTATCTAAAGTAGGTCATGCGCAGTTAGAGACGCGTCCTTGTAATCCACTGGTATTAAATGGTTACCAACATTGAGGTCGTCGAACAAATATCTCAAGAGTATCGCTTCTATGATGGACAGTCGCTGCCCCTTTATCTTCAGCCATGCGGCCCGCCTCCCCATGATGTCACACACATAGCCCACCAGTTCCTTCACCTCGCTGTCGATATCAAGAGTGGAAAGAACTTGTTTTCACACGAACGCGCCACCCAGGCTCATCCTCGCAACACCTGCTTGCGACAAATCGCTTTCGCCCCATCATAACTATAAGCCTTTTGGACTTATTCATCAATTGGGACCACAGACGATCGACGCACATTGGTCGTCTAAGTGCATTTTTATTTTTATTATTTATTATTTTTGGTGCGTGGTTTGGCTTTTCCTCGCGATCCCTATATTTTAGCAGACTACGCTATTGCATTTTGTCTCCCATGGCGACTTCTTGGAGTCGGAATATCATCTTGGTCAGCTCTGGTTCGCTGGCCATGATAGAAACAGTCAGCTAAGAGTCTATGGTTGCTGTCAGTTCATTCACTGGGCTGCATCTTCCGCCCAATTTCAGAAGCTGAAGTTTAGTATTAGACATTTGTAAAAATAAACAATAATCTATTCTAGCCTGCATGGACGAAACCATGATCACTGGAACACTGCATACATTAAGGTAACGAGAGTAATTACATGATGTGTGTTGTTGGCAGGGGCGGCGAGGGGGGGGGGGGGTGACGACTAGACAGGTGACCATAGATACAACTCAAGACATGTGTGGACCGGGGGACTCAAACAGGTGACCACAGATGCAAATCAAGCAAGACAGGTGTGGACTTGAGGAATAGACATGTGACCACAGATGCGACTCAAGACAGGTGTGGACAGGAGGACTAGACAGGTGACCACAGATGCGACACAAGACAGGTGTGGACTGGAGGACTAGACGGGACCACAGATGCGAATCAAGACAGGTATAGACCGGAGGACTAGACGGGACCACAGATGCGAATCAAGACAGGTGTGGACCGGAGGACTAGATAGGTGATCACTTATGAGTCTTAAAATTAAAGGTGAAGAGCGAACTCACTCAGTTGTAACTTGACAAAATACTCTGGGATCAGGGTTGCCATAGCCAGTGGCACAATCGGCGGATCTATGATCGGTGTGCCAATACGCATAACTACCCTCATCCCCACCCATAGATAATTTTTCTTTTATCGTAAACACACAATGAATGCTTACATTACAAGAGTTTAAGCCAAAAAGCTAGAAACATCAGGAAATTGTAAACAAACCGGCACCATTTTGGATCAAAAAATTATCATTTCCGGTCTTGAAAGTAAACCAAAAAAAAAAAAACCATTCTGCAATTGACAGGAAGAAATAACTGTTCACAAAGTGAAGAATTAATAACATTATTTAACAGCAACATTTGATGCACTAAGCGTAGCACACATTCACCAATTAATTAAATTGTTTGGACAAAAATACAATATTATTAACATTTTCACAACTCGCTTGAAAAAAATAGTATAATAATTGTTATATACTTTCATCTGCATTTCTTAAAAACCACTGCTAGCCCAAACATTTTTATTTTTACACCATTTGAGGTAATTGCCTTTTGTCGCGTGATCTTTGCTAAAGGGGTCTACATCCAACAAACGGATAAATGTAATATTACAATTACTTTTAGTGGAAGTTGTGCAATTCTTAACTGTAATTTTTTTATTTAAAAAAAAATTCTTCTGCAAATACAGCCTGCATCTCTTACGAAACAACCAAAATGAAGTAAGTAATTGTTGTGGAGATAAAATAATAAATAAAGTTAAACGATTTAATTTTTTTGTCAAAAAAAAATTATTGTCGAGAATACAATGGATATTTCGACAATAATTCCCCAACAAAGTTTTGTAATTAGAAGTGCTAAATAAGTGAAATATTGGTCTATTTGTTATTTGTCAGCACCTATACACTTTAATAAAAAAAAGAAATGTACACCAGTAGCTTACCATTAATAGCCAAATTCTTGGACAATCTGTGATAATAAATCAATCTAAGCTACAGCTGTATTCAAGGTAAAAAGCCGATTAAAAAAACCTCAATCACAGAACAAGGGCAAAACCAAAACGAAATCGACACCACGACAATAAGTCTCGACAGAGAAATGGACGAACGAAAGCAACAGATAAATGACAATAATATGTCGGGCTTTTTGTCATGATTTTTTGTTGTTTTCATACGTACCGTGTCGCTGACACGGTTGGAACGTAAGTTTGGTATATTTTTTATCTTGGTGCAGTCACTAAGTCATTGTCTGTGTGTTTTTATCTTGGCATGGTCACTAAGTCATTGCATGTTTATGTTTTTGTTCTGGTGCGTTACTAAGTCATTGCATGTTTATGTTTTGTCCTGGTGCGTCACTAAGTTATTATCTGTTTATGTTTTTGTTTTGGTGCGTCACTAAGTCATTGTCTGTTTATGTTTTTGTTTTGGTGCGTCACTAAGTCATTGTCTTTTTATGTTTTGTCCTGGTGCGTCACTAAGTTATTATCTGTTTATGTTTTGTCCTGGTGCGTCACTAAGTTATTATCTGTTTATGTTTTTGTTTTGGTGCGTCACTAAGTCATTGTCTGTTTATGTTTTTGTCCTGGGGCGTCACTAAGTCATTATCTGTTTATGTTTTTGTCCCGGTGTTTCACTAAGTTATTGTCTGTTCATGTTTTTATCTTGGTGCATCACTAAGTCATTGTCTGTTTATGTTTTTATTTTGGTGAGGTCACTAAGTCATTGTCTGTTTATGTTATTATCTTGGTGAGGTCACTAAGTCATTGTGCGTTTTAATCCTCGTGCAGTCACTAAGTCGTTATCTGTTTATGTTTTTGTCCTGGTACGTCACCAAGTTATTGTCTGTTTATGTTTTTGTCCTGCTGCGGTCATGAAGTCCTTTTCAGTTATATCTGCACTTACTGTATATTATCGACAGCACGTAGACAATGAGTCGCAATATCTTGGTCTACAGAATTGTGTAGGAATTTCTTACGACGCCTGGAGTGTAATGACTTCCCTTAGGAAAAGAATAATAAAATGTGTACCCCTTCAAATATAGACTCCTTTGTCAGAATCATTCATGAATGGGACCGTCTAGAAAATGTCCAAAAATCAAGTCAATTAGAAACTGTCTTGGAGAATTGCGAGAAACAATATCATTTTCCACGCCTCTTCAAAGTGAACTTTAGCAGGTGAAAGTGAATTTTAATAAATAATATGGTCTGTGTGATGTTATTCTCGTGTTTGTAACATATATTGTTTTTGTATGTATGTGAATTTTAAAAAGTGAATGGAATTACGCGACATCCCCTTCACAAATCAGTGGGCTAGTTCAGCTGTGCAGGAAGCAACAAATTTTCACTTGATCCACAACGGCTGGCTCGAACTTCAACCCTTACAGTGAGACCTGATTTTAGCGCTACATCGGTCAGCGCGGCAGACCCTGGTTGTCAATCTGGATTAATCATTTAACTTAACGTCTTTATACTGGTTTAGAAGACTCTTCGGAGTCTGTATACAACCAGTTTCTTGACAAGTGTTTAACTTCAAATGCCGACATTATTCATGTATATAGTCCACGTCGTCTGCTACCACCAAAAACCCTCAGCTACTAGTTGAATGGAGCGTACCTTTGCTAAACGAATATTAAAACCTTAAACGAACAACATTAGTCAGACTGTCTAGCATATATAGAAGGCATTGGCTATACTGTTGTAGCAACATAATCCCTAAGGAGAGTCATGTAGAAGGAACCGTTGATTCCGTTCAGCTGTTACATGCATTATCTTGGGACAAAACGCTCAATAGACAAATGTTAAAGGTTAAAAGCGAGGGCTGGAGTTCATCGCACGAGTCTCCCCATGTGGTCCCGTCTCGCTCCACAGAACAGTATCCCACCTGCTGAAAGCATCGCACGGGTCTCCCCATGTGGTCCCGTCTCTCTCCACAGAACAGTATCCCACCTGCTGAAAGCATCGCACGGGTCTCCCCATGTGGCTCCGTCTCTCTCCACAGAACAGTATCCCACCTGCTGAAAGCATCGCACGGGTCTCCCCATGTGGCTCCGTCTCTCTCCACAGAACAGTATCCAAACTGCTGAAAGCATCGCACAAAGCACGAACTCCGTAGCACCAGCAATGAACCGAGGGATCTCCACACACACACACACAAAAAGCCGTCATGAAGCTCGAATTTGAACCCCGACCGTCTGAACTTCGCCACAGACACGGCCATTCGCTTTAACTCGGTAGTCAAAGACGCGATGCAGAAACAATTTTTCTTTCAATTTACCAATTGATATAACAGTTATCGAACGAACTTGATTTGGACTTAAGAAAACTTAAACGTACTATCAAACAGTTTTTCTGTTGGCGGTGGAACAAACAAAAATACCTAGCACACGACGGGGCGATTGCAGTGAAGAAGCGACCTGTAGTCCTCAGCATAAAGACTCATTGTCTGCACGAGCAATGAATGGATACCGTCCCCTGATCATCAGGATACCGTCCCCTGATCAACAGGATACCGTCCCCTGATCAACAGGATACCGGCCCCTGATCAACAGGATACCGTCCACTGATCAACCGGTTATGGATGACAAATTCGACAGGGATTGGTTTTTTAAATTTAAAAATAAAGGCTAACAACATGTTCTAATCACTTCACATGTCCTTGTTAGAATCAATTTACATGTTCTTGTTCGAATCATTTGACATGTCCTTGTTAGAATCAATTTTCATGTTCTTGTTCGAATCAATTTACATGTTCTTGTTCGAATCAACTGACATGTCCTTGTTCGAATACATTTAACTAGCACGATTAAAGAAGATCTGTTACCTTGTGCTGTTCTACAGACCCAACATCACATTGCTCCAGACAGACGCACAGGTGCTCATTCTTTCTCATCAAATGGCTATGGTATGGATACTGACGGTTCAAGTAGCTTGTTAGTTGTACACACTTATGCTTCGCCTCTCAGGCACCCTTTCTTGCACAGAACATGTTTGATGTTAATCTACTGCAGCCTCCGTATCACCATCGGCTCCAGCCTCATGATCCAGCAGGTCGTATTTGCTTGAACTCTTCTTCTTCTTCTTCGTTCTCAATCTCCCTCTACCAAACCCTGAAAGGGCTTAAGTAGCAGAATTTAGTCCAGAGAACGGAACGCGTTGTGTCGTAGTTTACAGCTTGGCTGCGATATTTGCACCTTTCGGTCCAACACATCCGACTTCAGCAAGCTTTTTTTGAGTACCGGGTTAGCATTCCCTCTTCGATCCCTTCTCCTTAGCCAGTCTGCCCTGCTGCAGCCTGTTATCCAGGATCACCACGTGGAAGCGTAGAAGGGTCTTGGCAGCTATGGTTCGCTGGCCCTGACGGTAGCAGTCAGCATCTTGATCCCTGCTTGAACTCAAAACACTCCCATCCCTCCCTTTCCATGATAATGTTACCAAAAGGAGTGTTGTTTATAAATCCATGATGTCAGTTATATCACTGTCGCTAATCCC
>JAVGWX010000016.1:6081553-6091553 GCA_036924085.1 Ariolimax columbianus | reverse complement strand
GTGCATGCGGCCCATTTTGAGGATTTGGTGGCAAGATAGAGTGTCATATAATGCGATTTTACACTCCCAGCATGTACAAGCTGTTGAGCCAATGATGTACACGATGGCTGGGGCATGTTTACCGCATGGAAGAAGCGATTCTGTCAAAGGATTTTATTTGTGGACAGCGGGCCATTAGAGCTAGAAGAATCAGCCGCCCAACACTGCGATTCAAGAACGTATGCAGGAGCCATGATACATCTCGTCCGAAGGCTGGACAACGATTGCTCAGGATCGAACCGTTTGGAGACAGTCAGTTAAAAGGAGCGTAGTGGCTGCCGATGTTCGTATAGGCCTTCTGGCTGCAGATAAAATAGAAAGACCGAAGGGACAGTCTGACGAGCCAGCCTCCTCAACAGAGATATACGATCTGTGGCAGGGACTGCCATTCGCAGATCGACGTCTGCAGTCATAGCAGACTGTCGGAATACAGGAGACGAAGCTGGAAAAACTCACATGACACCACGCGCTTGGTCTACAGAGACTGAAGCGCCAATGAGTGATATATATATATATATATATATATATATATATATATATATATATATATATATATATATATATATATATATACTTATGCAGACTGGCAGTCTGGCCTGGGGAAGTGACTATACCAGAAGGGCTGTGTGGGACCGGCAAAGACCTGAAGCACAATCTACTTCGTGAACCTCACCGGACTAGAAACATTGTATCAGGTGATCGAAGAAGAAGAAAAAAAAAGAAGACGAGGTGGCTTCAGCTCTGGGAATGCTTTCTGTAACACCTTTAACAAGGTAAGTCTTTGTGCCAGGCTTTCAATCCATGCTTCTGGAAGGTACAGAACAATACGAATTGCTATGGTTCCACCACAGTTTACACGAAACATGAATTCTGGCATTTGCAATGACTAACTCAACAGCATTAACTTTCCTGATGTCGCTGGAGACATGTAAAAATCTCTTTAGATGTGTCTTACGAAAGAGTCTGAATAGGTACAATGTGTTTATTAATCGAATCTCAGGTGATACTCGTGTGTATATGTGGCTGTGAATTGTGTGTGTGTGTGGTTGTGTATATATTATGTGTGTGTGTGTGTGTGTGTGGTTGTGAATTGTGTGTTAATGTGTATATTTATAAACCCGAGTGGTATTGCGGGGTTTTTTGTATTTTTTTGGTTTTTTTGCGTTCGCCTTATTTCTCTATTCCCCAAGGTGGTGTGCGTTGCACTGTGGTTTTTATTTTGCGCCTGTCGGCCCAATGCATCCGACTTCAGCATCCATTTTATGTAAGGGTCTACTTCATCCTGCATTTTCTAAGGGTTTGCTTCCCCAGGGTAACGGCCGGTGCTGTGATGGGGATCGAACCCAGCACCTTTGGGTTGTGAGCCGTGTCACTTAACCACTAGGCCACGCCGTCCCTTGGTTTTTGTGTATGACAAGGAGAAGAATAGCACCACTGCCACACAGAGAGCACGTCGTAAGAGGCGACTAACTGTGTGCCATGGCGTAACACCGGCCATGGTTAGATGGTTTGTTTAGAGCAGCATAGATGGCGCCTAACAAGCTGCAGGTCTTCTTTGCTCTAGTGTTTGATTCTATTTAGATGAACTCACACATCGGTTAACCACCCAACGCAGCGGAGTATTAAGCTGCTCAAGCCTAGCCCGCTAAGCAGGAAATCCTTCTCCCATCTATATCCAGCTCATACCAGAGCTGGGACCTGCACGGGGGCATCTACACAGCTAGAAGTACAGATCGACTAAGAACTAAGAATATATATATATATGTGTGTGTGTGTGTGTGTTTCTGTGTGTGCTGTGCATGTGTCTGTGTATGTGCTGTGTGTGTATGTGTGTGTGTGTGTTTCTGTGTGTGCTGTGCGTGTGTCTGTGTATGTGCTGTGTGTATGTGTGTGTGTGTGTATGTTTCTGTGTGTGCTGTGCGTGTGTCTGTGTATGTATATGTGTGTGTGTGTGTGTGTGTTTCTGTGTGTGATGTGCGTGTGTCTGTGTATGTGCTATGTGTATGTGTGTGTGTGTGTGCTGTGCGTGTGTCTGTGTATGTATGTGTGTGTGTGTGTTTCTGTGTGTGATGTGCGTGTGTATGTGTATGTGCTGTGTGTGTGTGTGTTTCTGTGTGTGCTGTGCGTGTGTCTGTGTATGTGCTGTGTGTGTGTGTGTTTCTGTGTGTGACGTGCATGTGTCTGTGTATGTGCTGTGTGTGTATGTGTGTGTGTGTGTGTGTTTCTGTGTGTGCTGTGTGTGTGTCTGTGTATGTGTTGTGTGTATGTGTGTGTGTGTGTTTCTGTGTGTGCTGTGCGTGTCTGTGTATGTGCTGTGTGTGTATGTGTAGGTGTGTGTGTTTCTGTATGTGCTGTGCGTGTGTCTGTGTATGTGCTGTGTGTGTATGTGTGTGTATGTGTTTCTGTGTGTGATGTGCGTGTGTCTGTGTATGTGATGTGTGTGTGTATGTGTTTGTAATATGTGAGTAATATCATATTTACTAACCTAAATAGGGCTTACTGTAGAGAATAACATAGGCCCGACTGACAGCCATATTATCAACTAATGATATATCATACGAAAACATATATGCTAGAAATAGCATGTCAATAATGACGGATGTTTTTCAAATACCAATAGAAATGAAATGAAGAAACTTCAAAAGGTTTTTTTAAAATCATATTAAGTGTAATTTGAAACACCTAGCTATCTTCAATAAACTGGATATCCGTGGACCTCGGTTACAAAATGTCCATTTAGCTGTTTTGGAAGTTTGTTAGTAAAATTACTGTTGTCCGTGTATTTAGAGCACCAAGCAAGGTCCATGAGCCAAGGCGCGGTTGACAACTTCATATAATTTCGATATATTTCTCTGTCCTGTAATAGATGCACATGGATTCCGTGGCGAAGTGGTTAAGCCGTTGGTCTCGTGATCAGGTGGTGGGGATTCGACTCCGGACCACGCTGACTTTTTCACGAGTTCTTGATAGGGAGTCCCTTGCATCTCGTAGTCGCCCCCTAGTCGTCTTATCCTTGACTTGCCATTTGGGTCGGGCGGCTCGAGACTATTGAGTGAGGATAAAAAGTAGCGCAGTTAATCCTTACTAAAAAATAGCGCTAGCAAAATTAATTATGCTATCGTCGTCTACGATGGACAGCGGCCTTTGCCTTGAATAGATGCACATTTAAAACGATTGATTTTATCATCAGAATCAAATTTGCTGCAGCATAATATAAGATATATCGTGTGTACATAATGCAATCCGCGTCCCTAGAATCAATGGTGCATACACAAGTCTGAACTTTACCAAACACTATATTGTTTGTGATGTCTTCAATGAGAGATTTGAACTTGACACTGCATAATCTACAATAATAATTAATGGTTCTCCATGGGACCTAACAATGCAAGTTTTAACTTCGTACGGGTTTTTATATTATTTCCCTTATTTTATTATAATTTGTTGATATTTAACTACACAATCCTAGCCATGGAACTTATCACTCCATCACGATTTCTTCTTCTTCTTCTTCTTCTTCTTCTTCTTCTTCTTCTTCTTCTTCTTCTTTCTTCGTTCGTTTTCAATCCCCCTCTACCAAACCCTGAAATTGTAAGTAGCAGAATGTAGTCCAGAGAACGGAATGCGTTGTGTTGTAGTTTACAGCTTGGCTGCGATATTTGCACCTTTCGGTCCAACACTCCAACTTCAGCAAGCATTTTTTGAGTACCGGGTTAGCATTCCCTCTTCGATCCCTTCTCCTTGTCTGCCCTGCTGCAGCCTGTTATCCAGGATCACCCCGTGGAGGCGTAGAAGGGTCTTGGCAGCTATGGTTCACTGGCCCTGACACTAGCAGTCAGCTATGGGTCGCTGACCACTGCAGCTCATGTGCTGCTCAGCGTCTTGTTCCCCATCACGATTTGAAATGTAGGTTTTGCTACCAGTTTTAGGCCGGATTTCATTCAAACATACCTAGGGAATTTTGATTATTGACACATTAAAAAGTAAGTAGCATATCCTTTGCTGAGCATCGCTTCTTACAACCCCCACCTATTTGGCTACGTTTCTTGGCAGGTGTAGTGGAGTGTGTTGCCACAACATTCCGTACGTGAGACACGGTGGGATTCGAACTGGGTGCATTGAAATTGTGAGACCGACGTTTCAACCCTAGGCCACGCAGACCTTAACTAACATATACACATATATGTAAAACATTGTATGTGAGTGCACATAACATTGTCACAACGAGAAACACATTTCCATCTTTTATACACAAGATGACATTTACGTGTAAATATTTTTAGGAAAAAAGGATTTTAAATCGAAATGGGGGGGGGGGGGGGGGGGGGGAGGGCTATGAGTGTTTTTGATCTATGACATCATATTGAAATGAAAAAAAAAGTTGGTTGGGTTGACCATAGTATAGTATCGAACTGTATGTATAGTTGCTCTAATATTGATGAAGCCAAATGCACGCACGCACACACTCACACACACACACACACACAAACACACACAGACAGAATAGACCAATCACTTGTCTCTTCTCTGCACACTTGTTTGTGAATGCAAGTACATACAAACAATGGCCTCACACACCCAGGGGCAGAAGAGGAGTGACTAAGTGAGATATATAAATGAAAATATATATATAACAACATAAATCAAGCACTCCAAGTAGATTTTATACAAACAAGACAGAAAGAGAGAGGGAGAAATAGAGACTCCTTAACGATCTCAAATGTACCCATCGGCTCTGATCATGTGCCTGTGATGCTTTGGATATACAAACCAACTTGGATACACCATAAAAAGACTAGCACACAAGTTGAAACAATAATTATAGAAAAACTAAAATACATAGAAATTGCTGAAAAAAATAGTAGGAGGTCACAGCTTCCTATAACATTCTAACAAGTACAAGCAACATAGAAGATGATTGGCAATTTTTCAAAGCTACAATTCTAAACATAGTCAAAGAGGAATGTCGGCTGAAAAAGCTTGGCACACATACAAAACACACAAGATGGTGGAATGGAGAAGTCAAAAGTTCAATACAAGAAAATAAGAAATGTTGTCACAAATGGCAGAAATCGAAAACTAAGGAAGATTACAACGCTTACATACAGCAAGAGAAAGCGAAATAAACCTGTACAAATTGCAAGATCTGATTAATGGATAAAATATGGAAAGCAGGTAGCAAACTTATGTACCGAGAAATTGTTACCGAAGCATCAAGGCAATGAGAGGGAAAGAGGAAAAAATCAATCCATCAATTATTATCAACAATAAGTCCAAAGAACCACTCACCAACAGCCAGCACATAAGAAATATATGGAGAGAATACTATTACGAGTTGCTACACCAGGACAGTATGAACCGGCACATCACCAGAAGGAGAGAATACTTTAGCGAGTTGCTAAACCCGGGACAGTATGAACCAGCACATCACCAGATGGAGAGAATACTTTAGTGAGTTGCTAAACCCGGGACAGTATGAACCAGCACAGCACCAGATGGAGAGAATACTTTAGCGAGTTGCTAAACCCGGGACAGTATGAACCGGCACATCACCAGATGGAGAGAATACTTTAGCGAGTTGCTAAACCCGGGACAGTATGAACCAGCACAGCACCAGATGGAGAGAATACTTTAGTGAGTTGCTAAACCCGGGACAGTATGAACCAGCACAGCACCAGATGGAGAGAATACTTTAGCGAGTTGCTAAACCCGGGACAGTATGAACCGGCACATCACCAGATGGAGAGAATACTTTAGCGAGTTGCTAAACCCGGGACAGTATGAACCAGCACAGCACCAGATGGAGAGAATACTTTAGCGAGTTGCTAAACCCGGGACAGTATGAACCAGCACAGCACCAGATGGAGAGAATACTTTAGCGAGTTGCTAAACCCGGGACAGTATGAACCGGCACATCACCAGATGGAGAGAATACTTTAGCGAGTTGCTAAACCCGGGACAGTATGAACCAGCACAGCACCAGATGGAGAGAATACTTTAGCGAGTTGCTAAACCCGGGACAGTATGAACCAGCACAGCACCAGATGGAGAGAATACTTTAGCGAGTTGCTAAACCCGGGACAGTATGAACCGGCACATCACCAGATGGAGAGAATACTTTAGTGAGTTGCTAAACCCGGGACAGTATGAACCAGCACAGCACCAGATGGAGAGAATACTTTAGTGAGTTGCTAAACCCGGGACAGTATGAACCGGCACATCACCAGATGGAGAGAATACTTTAGTGAGTTGCTAAACCCGGGACAGTATGAACCGGCACATCACCAGATGGAGAGAATACTTTAGTGAGTTGCTAAACCCGGGACAGTATGAACCGGCACATCACCAGATGGAGAGAATACTTTAGTGAGTTGCTAAACCCGGGACAGTATGAACCAGCACAGCACCAGATGGAGAGAATACTTTAGTGAGTTGCTAAACCCGGGACAGTATGAACCAGCACAGCACCAGATGGAGAATGAAACGGAGCACAACTTAGAAATATTGAAATCAGAAGTCGAAGCGGCCCTACGAGACAGCAAGAAAATTAGGGCAGCAGGCAAAGATGGTATCACAACAGGTAAAGATGGTATCACAACAGGTAAAGATGGTATCACAACAGGTAAAGATGGTATCACAACAGGTAAAGATGGTATCACAACAGGTAAAGATGGTATCACAACAGGTAAAGATGGTATCACAACAGGCAAAGATGGTATCACAACAGGCAAAGATGGTATCACAACAGGTAAAGATGGTATCACAACAGGCAAAGATGGTATCACAACAGGCAAAGATGGTATCACAACAAGTAAAGATGGTATCACAACAGGTAAAGATGGTATCACAACAGGTAAAGATGGTATCACAACAGGTAAAGATGGTATCACAACAGGTAAAGATGGTATCACAACAGGCAAAGATGGTATCACAACAGGCAAAGATGGTATCACAACAGGCAAAGATGGTATCACAACAGGTAAAGATGGTATCACAACAGGTAAAGATGGTATCACAACAGGCAAAGATGGTATCACAACAGGCAAAGATGGTATCACAACAAGTAAAGATGGTATCACAACAGGCAAAGATGGTATCACAACAAGTAAAGATGGTATCACAACAGGTAAAGATGGTATCACAACAGGTAAAGATGGTATCACAACAAGTAAAGATGGTATCACAACAGGTAAAGATGGTATCACAACAGGTAAAGATGGTATCACAACAGGCAAAGATGGTATCACAACAGGCAAAGATGGTATCACAACAAGTAAAGATGGTATCACAACAGGCAAAGATGGTATCACAACAAGTAAAGATGGTATCACAACAGGTAAAGATGGTATCACAACAGGTAAAGATGGTATCACAACAAGTAAAGATAGTATCACAACAGGTAAAGATGGTATCACAACAGGCAAAGATGGTATCACAACAAGTAAAGATGGTATCACAACAGGTAAAGATGGTATCACAACAAGTAAAGATGGTATCACAACAGGCAAAGATGGTATCACAACAAGTAAAGATGGTATCACAACAGGTAAAGATGGTATCACAACAGGCAAAGATGGTATCACAACAAGTAAAGATGGTATCACAACAGGTAAAGATGGTATCACAACAAGTAAAGATGGTATCACAACAGGCAAAGATGGTATCACAACAGGTAAAGATGGTATCACAACAGGTAAAGATGGTATCACAACAAGTAAAGATGGTATCACAACAGGCAAAGATGGTATCACAACAAGTAAAGATGGTATCACAACAGGTAAAGATGGTATCACAACAGGTAAAGATGGTATCACAACAAGTAAAGATGGTATCACAACAGGTAAAGATGGTATCACAACAGGCAAAGATGGTATCACAACAAGTAAAGATGGTATCACAACAGGTAAAGATGGTATCACAACAAGTAAAGATGGTATCACAACAGGCAAAGATGGTATCACAACAGGTAAAGATGGTATCACAACAGGTAAAGATGGTATCACAACAGGTAAAGATGGTATCACAACAGTAAAGATGGTATCACAACAGGTAAAGATGGTATCACAACAGGCAAAGATGGTATCACAACAAGTAAAGATGGTATCACAACAGGTAAAGATGGTATCACAACAGGTAAAGATGGTATCACAACAGGCAAAGATGGTATCACAACAAGTAAAGATGGTATCACAACAGGTAAAGATGGTATCACAACAGGTAAAGATGGTATCACAACAGGTAAAGATGGTATCACAACAGGTAAAGATGGTATCACAACAGGTAAAGATGGTATCACAACAGGTAAAGATGGTATCACAACAGGTAAAGATGGTATCACAACAGGTAAAGATGGTATCACAACAGGTAAAGATGGTATCACAACAGGGTAAAGATGGTATCACAACAGGTAAAGATGGTATCACAACAGGTAAAGATGGTATCACAACAGGTAAAGATGGTATCACAACAGGTAAAGATGGTATCACAACAGGTAAAGATGGTATCACAACAGGTAAAGATGGTATCACAACAGGTAAAGATGGTATCACAACAGGTAAAGATGGTATCACAACAGGTAAAGATGGTATCACAACAGGTAAAGATGGTATCACAACAGGTAAAGATGGTATCACAACAGGTAAAGATGGTATCACAACAGGTAAAGATGGTATCACAACAGGTAAAGATGGTATCACAACAGGTAAAGATGGTATCACAACAGGTAAAGATGGTATCACAACAGGTAAAGATGGTATCACAACAGGTAAAGATGGTATCACAACAGGTAAAGATGGTATCACAACAGGTAAAGATGGTATCACAACAGGTAAAGATGGTATCACAACAGGTAAAGATGGTATCACAACAGGTAAAGATGGTATCACAACAGGTAAAGATGGTATCACAACAGGTAAAGATGGTATCACAACAGGTAAAGATGGTATCACAACAGGTAAAGATGGTATCACAACAGGTAAAGATGGTATCACAACAGGTAAAGATGGTATCACAACAGGTAAAGATGGTATCACAACAGGTAAAGATGGTATCACAACAGGTAAAGATGGTATCACAACAGGTAAAGATGGTATCACAACAGGTAAAGATGGTATCACAACAGGTAAAGATGGTAAGATGGTATCACAACAGGTAAAGATGGTATCACAACAGGTAAAGATGGTATCACAACAGGTAAAGATGGTATCACAACAGGTAAAGATGGTATCACAACAGGTAAAGATGGTATCACAACAGGTAAAGATGGTATCACAACAGGTAAAGATGGTATCACAACAGGTAAAGATGGTATCACAACAGGTAAAGATGGTATCACAACAGGTAAAGATGGTATCACAACAGGTAAAGATGGTATCACAACAGGTAAAGATGGTATCACAACAGGTAAAGATGGTATCACAACAGGTAAAGATGGTATCACAACAGGTAAAGATGGTATCACAACAGGTAAAGATGGTATCACAACAGGTAAAGATGGTATCACAACAGGTAAAGATGGTATCACAACAGGTAAAGATGGTATCACAACAGGTAAAGATGGTATCACAACAGGTAAAGATGGTATCACAACAGGTAAAGATGGTATCACAACAGGTAAAGATGGTATCACAACAGGTAAAGATGGTATCACAACAGGTAAAGATGGTATCACAACAGGTAAAGATGGTATCACAACAGGTAAAGATGGTATCACAACAGGTAAAGATGGTATCACAACAGGTAAAGATGGTATCACAACAGGTAAAGATGGTATCACAACAGGTAAAGATGGTATCACAACAGGTAAAGATGGTATCACAACAGGTAAAGATGGTATCACAACAGGTAAAGATGGTATCACAACAGGTAAAGATGGTATCACAACAGGTAAAGATGGTATCACAACAGGTTAAAGATGGTATCACA
Source organism: Ariolimax columbianus (assembly GCA_036924085.1). Taxonomy (NCBI): domain Eukaryota; kingdom Metazoa; phylum Mollusca; class Gastropoda; order Stylommatophora; family Arionidae; genus Ariolimax; species Ariolimax columbianus. The sequence continues at coordinate 6,081,590 of JAVGWX010000016.1, read as the reverse complement.
ACAGGTAAAGATGGTATCACAACAGGTAAAGATGGTA
>JAVGWX010000016.1:5003432-5453432 GCA_036924085.1 Ariolimax columbianus | reverse complement strand
TTTCTAGACACTGTAGACCAGTTTTTCAGAGTCTTTCCTCACAACTGTAATTCTGGAACCCTACTATAAGCTTTGTCACTCTTTTTTCGTATTCTTTCCAGCATGTTTGAATCCCCTCTATGATAAGGACTCTACACCTGTACTCCACACCTGTACACCACACCAGTACTCCACACTAGTACCCCACACCAGTACCCCACACCTGTACTTCACACCTGTACTCCACACCAGTACAACACACCAGTACTCCACACATTACGCCACACCAGTAAAACACACCAGTACTCCACACCTGTACTCCACACCTGTACTCCACACCTGTACACCACACCTGTACATCACCTGTACACTTCACCAGTACTCCACACCTGTACACCACACCTGTACATCACCTGTACCCCACACCTGTACACCCCATCAGTACTCCACACCAGTACACCACACCTGCACACCACACCTGTACCCCACACCTGTACTCCACACCAGTACAACACACCTGCACACCACACCTGTACTCTACACCTGTACACCCCACCTGCACACCACACCTGTACTCTACATCTGTACTCCACACCTGTACACCACACCTGTACATCACCTGTACACTTCACCAGTACTCCACACCTGTACACCACACCTGTACATCACCTGTACCCCACACCTGTACACCCCATCAGTACTCCACACCAGTACACCACACCTGCACACCACACCTGTACTCCACACCTGTACTCCACACCAGTACAACACACCTGCACACCACACGTGTACTCTACACCTGTACACCCCACCTGCACACCACACCTGTACTCTACATCTGTACACCACACCTGCACACCACACCTGTACTCCACACCTGTACTCCACACCAGTACACCACACCTGCACACCACACCTGTACTCCACACCTGTACTCTACACATGTACACCACAACTGTACTCCACACCAGTACACCACACCTGTACACCACACCTGTACTCAACACCAGTACACCACACCTGTACACCACACCTGTACACCACACCTGTACTCCACACCAGTACACCACACCTGTACCACACACATGTACTCCACACCTGTACACCACACCTGTACTCTACACCTGTACTCTACACCTGTACACCACACCTGTACTCCACACCAGTACACCACACATGTACCACACACCTGTACTCCCCACCTGTACTCTATACGTGTACACCACACCAGTACACCACACCTGTACTCCACACCTGTACTCCACACCAGTACACCACACCTGTACACCACACCTGTACACCACACCAGTACTCCACACATGTACCCCGCACCTGTACTCCACACCTGTACACAGTAATTACGGAAGGTTGCCGCTACTTCCCAAACACGGAGAAGGGATCGTATTAGTGTAAAATAACCTAAATAGAAAATAATTGTCGACAGTTCCATCCTGGACAAAATATAAGCCACAAGGAAAAGAATAGAAGGCCACGACAACCCAAGGTAGAAGAGGTGCAATTTGTATGAATAACACATTTTTATTTATGACAATTTACCGACATCGAGGTTCTCTCGAGGGCTAACATGCCCAGCATACATGCACTGCTAGAAAAAGCACGACTAGGATGGGCCGGACACCTCAATAGTTCGTCAGACGAGCGGCTTCCAAAGGAGCTTCTCTACGGCGAGCTGAGAGAGGGATGGCGCGAGAGAAGGCGTCCAAAGAAACGTTTTAAAGACGGTCTGAGGGACTCACTGAAAGGTTGCCAGATAGACATCGACACCTGGGAATGTCTTGCGCAAAACAGAACTGACTGGAGAAGCGCAGTCAAGGCGGGTGAAGCTACCGGCGAAGACGACCATGTTGTGAAAGACCAGAGCAGACGCGAGACCCGGAAATCCCGAGCAGCGGGAACACCATCCCCTTCTACAAACCTCGTGTGCCCAATATGTAGCAGATGTTTTCGTGCCCGCATTGGTCTGTTCAGCTACATGCACACCCACACCCAACAGGGGAAATCTGTGACAAGGATGATGTCGGCGGTCCTCATCGACAACAATGGACAGCTATATATTTATGAAATTATTTAATAATGTTTGAATTTGTAAAACTACAATGTTCTTTGCTTGTGTGTATTTTCGTACATTGTGTTTAAGTGATGTGTAAACCACATGGGTTTGTGTATAAGTCCAGAACGTCCGACAAGGGAGCAAAGAACAACATCGATGTGACTTACGAGGAACACGGTGAATGGGCTGATGGCAACCAGCGACTCGTAGCTGGTTGATTGGTCAGTGAACTAGAGTTGACCAAGCCCCTTTCCAGCCTTTAAGCTGAGTCCACAGAGAAAGGCTGCACTGATCTAGTCTAGAGAATAGGGATCGCTGTAGGGAGACATAACAGGTACCCCAACAAACCAGCTTAAACCTGGTGTGTCGGATTGACAGGCGAAGTAATTGCACCCTCGCTGCAAACTACGACACAATAACACAGCGTTCGTTTCAAGACCAACGCTAAAGATGAAGACTATAGCCTGCCAGACATGCCTAGAGAAGTGATTGTAAAGGGCTCGGCACATGACTATCTACGCTATCCTGTGTAAACTATAAACCAAAATAAAACATAAGGAAAAAAGTCTGAACTTAGTGGCAGATGAGGAGCAAGTCAAAGTAGACGAATGAGGGTTGAGCATGGGTCCAGCTAACCAGAAACAGGGGTTATAACTTCTGCATTACACTGTTCTAAAAAGTATGCACATCCAGGCAAAGGCAAAGGCTGCCGTCCATCGTAGACGATGATGGCATAATTTATTTGCTAGCGCTATTTTTAGTAAGGATTAACTGCGCTACTTTTTATCCTCACTCTCTCGTCTCGAGCCGCCCGACCCCAGTAGCAACTCAAGGACAAGACGACTAGGGGGCGACTACGAGATGCAGGGGACTCCGCATCAATCACCCGTGAAAAAGATGGCGGAGTCCGGAGTTGAAACCACACTCCCTGATCACGAGGCCGACGGCTTAACCACTTCGCCAAGGAATCCATGCACATCCAATCTATTCTTAAATGCATCAACTGCCTCTGCCTCCACCACCTCCTAGGGTAATGCACTGCAAGCATTCACCCCTCTCTGACTAACACAAATATGTCCTTATATCCAATATGGACCTTTCCTTTGTTAATTTGCAGCTATGCCCTCTTGTTCCCGTTGGTGGTTGTATTTTGAAAAAAACTTGTTAGTCTAATTTAACCTTTCCTATGATTATCTTATAAACCTGTATTAAGTCACCTCGAATTTTTCTCTCTTCTAGACACTGTAGGTCGGTTTTTCTGAGTCTTTCCTCGTAACTGTAATTCTGGAATTCCACCATCAGTCCTGTCGCTTCTCTCTGTATCCCCTCCAGCATGTTCACATCTCCTCTACGATAAGGCCTCGACACCTGTACACATCACTGCAAGCCAGGTCCAACCAATGCTCTGTACACTTCGACAACCACCTTCCCACTCCCATGTTCAATATCCCTTCCTACCACAGCCAACATTGCATTTGCCCTATCCACCGCACCTGGACCTGCCCTTTCATTTTTCCTGCATGTTCTATTATAACCCCCATGCCCCTTTATCTATTCATCACCCTAATACTGCTCTCGCCCATTCTGTAACCTGTTCCACACTGGATCTACTCACTTGGACGACCGTACACCTATCTACACTAAACCCCATGTGCCATTTCACAGACCAGTCTAGAATTCCATCCAAATCCGACCTCAACATATCCACCTCTGCCATAGATGATGAGACACTTCTACACAGAAGAAGAGAATGGATGCGCATAGCTTTTAGAGCAAGGAAATGAAAATGAAACTGGTTGTATACAGACTCTGCAGAGCCTTCTAAACCAGTATAAAGAAGTGAGGTTACGGTATACATAAATTACCTGGACATGTTTTGGTAGAAGTGCAAGCACTTAGTCAAGTACTATAAACCAACAGCTGAATCTACTGTCCAATTTTATAAACCAATAGCTGAGTCCACATTTAGACCAGTTCTATAAACCAAGAGCTAAGTCCACTAAGACCAGTTCTATAAACTGACAGCTGAACTAAGACCAGTTCTATAAACTGACAGCTGAGCTAAGACCAGTTCTATAAACTGACAGCTGAGCTAAGACCAGTTCTATAAACTGACAGCTGAGCTAAGACCAGTTCTATAAACTGACAGCTGAGCTAAGACCAGTTCTATAAACTGACAGCTGAGCTAAGACCAGTTCTATAAACTGATAGCTGTGCTAACTAAAACCAATCCTATAACATAAAGAGTTGAGTTGGCAATCCCCAGAGATATGAAGCTGTGGAGATATATGATCGCCTACGCCAGACAATTTGGTTACAAAAAGGAAAACAAATGTCTGTCTTGTTATATGTCTGACTTGCTATTTGTCTGTCCTGTTATATGTTAGTCCTGTTGTATTTCTGTCATGTTACATGTCTGTCTTGTGATATGTCTGTTTTGTTATATGTCTGTCTTGTTATATGTATGTCTTGTGATATGTCTGTCTTGTGATATGTCTATCTTGTGATATGTCTGTCTTGTGATATGTCTGTCTTGTGATATGTATGTCTTGTCCTGTTATATGTCTGTCTTGTCCTGATATTTGTCTGTCTTGTCCTGTTATATGTTGTGTCTTGTTATATGTATCTCTTGTCCTGTTATATGTCTGTCTTGTCCTGTTATATGTTGTGTCTTGTTATATGTATCTCTTGTCCTGTTATATGTCTGTCTTGTCCTGTTATATGTTGTGTCTTGTTATATGTATCTCTTGTCCTGTTATATGTATCTCTTGTCCTGTTATTTGTCTGTCTTGTCAAGTTATATGTCAGTCATGTCCTGTTATATGTCTGTCTTGTCCTGTTATTTGTCTGTCTTGTCATGTTATATGTCCGTCTTGTCCTGTTATATGTCCGTCTTGTCCTGTTATATGTCCGTCTTGTCCTGTTATGCGGACTTCGTATCGGGTTGCCCAACGGTAAGATGTCCGTCTCCCCTCTGTCCTTGTGAACTTCTTGGCTTATATAAAAGTTTGAAGCTGGCAATGTTCGTGAATCAAAGTGATTATAGAATCGTATCTCCACACTTCTTACATTCTCCCATTTATCATTTGTCCATAAATTGTCCTCATAAAAGATCCCTCCAAATTTTTGTCCAGGCGCTCAAACAAACAATGCACGCCAAAACCCGAGGAGAGCCACAATAGGACAAAATTAACACAGACAGATAGACAGATTGTAAGAGCTTTCTTGACAGAAAGAAAAAAAAAACAGTTCCCAGTTTTTATGTCACTGCATTTTAGCTCTTCTATTCCATTAAAAAAGAAGGAGAGAATATAAATCCATCTCTTATTAGAGTTCCACTCAACCACCCCCACCCGTTCCTCCGCCCCTGCACCCTCCTCTCTCTCTGCCCCCAACAGCTTTTTTTCTGCGTATGTCTGCACATTCATCCGACCTTATTCCATTTCGTTTATTGCGCAGTGCTGTTGATTGGGGGAGAGGGGTGAGGTAAGGGCGACACTTTGCAATCATTTGGAACGTTCGAATATTGTGATTGCGCGCTGTTTTCAGGAAGACATAGTAGATGGGGGATGGCTGGGTAGTCTGCGGATTAGTTGTTTTCTTGATGTTGAGTAGTTGTGTTAAGTGGTTGTGTGATGTGATGTTGCTAGTGACGTCAGCGATCACAGTGCTTATGTGGTCTTAAGGTGGAAGCACAGTGTCCTGCTACAGATGAGGCTCTACAAAGATACGAGTGCTACAGGTTTGTCTAAAGGTTTGTTCATTTGTCGCTCAAGGTCACACACAAAGGGTACATGGATGTTTGGGACAGGGTGTCTGGTTATCCGTTCACTGCTTCCATCGGAAGAGACGATGTCAGGTTTGGCAAACTTTCTGGAAATGCTGGAGAGCTGATGTCAGATTTGGCAAACTTTCTGGAAAAGCTGGAGAGCTGCTGTCAGATTTGGTAAACTTTCTGACAATAGAGAGCGGATGTTAGGTTTAGTAAACTTTCTGGCAATGCTGGAGATCTGATTTCAGATATGGTAAACTTTCTGGCAATGCTAGAAAGCTGATGTTAGATTTGGTAAACTTTCTGAGAATGCTGGAGAGCGGACATATTGGTTTGAGCTTCTATCATACTTGTATTTGACAGTTTCGCAATCACAACTTTTCCTGAATCGATAAATGTACCTGCATTGTCTACCTGGATTTTGACATTAAAGATATTCTGGAGTGAATGAGCTCATACAGAAAATGTCTGCCTGTCAGTCTGACGAATTGCTTCTCAAAATTGTACTGATCATATTATAAGGAGGTGAGAAAGGAGGGGGGGGGGGGAGCGGTACAACATTTTCGTGATGAGCAGGGAAGGGGGTCGTGAGAAACATTGTGTGATTAGCAGAGAGGAGGGAGTCCAACATTTGTGATGGGGTGGACAAGGAGGGGGGGGGGGGATCTAACATTTTGTGATGGAAAGGGTGAAGGAGGTTCTGTTCTGAAAGACACGTGACGTCACGAAATCGTTATTATTATCAACTTTTATTTTAAAGTATTGTTAGGGTGACAGTGTCAGGTATGTGACAGTGTCAGGTATGTGACGGTGTCAGGTATGTGACAGTGTCAGGTATGTGACAGTGTCAGGTATGTGATAGTGTCAGGTATGTGATAGTGTCAGGTATGTGACGGTGTCAGGTATGTGACGGTGTCAGGTATGTGACGGTGTCAGGTATGTGACAGTGTCAGGTATGTGACGGTGTCAGGTATGTGATAGTGTCAGGTATGTGACAGTGGCAGGTATGTGACGGTGTCAGGTATGTGACAGTGTCAGGTATCTTTAGTTTTAGTTCTTTGTTTGTATTATGCCATAGGTTGTGCCTACTTCTTATCTTCTGCATTGCCATAGTCAGTCGTCTTCTTACTTCTTTTGTGCAGTCTCCGTCGTTGTTGAGGATTGATCCCAGATATTCGAAATGTTGATTTCCAATCTCTTCGCCAGTTATCTCTATTTTAGGTTGAAGTTTTGTCTTATCGGTTGTCATTATCTTTGTTTTCTTTGTATTCAGGTAGAGATTCTGGGCTTCACTATGTTTCTGGACTGATGTCATTATTGTTCTAGGCCCTTGGGGCTGTTCGAGAGCAATACTGTGTCGCCGGCGTATCGTATTGCCGGTATCTCCTTTCCTCCTATTGTGGATCGAAGTCTGTAGAAATTGGCTCTGCTTTTACATTCCTAATAATGTTTTCCGCATATATGTTGAACAGGTATGGGGAAATAATGCCTTGTCCGACCCCCTTGTGTATCTCAAACCAATCTTAGGTGCTATGCGGCAGGGTAACGTTAAATGGTCCCAGTGACCAATACTATCTAGATAATAAGTTAGTGGTCTGTTACAGCAGTGTACTACATTATTAATTTTCTTTGATGCTATATTTTACTAGTGTCATATGTAGCACTCGTTTATGGGCTAAGTTATTCATAATGTCAAGGTCATATTGTGAAAAGTCGGAACGTTTTGAAGGAATCGCAGGTCGCAGACATTTGGTCCACGTGCTTGGCTGATAAGCCAATGGTGCGAGGCTACCATCTGAGGGACTACGGCCGAACGCCTCTAAGCCGGAATCCCGCCCTAAATCTCAGCACCACTGCGATGGGAGGCTACGATATGGTTGGGACCTGGGACTCGCGTCTCAGCCCGACCCGGTCGAGCCGCAGAAAGAGGTCTCTGCCGTCCGCCGATCAAAGCGGGCGGGAAGCTGCTCGATATTCACCCCATACGGCGATGAGGTGTGAAACCACTAGTAGAAGACTTAGTTCTCGGTCGGTGTGTCGTAAGCAGTAGAGCAGCCACCTCACTGCGAACTAGTGAGACTCAACCCTTGACCAAGAGATATGTCCGCACACCAGGCGAACAACATCCCCGTGCCATGACCAGGCTTGTCCCCTGGTTAAATGCACTCCTGCCTCGCTCCTTACCTCTGTCTGCTATCAGTCATCCCAATGGACGCAGAATAGATGCAGGCCAGCGGACATTGCACCTCTGCCCTATTGTGACAACCTCCCAGATGGTAGGGAATGCTAGGCGTGCCATCACTGCAGATGAGCTGAGAAAATAAAGGGAGCAAAGAGATACCCCACTCACATGCATATGCTACGTTTCTGGCAGGACGTGCCGATCCTGAGACACAGACACACTGGACTGCCTCTCTTCCGGGACAGTACAAACTAGTACATAGTCCATCATATCATATCATTGCCACACCCTATAGACACGAGTGGGGAAGACTCGATAGTCCTGCAAGACAACTTCCCTAAGAGAGACAACTCTGACCAAAAACAACTGCTGCCTTGCATATAGGATGGGGACAGCCAAAGGCTAAGGAGGGCATATCTACAGAAACGCCTGTTGAAATCGGATGCACTGGGCCACAGGCATAACAAGGTAACACAGGGCAACGTATATCGCTCTAACCAGCGTACGAAGAAGAAGAAGACGAATTAGGGACGTTTTAAGAATGTTAAGAAATGTGGCTGGTCCTATGTGTAGATGGGATATCCCTGTTGTGATGATGTCATCAGTATTTGGGCTTTATGAGTCTACACAGGTAATGGAATGATAGACTGTATCTGAGTCATTACCACCCGTGGCGGGGAATGCAGAATGTGGTGCAATGGAAAAGTGGAGCTCGAGATTGGATAGCTGATAAGTGTTTGTACTGTGGATGATGATAGTGTAGATGTCGGGGACGAAAGGAGATACCTCTGGATGGAGCTTCTCTGCTAGAGTGAGAGGTCACGTTGGAACCGAGCGGTACGGCACCAGAAGAGCATATGATGGCCAAATTAACAATGAGTGAAATGGAAGAGGCCATACGAACATTTAAGAAAAGGAAATCTCCCGGAAAAGACGGGATAACAAACGAAATGCTGATGGGGCTGGGCCAAACAGCGAAGAGGAAACTGCTATCAGTCCTGAACCAAAGCTGGAAAAGGGGTATTGTACCCCAGGCATGGAAAGACGCAGTACTTGTACCAGTACCAAAGAAAGGAAAGGACAAAACAGATCCAAATGGATACAGGCCTATCAGCTTACTGAGCTGTGTCGGCAAACTGATGGAACGTATGATAAACACCAGACTGATGTGGCATCTGGAAGAAAAACGAATACTAATTCCACAGCAAGCAGGCTTTAGACAGCACAGATCCACTGAGGACCAGGTCATCCTCATAGCCCAGGAAATAGAAGATGCCTACCAGGCACAGAAACACACAGTAGCGGTTTGGGTGGACCTGGAAAAGACATTTGACAAAGTCTGGACAGATGGACTTAGAGTCAAGCTAAGGAGAAGTGAAGTTTGTGGGAGAATGTACGTGGATCAACCACTACCTCAAACAAAGAACGGCCAGAGTCCAAGTTAAAGGGCAGATGAGCAAAAAGGTGACACTCGAGCAGGGAGTACCCCAAGGGGGAGTACTGTCACCCACACTCTTCCTGGGGTATATAAACGACATTACAGAGAATATACCAAGAAGAGTCCATAGCTCAATGTTTGCAGACGATCTGGCTATGTCGACCTCTGAAGAGAATCTCACCATAGCAAGAAATCGGATGCAGCAGGCCCTAACATCGATGGAAGAGTGGGCGAACTCATGGCTGGTCAAAATAAACGAGGAAAAAACCACATGTACAATATTCTCGCTTTCAATCAAACCCCAAAAACACCAAATTAAGTCTAAATGACAAATTCCTGCAGCCAAACGACAACCCAACCTATCTGTGAGTCACATTTGATCGGCGCATGACATGGAAAAGTCAGATTGAGAGAAACCGAATGAAAGCCGGAGAAAGAATGGCAATCATGAGGAAACTTGCTGGCACAAGCTGGGGAGCAGACGAAGGCATACTAAAGAAACTGTACACTGGAAGAGTGAGACCAGTTCTCGAGTATGGCATTGCGGCATGGACAACAGCAGCGAAGGCGAACTTCGATAAAGTTAACAAACTTCAAAACCAAGCCATGAGAATTATAACAGGAGGCATGAAGTCAACGCCAATTGTAGAACCTGAAAAGATTACAAAACTGCAATCCATGACCGATAGAAGAGACTGCAGAGCCCAGCTGCAGTCAGAGAAACTCCGAAGACTGACCGACCATCCAATGCACCAGAGACTAAACAATTTGGGAAATGGGAAACTAAAGCGGAGAAACTTTGCAGAAATAGCCAAAGCAAAGATGCACGAAGATCCCATAAACGCACTAACAACACCAAAGCCCATCACTACTGTACGAAAACCTACCTGGAGGCAGGATAAATTTCCAGAGGTGGCAGAAAATATACCAGGTATTGGAAACAAAAACTGCCAGACTGAAAAAGAAAGGAGAGATACTACCCTAAGCTTTATATCGAAAAACTACCCAAGCATGGACTGGACCCATGCATACACCGACGGTTCTGTAACAAACACTACACAGAATGGAGGGGCAGGAGCATTCCTGAACCTACCAAATGGCAGAAAAATAACACTGTCATTCGCTACTGGTAAGTACACAAGCAATTTCAGAGCGGAGGCAGAGGCACTGAGGGCAGCAGTGGAAGAAATGGTGACACATAAAGAAAATTAAAGCCATACAGTCCTGCTTACAGATGCTCTGGCCGTAGTCACATCGCTAAAAAGCCAGAAAAACACTGAGCTTAATGACTTAAGAGCAGTACTCTGCAAACTGTGCCAGCAGTCCGCACCAAAAAGGGTAGTGGTACAGTGGGTCCCATCAGGCAACGAGGAGGCAAACAGACTGGCAAAAGAAGTTGCAAGACTACCACAAAAAGATACTAGTATGACGTACGAAGAGTCAAAACGGCTTATTAAAGCCAGATACATGACCAAATGGGAAACTGAACATACCGGCTACACCAAAAACGATGCCTATTACCAGTTGAACAGAAGAGAGCAGGTCGTTGTCTTCAGACTTCGCACTGGCCACAATAGACTGAGGTACCACCTAATCAACAAATTGAAGATTGGTGGCACCGACGAATGCCCGTGTGGTACCGGGAAAAGGACCGCTGAGCATCTTCTGCAGAACTGCCCGACATACGAGGATCAGAGAGAGCAGATGTGGCCATCACCAGTGGAACCACAAGACAAGCTCTATGGCAGTGTCGACAGCCTCAGGATGACCGCCGCTTTTTTTCGAAAAAATAATGGTTACTGTCTGACTGCGTACGATGAAGAAGAAGAAGAAGAAGAAGAAGAAGGAACCGAGCGGAGGGGTGCACTCATGACAACAACTTCTGTTATAAGAATGGATTTCAAGGCGGTAACTTTTACTGTGAGGTGGCTGCTTGAGAGCTATTTAACAAGGACAATCATTGTATCGGGCTCTCAGTCTACGCTTGGACAGGCACAGAAAACAGAAAGGCTGGCTACAGCATGGGTGGATAGCGGAGATATAACATTCAGAACTTCAGTAGTGGAGACAGGGACAGTTAATGCATTTAAGAATAAATTGGATGCGCATAGCTTTTAGAGCAAGGTGATGTAAATGCAACTGGTTGTATACAGACTGCAGAGTCTTCTAAACCAGTATAAAGACGTTAAGTTAAGTTAACATCAAAGCTGGGCATCGAGTCAATAATTATGGCGTACTATACCAACCTGTTGAGATCACCAGATCCCCTTCCAGTTGCATTCCCGTTCACTTTATCTTCTAGACTTCCTGCTCTCAGAAACTCGCCATGCTGTAGAGTCAATCATATCTGGAAAATTCCCAGGTGAAAATGGCATCACTGCGGAGGTCATCCGGAATGGCGGTCTACCACTTTGCCAAGGCCTAGCGGAAAATGTTACACGTTATCTTCATTCGTGGGGAGAGGGTGGGGGGGGGGGGACTTGGAGGGACACCTGCTGCCTGACACAACTCGAGGACAAGAAGGGAGACAAAGAGGATCTAAGAAACTATCGTCGAATTACTCTCCTTCAAGTCACTTACAAGCTGTTTACAAAATGTATCCTTGCCAGAGTCCACACCTCTCTAGAAGAATCGCAACCAGTCGAACAGGCAGACTCTAGGCGTTCGTACAGCACAATGGACCATATTTTAACCTGCTGCCGCCTTGTTGAAGCAGCCCGAGAGGTCCACTCACCTTCATCGACTATAAAAAGGCTTTCGATTCGGTAAAACCACATTCTGTCTGGCGTTCACTGTTGAAACAAGTTGTCGATCCTGGGTCCGTCAGAGTTCTCACCGACAGTTATAGGAATTGCACTATCCCATTTCGTCGCTCCCAACGTCTAATTGTGGAAACAATTCAAAAGGGGGTCCGCCAGGGCGATGTAATCTCACCGAACCTATTTTCCACAAGTTTGGAATAAGTCATTAGCCGATGCAACAGGTACACCTTTGGCATCTTTATTGACGACAGACGCGTTCTTCATCTTCGATTTGTCGATGACATAGGACTCATCACAGAGTCAGCAGCAGAAGCCAACCAAATGATGCAGCTACTCGATGGACAGGGCAAGAAAGCCGGTCTGCAGATGAATGTATCGAAGACCAAAGTGTTGCGCAATCGCTTCTCCACTTGTGATCCAGTCTTCTTTGGCGAGGTACGATTAGAGGATGTCAACGAGTACATATATCTTGGACGTCTTCTCAACATGGAGAATAACATGAACTGACAAGACGTCGCTGAGCGGGTTGGGCAGCCTTCTCGTTTATGAACACGGTCCTGGACGGTTGTCATGACCAGGACCTACGAGCCTCCCTCTTCAATTCCCCTGTACTCCCTGCGATGTGCTACGGTGCTGAGACGTGGACACTAATAAAATCAATACAGGACAAATTGAGAGTGACCCAGGCCTCCCTTGAGGGACGCTTGATCGGAATCACTCTCCGGAACCAACGCATGCAAGGTCTCCACAATTCTAGCATAAGACGATTGTCCCTGATGAAGGATGCGGTAATCCATGCAGACAAGGCAAAACATAGACAGGCAGATCACATGTTGCCACGAAACGATGGTCGATAGAGCACAACGACAGCAGTCTGATACCCCCGAGGCAAGAAGAGTCCGCGGGGAAGACCTTCAATGCGTTGGTCAGACTCCCTTGCTGTACGCTGCAGCATCCGAGATGCCTCTAGAGGAGCACTTACCCCACACTGGACTGCCATGGCCCACGACAGGGTCCGCTGGAGACGAAGTTGGCACCCTCAGCTACGCTGAGGAACGGGTCATCAAGGTTAAGATCACTAAATTTAACACTTTTTCTGTAATCACATCATATGGTGAGATTATATTTAACACTTTTCTGGAAACATGGAAAAATAGGGCAAATTATCAACAATGAGACAATCCCTGTAGTGGGAGAATCACGTAAAAAAACGTGAAAATGCCAGTGAAACCTCATCTAGAAGAATAGAGACGTTACAAAGTTATTGGAGCCAATATTCGATGTAGAGATGGCGGGTCTAATTATAACATCTGTTTTATAAGAAATATTTATATCAGTTTGATTGTTAAATTGCTGGCCTGGGTAAATGTTTGGTAACTTCCCATGACAAATAATTTCTTGTCAGTTTTCTGAGATCTCAAAACATAGACGACACATTGTCATTTCGCTTTACGGTGTTTCTCTTATAAGGTCCAAGAGCAACCGTTTCTCTTATAAGTCCCACGAGCAACCGTTTCTCTTATAAGACCCACGAGCAACGTTTCTCTTATAAGTCCCACGAGCAACCGTTTCTCTTATAAGACCCACGAGGAACAATTTCTCTTATAAGTCCCACGAGGAACAGTTTCTCTTATAAGTCCCACGAGGAACAGTTTCTCTTATAAGTCCCACGAGGAACAGTTTCTCTTATAAGTCCCACGAGGAACAGTTTCTCTTATAAGTCCCACGAGGAACAGTTTCTCTTATAAGTCCCACGAGGAACAGTTTCTCTTATAAGTCCCACGAGGAACAACAATATCTGTCTTGGATGTTTTTCGAGATCTCGCGCTCACCAGACGAGTACGAGAAATATAACAAAACGTTATTTTATATTCATAGCTTCAGTCATTCAGCCGCCTTTTCCTTGTCTCTGGATTTTGGCATGTTTCCAAACTGTATAAAATTATTACTGCGCCTAGTTAGTTACTTCTACATAACATCAAGAGAGAAGATGACGTTTGATCAGGCAAAGCATACTGGTCAGACATGTTAGCCAGGGTCAGGCAAAGCATACTGATCAGACATGTTAGTCAGGGTCAGGCAAAGCATACTGATCAGACATGTTAGTCAGGGTCAGGCAAAGCATACTGATCAGACATGTTAGTCAGGGTCAGGCAAAACATACTGATCAGACATGTTAGTCAGGGTCAGGCAAAACATACTGATCAGACGTGTTAGTCAGGGTCAGACTAAACATACTGACCAAGACCCTAACCTTGGCATTCTAGTAGCACTTCCTGGAAAAAGGGCTGTTTTCATTGTAGTCTGGCTAACGAGGTGAGGGATCGACGTGATTTCCGTAGTAGTGAGTGACACGTAGATGAAGTCAAGCATAGCACAATCACTTGGAGGACCTCGGTCTATCTTCATCAGCACGCTCGGGATGTGAGGACGGCTACTGCAACCCGTCACTTGACGCGTCCTTTACAGGGCGCACAAAAGAGTAACATACTCATTGTTTGCATTCGAAAACAACAACAACAACGTAACATGTTTGTGATTATTACAGTAAGATAATATTGAAGAAGAGCTTACGGCACAGCGCAAAGAAAGGTCTCAGTGCGTGGAAAGTATAGAGAAATTGTTGCTGCATTAAACATTGCATCATGGATATAATTGTCAATATATGAGTCGTCATTCACTTGTCAGCGATCGTAAAACCAGAAGATGGTGGCTCGTACAAATCAAGAACCCGATAAAGCCGACTTTCTGTTGACCGCTGCAGATTTATTTGCTGAATCACCTGTCACTGCTTAATGTAATCTGCTCATATGTTCACGCCTAAAGAGATTGGATCATTCTTCCTCCTACAGTTGTATGAACTTCTAGTGAAATCCGATCACAAATGTTGCGCGGAAATACTGACTCAAACCAGAACTACTTACGTCAGCGGCCATTAATGATGGCGGAGAGGCGGTATCCCGAATTGGAAACAACTTATTAGAAAGATTCCACAGCGCATGCGTCATTTAAAAAAGTAATAATCTTGATCTTCCAATAAGAGAAAGTGTTTGAACGACATTGACGAAGGAAATATAATGTTTCATTATTTATGAGAGAGAAGTCTTATCATATTGCCAGAATAGCTGGTCTTGTACAACATGAGAAGCACGGTCGAACTGAAAGTAGCCTGATTTTCTCACATTTCACTCGTTCATTGACCCAAACCGACGTTTGGTTCCTCATTTGGTCTGTGGGATTACGGGCAGAAATGTTGGAAGTGGCTGGGATTTGAAACACAAAGAAGAAACGGCGTGGGTTACATCACGTACAACTGATAAGTCAGTAGGTGACATATGACATCAGTACAGAAAGTTAAAAAATAGAAAAAGTTTAAATTTCAGTATCAATAGAAGAAGGGGAAAGATATATAGGCCAACATAGAAACAAATGTGCAACATACATGCACAAGAATATTCACTAATTTAAAGAAATATGCAAAAATATACACATAAAAATATGCATTTAAGGAAACATATAGACAAATATCTTGACCTTGATGACCCGTTCCTCAGCCTAGCTGCGGATCCCAACTTCGTCTAAAGCGGACCCTGCCTTGGGCCACGGAAGTCCAGTGCCTGGTAAGTGCTCCTCTTGAGCCATCTCTGATGTTGCAGCTTCCAGCAAGGAAGTCTGACCAACGCATTGGAGGTCTTCCCCGCGGACTCTTCTAACCTCGGGGATACCAGACTGCTGTCGCTGTGCTCTATCGACCATCGTTTCGTTGCAACATGTGACCTGCCCATCTATGTTTCGTCTTGTCTGTATGGATTACCGCATCCTCCACCAGGGACAATCGTCTTATGTCAGAATCGTGGAGACCTTGCATAGATTGGTTCCCGAGAGTGATTCTGTTCAAGCGTCTGTCAAGGGAGGTTTGGGTCACTCTCAGTTTGTCCTGTATTGATTTTGTTAGTGTCCACGTCTCAGCACCGTAGCACATCGCAGGGAGTACAGGTGCATCGAAGAGCAAGTTACCTAAAAATGTGCATGGTAGGGAATACGCAGACATAAATATGCACATATAAATATATATTTAAGGCAACTCGTACACATATTTACATAGACAAACAATGGGCATAGAAATATACATTTAAGGCAACGCGTACACATATTTACATAGCCAAACAAATGGGCATTTAAATATACAATTTAAGGCAATGCGTACACATATGTACATAGACAAACATGCACACACAAATGTATCATAAAGTACATACAGAGTGAGGGCGTGAAATCAATTACCCTTCACATTAATAAAAAAAACTAAGCTGGGAATGACTCAATTATTCATGAAATTTTGTGACAATGGAGAGACAGTGTTTCCCTCCTGTTTGTGTTGCCTAAGACGTCCATCTCCAGCAACAACACATGTGCTAAGTTGAGAATGATACTTTCTCACTGAGGCAAGAATTGTTAACCGTTCTAGACCAAGTCATGAATGCTATATCCTCTCTGTTAGCTCATGTGTAGCCAAATGGTACATCTCAGACTCACAATTCTTAAAGGCATATCGTTCCCCTAAATGTCACAAAATTTCATAATAAATCGGTACTTTCGGTGCAGTAATAAAGAAAACAAATATTTAAGGATCATGGATTTCTCCGTTTTACAGTATACCCACGGGATCAATACGCTGAGCAGCGTATGAGCTGCAGCGGTCAACGATCTATAGCTGACTGCTAGCGTCAGGGCCAGCGAACCAGAGCGACCAAGACCCTTCTACATCTCCACGCGGTGATCCTGGATAACAGGCTGCAACAGATCAGACTGGCTAAGGAGAAGGGATCGAAGAGGGAAGGATAACCCGGTTCTCAGAAACTGCCTGCTAAAGTCGGATGTGTTGGACCGAAAGGTGCAAAAATAGTAGTGAAGCTGTAAACTACGACACAGCGCATTCCGTTCTTCGGACTACATCCAGCTACTTGCAAAAGCCTTTTTCATGTTGCAGTCGAGGGAGATTGAGAACGAACGAAGAAGACGAAGAAGAAGAAGAAGAAGAAGAAGTATATTCACAGTTTTGTTGTTTTGTAAGCTGTTCACATTATGTTCTTCATTCTTGATTCATCGTCTCTGCTTGCAGGTTACAGTGACTTTTCTTATATCTTGAGATGTACTGAAGTGGATAGACCTTGGTCATCCTGGATGTCCTGGAATGTAAGGTTTCTTCGCATGATCTTAACTACTAGGATCACATTGTCGAACCGTCAACCTCGTTAACCAGGCTGCTGTAACATATTCTAGTTCCAGGTGCCCGGCATGACGTGAGATCTTGATCACTATATTTCAGGTGGTATTGACTACTAAGATTAGCGCGTGACATTGTGCTCTGATATCCAGACCAGCCAACCACAGATTAGCGCGTGACATTGTGCTCTGAAAGACCCAGCAATCAACCACAACAAACACATTTTATTTTTTATATTTTTACATGTTAGAAATATGCAACACTTATAGAAGAATAGGCCCATAAATATATCTACACTAACCATGAATGATTAATCTAAAGAAACAACGAATGATTTCACAATAAAACTACTGATATATCTATATAAATGGCGAATGACATATTAAAAAAAATTACAAATGATTTATCTAACGATCACGAATTATATATTTACAGGAATAATAAATTACTTAACTACAGAAATGGCGAATGATATATCTAAAGCCATAACGAATGATATGTCTACAGAAACAATAAGTGATTAATCTACAGAAACAATACATGCTTAATCTACAGAAACAATAAATGATTAATCTACAGAAACAATAAGTGATTAATATACAGAAACAATAAGTCATTAATCTACAACAAAAAAAAATAAATGATATATCTACAGAAACAATATATGATTAATGTACAGAAACAATAAATGATATATTTATCCAAAATGTATTCTCTGAGACTGATGTTTACTGTGACTTTGTTCGACTTGGGAATCTTTCATGGACGAGATATTGTTTCTAAAGTCTTAAAAAAAAAAATACAGGTTAAAATAAAGGGAAGATGTGGTTATAATGAGGGTCAAAAGTCGATTAAAAAACGTACACATCGATGGACCATTTACTGCACTTTGGCAGAAACAAAAGAAAACTTACGTTACAGCCACAAAAGCTTCGTCAGGGACAAATAACAAAGGAAACCACCGAACAGAAACAACAATGATAATGGACACAACAACCGATACAATATACAAGGCGGCAGCCATATGATCCAGAGTGGCCAAGAATGTGTGCATTTCGGAACGCCACTTAGGACAGAGCAGGCTAAACAGAAAATAATAATACATGGCACAATCAGAATAAACACCAACGCACACCACTACACGTGCGTTAATATTTAGCGACAAACACACATATACACACACACATATATATATATATATATATATATATGCGGGTACAGAAATGCATGTATGAACCAGACAAGCTGTCCCACATCGAGCAAGGATATTGACACGTATAGATGATAGGATATGTCATGTTATGAATTGGTTGAGGACCATCCTGGATTATTCATGGATTAATACTCTTTGAAATAATCCGTTAGAAGAAAGTAAGAAGAAAGATAGATTTGTGGAAAAAACCGAAGTTTTGCACAAGTGGTCAAGAAATAAGTATTGTGCAAGATAATCCATGTTCCATGAAATGGGATGGTAAGCAGAGACAAAGAAGAAAAATAAGAAGAAAAAGATGAAGAATGATACGATAGTTATTTAAAAATGCCGCAAGCATACCTATAATAAATATATTATCGTTACTGAATCCCTTGACTATAACTGGCAAAGATCGCGTCGTCTGATGACGCGCATAGCACACAGGTGGGGTGGGAGTCACAGAAATAGCTCTCATTAGCTTCATTTTTCTAGCTTCAGTTTTAAATTCGCCCTTTAAGACAGGTATTGTTCGGCATGTACACAGGCTGTACGTAATGCGTCCCGCCTTGCGGGTCACCCGTTTATGGACATGCTTCAGGTGTGAACCCTGCATCCCATGCTACATCCAGCTAGCTTGACTACCTGTGGATTAAGGTAGCAGGGAACGAACGAGAGGCGTTGACGCAGTGAAAATCTTTCTCACTGTAATATATCCAAAACATGTTGCAGGATTGAACGAACAGAAACAACAAATTATGCGAGAAAATGAAGACATCTCGGAGCCCAAGTTGGTATCTAGGCAACTATTATTGGATAGGGCAAGCCTGTAGTATGTGTGTAAGGTGTGCATCCAGTTTGTATGTAAGGTGTGAATGTAGTTTGTGTGTAAGGTGTACATCCAGTTTGTATGTAAGGTGTGAATGTAGTTTGTGTGTAAGGTGTGCATCCAGTTTGTATGTAAGGTGTGAATGTAGTTTGTATGTAAGGTGTGAATGTAGTTTGTGTGTAAGGTGTGAATGTAGTTTGTGTGTAATGTGTGAATGTAGTTTATGTGTAAGATGTACATCCAGGTCACGCTACCTAGCAGACCTGGACTTATGTAACGGACCCTTTTAACATCGTCCTATTCATTGTGAAAGTTCAGAGTTTGGACTCTCGGACGTCTTGCTAGAGAGGACAGAATAGACCCATCACACCTTTCTTTCATGACACAAATTGTTAGTAAAGAGGGTTGTCCGTCAGACTAGAAACTTCATCAGGTAATACCAAATACAACAAAAACTGACAGGCTGTCGTGAACAGATCTCCCAGGTTGTCATCAACAGGTCTTTCAGACTGTCATCAACATGTCTCTCAGACTGTCATCAATAGGTCACTCAAGATGTCATCAACAGGTCTCTCAGACCGTCATCAACATGTCTCCCAGTCTGTAATCAACTAATCTCCCAGGCTGTCATCAACAGGTCTCACAGGCTGTAATCAACTAATCTCCCAGGCTGTCATCAACATGTCTCACATGCTGTAATCAACTAATCTCCCAGGCTGTCATCAACATGTCTCCCAGGCTGTAATCAACTAATCTCCCAGGCTGTAATAAACTAGTCTCCCAGGCTGTCATCAACATGTATCACAGGCTGTAATCAACTAATCTCCCAGGCTGTCATAAACAGGTCTTCCAGGCTATCATAAATAGATATCACAGGCTGTCCTGGCATCATTCATTCAGCAGGTCAGCATCCACTCGAGAAAAATCCAAGCATCCATGGACAGATATCCAGACATCCACTCGAGAAAAGATCCAAGCATCCACGGGGACAGATCCTGACATTCATTCAGGGAGAGATCCTGACATCCACTCGAGAAAAGATCCAAGCATCCACGGGGAGAGATCCTGACATCCACTCGAGAAAAGATCCAAGCATCCCCGGGGAGAGATCCTGACATCCACTCGAGAAAAGATCCAAGCATCCACGGGGAGAGATCCTGACATCCACTCGAGAAAAGATCCAAGCATCCACGGGGAGAGATCCTGACATCCACTCGAGAAAAGATCCAAGCATCCACGGGGAGAGATCCTGACATCCACTCGAGAAAAGATCCAAGCATCCACGGGGAGAGATCCTGACATCCACTCGAGAAAAGATCCAAGCATCCACGGGGAGAGATCCTGACATCCACTCGAGAAAAGATCAAAGCATCCACGGGGAGAGATCCTGACATCCACTCGAGAAAAGATCCAAGCATCCACGAGGAAAGATTTTGACAATAATTCAGGGACAGATCACATCATCCACTCGAGATGATATCCCAGCACACACTGGGGGAGATATCCCGGCATCAGTTCTGGAAGATCTCCAGGCATCTACTTGAAGAAATATCCCAGCATGAACTCGGAAAGATACAGACATGCACTCATAGCGATATTCATCCTTGGAGAGATCCAGGCATCCACTCAAAGAGATTTCCCAGCATGCCCTCTGGGAGAGATCCAAGCACCCACTCAGAGAGATTTCCCAGCATGTCCTCTGGGAGAGATCCAGGCATCCATCAGGGAGATATCCAGTCATTCGCTAGGCATAGATCCAGGCATCCATTCTGAGAGTTATCCAGACATCTACTTGGGGAGATATCCCAGCATACATACGAGGAGATATCCCAGCATATAATTGATGAGAGATCAAGGCATCCCTCCAGGGAGAGATCAAGGCATCCCCCCAGGAAGATATCGCAACTTTCACTAGGGGAGTGATCCGAGCATCCATTGGAGAGATCCAGGCATCCATGTAGTGACAGATAACATTAGCTGAAAGTAAATAAGTCTTCCAACAGACAAACTGTTGTGAGGCTTTATTGCACAGCAATTTATTATGATCATAACAAAACACTGACTGAAAAAAAAAATTACAACCAAGTTCAATGATCCAATAAAAATGTGCAGAGACGTTTAATTTATTTCATGGATAATATTTTTATATATATGGATAAGCGTGTATAAATATTACAATAACGCACAGAACACGGAATAAATTCTAAAGCTGATAAGTGCGACAATGTGCGACAATAGTGCGACAATAGTGCGATCAGAGAGCGTGCATGATATACATGTCACGGGGGGGGGGGGGCCTTCCCTTCAAAGTGTGTGACACTGACTGTCGGTGGAGGTTGCTATGTTTACAGAACACGTCACTAGGAACGTTCTATAAGCTCGGTGTAGTGTTCCCAAATCTGGTAGATTCAATACTATCAATGTGGTCCTTCACAACATGTGGAGAATCTTCGTATTGAGTTTTAGAGCAATCAAGGGACATAACAATGAATTTGAGAAAGTCGAGCATAATATGAGATATTTTTGGTCAGGAAGATGTTTCACTTTTAAATCAAAGAATTTAAAAAAAAAGGGGGGGGGGGCGGGAAGAGGGTTGGAGATCCTTCAGTGGAACAATCTTTATCCATCATATTCATTAAGAAACAAATCTATAGATTTTGATAACAATTATAAATATATAATAAATGAAACTATACAAACCAGAATAACTGCTTGTATTGCTCGATGAGAAACACTTCATAAGACTTAACGAGAAATATTCTCAATCTAACCACAACGACAAGGAACAGGGATAAACCAGTCATATTTCGTCAGACGATCCAGTCTGTGGATGGAAGGACCAAGCCTCATCACACGACCCACATTGTAGACAAAAGTGTCATGCCTCGCTACACGATACAGACTGTAGATAAAAGTGTCATGCCTTGTTACATGACCCACAAAGTGAATAAAAGTGTCATGCCTTGTTACATGACCCACAAAGTGAATAAAAGTGTCATGCCTTGTTACATGACCCACAAAGTGAATAAAAGTGTCATGCCTTGTTACATGACCCACAAAGTGAATAAAAGTGTCATGCCTCGCTACACGATACAGACTGTAGATAAAAGTGTCATGCCTTGTTACATGACCCACAAAGTGAATAAAAGTGTCATGCCTCGCTACACTGCTACACGACCAACAAAATGGATAAAAATGGGACCAACTGTACCACTACCCTTTTTGGTGCGGACTGCTGGCATAGTTGACAGAGTACTGCTCTTAAGTCATTAAGCTCAGTGTTTTTCTGGCTTTTTAGCGCTGTGACTACGGCCAGAGCATCTGTAAGCAGGACTGTATGGCTTTCATTTTCTTTATGCAACACAAAGAAATGATGCTCCTACACAAAGAAAAGATGCTCCAATACAAAGAAATGATGTCATGGCCCTATTATTAATAA
Source organism: Ariolimax columbianus (assembly GCA_036924085.1). NCBI lineage: Eukaryota > Metazoa > Mollusca > Gastropoda > Stylommatophora > Arionidae > Ariolimax > Ariolimax columbianus. Next base: position 5,430,544 of record JAVGWX010000016.1, on the reverse strand, counting down.
TGACATTCAGGGTTCAGGACGATCGACTATGGCTGGTTGTCGGTCAATGGCAACCTCATCATGTGAAATACAGCAGGTATCTCTACAAGGGCACATACATATTCATGTTTTGGCGGAGGCTTCATGCAAAGAAGTTAACTACAGAGGTGACCACACGCACCTTGGGAGCATGACAAGGATGTATAAGGAAGGCCACCTAAATAAGTCTTATGTAAATAACACATGTCTTCTGTTAATGAATTAAGTCGGCAGTATGCGCATTGCAGTGGAACTAGGTCAAGCCAAAACCCTGGAGACTGTAAAGTAGCCCTGTAGAGTTTCACAGAAATCTCTAGAATCAACAGCCCGCATCACTGGATAACGTGTCGCACTGGGTACAGCCCACATCACTGGATAACGTGTCGCACTGGGTACAGCCCACATCACTGGATAATGTGCCACTGGGTACAGCCCACATCACTGGATAATGTGCCGCACTGGGTACAGCCCACATCACTGGATAACGTGCCACACTGGGTACAGCCCACATCACTGGATAATGTGCCACACTGGGTACAGCCCACATCACTGGATAATGTGCCGCACTGGGTACAGCCCACATCACTGGATAACGTGCCGCACTGGGTACAGGCAGTTGTCAGTTCAGTATTTTGTCCATATTTTTACGAGGCAATCCACTTTCAACCACAGACAAAATTCTTTAGGCTATAGCAAATTGTGTTTACCAACTTGACGACGTGCTAGTTGGCCTGAGATTAGCCATGATAGGTGTGTATCCTAGTGTACACGTAAAAGTAATATTTTTATTTAAACGATACAAATAAAACCATTGTTTGTTAAAAGTTACACAACCGGAAATATCAAGATTCAGCTCAAGAAAATGTAACAAGAAAGCTTAACTAATCATATGTTGTAATAGCTCACAATTATCAGAATATAGACACTGTTGTAGGGGATAAAGTGGTAGTGAATTCAATGACTACTAGGCCTAAGTTTTTTATGTGGTACGGTGGTTAGTTATCCTCCGTCCTTAACTGTAAGGTAGGTACCGATTTATAGCTGGGTCGACTTGGGGTGTCGATAACTGGGATCAAACGAGGTACCTTTGCGAAGACAAGCGATCTCTCTACCACTGAGACGCTCTGAAACAGCTAAAAGAGATCAAAGGATATAACCCTGTTACACGAGTACAGAGATAGTGGACAAGCGTTTAGCGTGGCTGTTAAGTTGGGTCAGTGGTGTAATAATAGAACGGGTAACCTCCACAAGGATTTGGGTGGGTGGTGTAATAATAGAACGGGGAACCTCCACAAGGATTTGGGTGGGTGGTGTAATAATAGAACGGGTAACCTCCACAAGGATTTGGGTGGGTGGTGTAATGATAGAGCGGAGAACCTCCACAAGGATTTGGGTGGGGCGAGGGGGGGGGGGGCTTATAAAAGGTGGGGAAAACTCTGAAAGGCCTGGGAATTGGGAACCTATAAAATAATTGAGAATACAGGAACCTATAAAATTGTGGGGAATGGGGGTACCTATAAAATTGTGGGGAATGGGGGAACCTATAAAATTGTGGGGAATGGGGGAACCTATAAAATTGTGGGGAATGGGGGACCTATAAAATTGTGGGGAATTGGGAACCTTTAAAATTGTGGGGAATGGGGGACCTATAAAATTGTGGGGAATGGGGGAACCTATAAAATTGTGGGGAATGGGGGACCTATAAAATTGTGGGGAATGGGGGACCTATAAAATTATGGGGAATGGGGGACCTATAAAATTGTGGGGAATGGGGGAACCTATAAAATTGTGGGGAATTGGGAACCTTTAAAATTGTGGGGAATGGGAGAAACCTATAACATTGTAGGGAATTGTGAACCTTTAAAATTGTGGGGAATGGGGGAAACCTATAAAATTGTGGGGAATTTGGAACCTTTAAAATTGTGGGGAATGGGGGAAACCTATAAAATTGTGGGGAATTTGGAACCTTTAAAATTGTGGGGAATGGAGGAAACCTATAAAGTTATGGGGAATTGGGAACTTATAAAATTGTGGGGAATTGGGAACCTATTAAATTGTGGGGAATGGGGGAAACCTATAAAATTGTGGGGAATGGGGGAACAAATAAAATTGTGGGTTATGGGGGAAACCTATAAAATTGTGGGGAATGGAGGAACCTATTAAATTGTGGGGAATTGGGAACCTATAAAATTGTGGGGAATGGGGGAACCTATAAAATTGTGGGGAATGGGGGAACCTATAAAATTGTGGGGAATTGGGAACCTATAAAATTGTGGGGAATTGGGAACCTTTAAAATTGTGGGGAATGGGAGAAACCTATAAAATTGTGGGGAATGGGGGAACCTTTAAAATTGTGGGGAATTGGGAACCTTTAAAATTGTGGGGAATGGGAGAAACCTATAAAATTGTGGGGAATTGGGAACCTTTAAAATTGTGGGGAATGGGGGAACCTATAAAATTGTGGGGAATGGGGGAACCTTTAAAATTGTGGGGAATGGGGGAAACCTATAACATTTTAGGGAAATGTGAACCTTTAAAATTGTGGGGAATGGGGGAAACCTATAAAGTTATGGGGAATTGGGAACTTATAAAATTGTGGGGAATTGGGAACCTATAAAATTGTGGGGAATGGAGGAAACCTATAAAGTTAAGGGGAATTGGGAACTTATAAAATTGTGGGCAATTGGGAACCTATAAAATTGTGGGGAATGGGGGAAACCTATAAAATTGTGGGGAATGGGGGAACAAATAAAATTGTGGGTTATGGGGGAAACCTATAAAATTGTGGGGAATGGAGGAACCTATAAAATTGTGGGGAATTGGGAACCTATAAAATTGTGGGGAATTGGGAACCTTTAAAATTGTGGAGAATGGGGGAACCTATAAAATTGTGGGGAATTTGGGAAACCTATAAAATTGTGAGGAATGGGGGAACCTATAAAATTGTGGGGAATGGGGGAAACCTTTAAAATTGTGGGGAATTGGGGACCTTTAAAAAAGTGGTGTGTGTGGGGAATCTCTAAAACAATGGGGAATGAATAACTTCCAAAATGATGGGAACCTCTTACAGGATGGGTAACCTATAGAAGGATGTGAATGGCTACGCTCTCCCATCCTGTATCAAACTCTCTAAATCATGACCAATATGGTCTGGGCGCAGATATGATATGATATACAAATATATTTGTAAACTTAATGAGAGTCATTGATAATCAAATACTGGATAAATCAGATGCAAAGACTACCGAAGACGGATGTGTTTAACCGAAAGGTACAAATATCGCAGCCAAACTGTAAAGCAGTGACACAACGCATTCCGTTATCAGGATTACGTATTGTACTGTAAAGCCCTGTTCAGGGCTTGGTAGCAGGAGATTGAGAATGAACGCAGAAGAAGAAGAAGAGACATAAAGGTCGGTCAGTGACATATTGTACATGGAAGGTGAGCTAGGAAAACCCAGTTGCTAGGGGGGAAATCACATTGACAAAATTCTGATTTGACAGAAATTCCAGTTTTCATCAAAAATAACGAATCGACTGTTTAGAAATACCAGTTTCTTTATAAAATATAAATGTTGAAGAAATATTTATTAATTTGACAGTTTACAAATATTAGTTTTAATGACAAAATTTTGAATCAATCATTCACAAGAACATTAGAAGGAAAAAGAGGAGACGATTTACATTTTAGAAAGACCAGTTTTATAGAATACAAAAACAATGAATTCGTTAGTTTAAATATAGCAGTTTTACAGACAATTTAAAATATTAATTGACAGTTAAGAATGTGAGTTTTACATAAACAAAATAATGAATTGATTGTTCAGAAGGCCAGTTTTACCGTTTAAAAAAAATTATGAATTGACAGTTCAGAAGGCCAGTTTTACCGTTTAAAAAAAATAATGAATTGACAGTTCAGAAGGCCAGTTTTAATGAAAAAATTATTAATGTCACAAATACCAGTTTTGAAGAAAAATTAAAAATGAATTTGTTAGTTAAAAAATATCAGTTTCTTTGAACAAAATAATGAACTGACAGTTAAGAAAGACAAGTTGAATTAAATAAAGTAATCAACACATAGCCAAAACAGGCCAGTGCTGATGGCCCAGTGGGATCTGTGGCAAGAAATGTTCAACATAGAGCTATTTTACTTTGAATACACAACAACAAAACAACAAGTTTATTTGTACAAATGAGGATTGTTTCAACAAAAGGTGCAAGCAAGCAACAATAATGCAGCGCTGCAACAGTATATACTATTTTGATAAATATTACACACACATTGTAAATGGCTTAAATATTCAGTAAATATGATAACGTGATATGAGAAAAATTCATGCAAGTTTTATACAGGTCATTGGAATTGGAGAAATATTGAATTGTGCCATTACTATATTGGTTATATGGAGGGGTGTCAGGTATCTGATAAACTTACAGACACAGGCATCTGATAAACATAGGCACAAGACATCTGATAATCAGATATAACAAATATAAACACAACAGATAAAACAAACATAAAGACAACAGATAAAACAAACATAAACACAACAGATAAAACAAACATAAACACAACAGATAAAACAAATATAAACACAACATATACAACAGACATAAACACAACACACAATATATGTAACAAATATAAACACAACATACATAACAATCATAAACACAACATATATAAAAAAAAACACAACATTAACAACAAACATATATAACAACCATAAACACAACACATATAACAACCATAGAAACAACATATATAACAACCATAAACACAACACATATAACAACCATAGAAACAACATATATAGCAAACATAAACACAACATATATAGCAACCATAAACACAACATATATAACAAACATAAGCACAAGACATATAACAAACATAAACACAAGATATATAACAAACATGAACACAACATATATAACAAACATATATAACAAACATAAACACAACACACAACATATATAACAAACATACAACATATATAACAAACATAAATACAACATATATAGCAAACATAAACACAACATATATAGCAACCATAAACACAACATATATAACAAACATAAACACAACATATATAACAAACATAAACACAAGATATATAACAAACATAAACACAAGATATATAACAAACATGAACACAACATATATAACAACCATAAACACAACACATATAACAACCATAAACACAACATATATAAAACAAATCAAATAATCAAGACAGCTTTTCCTGATTGCTAGACCCCACCTAGTATGTCATATGGCTGAGAAATAATGGCTGTTAGCCCCCGCAGTCACCACACAGTGCACAGTTTGCATATCTCCACCAATAAAACAATTACCTAGGCCTTATAGGAAGGAGATTGAACCCATGCCCCACAGGGTGGCAGACCGGCATCCTAACCCCATGCTCTTCTGACATAATAACGCAATAGCAAACATTCATGTTTACACACATCCATTTGAATATTGTCACACAACATTAACTATTATTTATATTTTAAAACACCTAAACATACACACACAACAGCCATAGCACACACAAAGAACACAATATTACCATTATAGCTATAAACATGAAAGTCAATCCCATCAAGAGAACCAACAAAAGAACAGCCCATGAAACAGATCAAGTGTAAATGGAATGATTAGAAAACTCAATAGACAAATAACGAGAGAGAAAGTCAATACAACTCACGTAGACAAATGGGACAATGCATGGATTAGAAGCCCTCCTTGTCTAAGACAGCAGAGACAAAGAAGAAATTAAACAAGTAAATTGTGGGTAAATGTACAAGCATCTTTGTGTTAGTTTATTGTTTCAAATAATCTTAATAAAACATCATATAATGGGTACAGTCACAGGTGAGCATAGATGACAATCAGCGGCCTTGAATCCCTGCCAGATCTGACCAAATCTAACAGTTAGTGATGGAGATTCACAACCAGTAGATTGGCCATCATGTCGGACACACAAATCCAGTGTAAACTTTTAATGATGTGGCTGTGATTATAGAGAAACATTACTAGTAATCTTGGCCATTATCTCTACAGGCAACAAGCTATTTTGGTGTTCACTAATGACTCCTCATTCTTGCCCTTGCTTACAACAAATCTTCTCTCTTCTATAACATTGGACATTTCTCAGCCATCAACATTATATGTGGTTGAGGAATTAAAGCTACTTGTTACAGTAGTTTATGTGCAGACTTTTGTTTTCATTTCATCCATAATAGACAAATATCTAGGACCTTACCAGGGTTTGAACCTATATCTTCTTGACTACGCTAGCGTTAATCTGCCTGCTCAGCCCCAAATTTGCTATGCTATTATAATTCTGGGTCACAGCTTATAGCTTTCTGGTCTGGTAAAAACAGACTGTCTTCATCATATGTCTGTCTAGTTCCCTCTGGAACATAGGGCTGCAACATATCTTCTCCATCTGCTCGTCTTCTTCACTGCTGTCAATGCAATTCCAATTGAACCGACTTCATTCTCGACCCTTTGTCCCGGTATTCCTTGACTTTCACACCATCCTCTTTCCCTGTGGATTCCAATCCAGTGCATGTCTGGTTATACTGTCTGGCTTCATCCCAACTTTGTCTTCCCAATGTCCTACCTGTTGGCGCGCCCTCTCCAACACGAAGGTAGAGTGCACTATTAATCTTTCTTCAGTTAGGAGTCCACATGTGGTGTGCTGAAGGTAACAAATAATATACCCTTATGCCAATATCTATACTACTGTCATCAGACTACATCGATTGTGTCCAATATCTATACTACTGTCACCAGACTACATCGATTGTGTCCAATATCTATACTACTGTCATCAGACTACATCGATTTTGTCCAATATCTATACTACTGTCATCAGACTACATCGATTTTGTCCAATATCTATACTACTGTCATCAGACTACATCGATTTTGTCCAACATCTATACTACTGTCATCAGACTACATCGATTTTGTCCAATATCTATACTACTGTCATCAGACTACATCGATTTTGTCCAACATCTATACTACTGTCATCAGACTTCATCGATTTTGTCCAACATCTATACTACTGTCATCAGACTACATCGATTTTGTCCAATATCTATACTACTGTCATCAGACTACATCGATTTTGTCCAATATCTATACTACTGTCATCAGACTACATCGATTTTGTCCAATATCTATACTACTGTCATCAGACTACATCGATTTTGTCCAATATCTATACTACTGTCATCAGACTTCATCGATTTTGTCCAATATATATACTACTATCATCAGACTTCGTCGATTTTGTCCAATATCTATACTACTGTCATCAGACTACCTGTATAAACCTTTAGCTTATAGAAATAGTGAATCTCCTGGATGTATGTGTGTGGCTAACAGTGAGATCGCTTCTCTGGGTTGGGTTCGCTATTCTTTCAGTTGATTTTACTATTGGTTATATGTTGACGAGTGGGGGGAGTGGTAAGTGGATGGTAGGGAGTATGTGGGTGGGGAGTAGGTGGGTCAAGAGAAGGTGAGTGAGGGGCACTTGGGTTGGGAGTAGGTGGGTCAAGAGAAGGTGAGTGAGGGGCACTTGGGTTGGGAGTAGGTGGGTCAAGAGAAGGTGAGTGAGGGGCACTTGGGTTGGGAGTAGGTGGGTCAAGAGAAGGTGAGTGAGGGGCACTTGGGTTGGGAGTAGGTGGGTCAAGAGAAGGTGAGTGAGAGGCACTTGGGTCGGGAGTAGGTGGGTCAAGAGAAGGTGAGTGAGGGACACTTGGGTCGGGAGTAGGTGGGTCAAGAGAAGGTGAGTGAGGGGCACTTGGGTCGGGAGTAGGTGGGTCAAGAGAAGGTGAGTGAGGGGCACTTGGGTTGGGAGTAGGTGGGTCAAGAGAAGGTGAGTGAAGGGCACTTGGGTTGGGAGTAGGTGGGTCGACGAGAGAAGGTGGGTCGACGAGAGAAGGTGGGTCGACGAGAGAAGGTGGGTCGACGAGAGAAGGTGGGTCGGGTGTAGGTGGGTCAGACGTAGGTGGTCGGGGGTAAGTGAGTCGGGGTTAGGTGGGTCGGCGGGAGTAGGTGGGTCGGCGGGAGTAGGTGGGTCGACGAGAGAAGGTGGGTCGGGTGTAGGTGGGTCAGAAGTAGGTGGTCGGGGTTAAGTGAGTCGGGGTTAGGTGGGTCGGCGGGAGTAGGTGGGTCGCGGGTAGGTGAGTCGGGAGTAGGTGGGTCGGGAGTAAATAGGTCGGGAGTAGGTGGATCGGGGGTAGGTGGGTCGGTGGTAGGTGGGTCAGTGGGAGAAGGTGGGTCTGGAGTAGGTAACTCTGGTTTGGATATCAGTCGTTTAGTTATAGGGACCTTGGTTCAAACCTAGGTAATCTAGTTCACCTACCTGGGAGTAGGTGGGTCGGCGGGAGAAGGTGGGGCAGGCGTAGGTGGGTCAGCGGGAGAAAGTTGGTCTGGAGTAGGTGGGTCAGCGGGAGAAAGTTGGTCTGGAGTAGGTGGGTCAGCGGTAGAAAGTTGGTCTGGAGTAGGTGGGTCGGCGGGAGAAGGTGGGGCAGGAGTAGGTGGGTCAGTGGTAGAAAGTTGGTCTGGAGTAGGTGGGTCAGCGGGAGAAAGTTGGTCTGGAGTAGGTGGGTCAGCGGGAGAAAGTTGGTCTGGAGTAGGTGGGTCAGCGGGAGAAAGTTGGTCTGGAGTAGGTGGGTCAGCGGTAGAAAGTTGGTCTGGAGTAGGTGGGTTAGCGGGAGAAAGTTGGTCTGGAGTATGTGGGTCAGCGGGAGAAAGTTGGTCTGGAGTAGGTGGGTCAGCGGGAGAAAGTTGGTCTGGAGTAGGTGGGTCAGCGGGAGAAAGTTGGTCTGGAGTAGGTGGGTCAGCGGGAGAAAGTTGGTCTGGAGTAGGTGGGTCAGCGGGAGAAAGTTGGTCTGGAGTAGGTGGGTCAGCGAGAGAAAGTTGGTCTGGAGTAGGTGGGTCAGCGGGAGAAAGTTGGTCTGGAGTAGGTGGGTCAGCGAGAGAAAGTTGGTCTGGAGTAGGTGGGTCAGCGGGAGAAAGTTGGTCTGGAGTAGGTGGGTCAGCAGGAGAAAGTTGGTCTGGAGTAGGTGGGTCAGCGGGAGAAAGTTGGTCTGGAGTAGGTGGGTCAGCGGGAGAAAGTTGGTCTGGAGTAGGTGGGTCAGCGGGAGAAAGTTGGTCTGGAGTAGGTAACTAGGAAGCTGGTGACTCAGTGGTTCGGATATCAGTCACTTAGTTATAAGGACCGTGTTTCGAACCAAGGTAATCTAGTTCACCTACCTGATGTGAAATTTAAACAAATCTAGTCCACACTTGTCAGTGACTGTCGTGGCAAACAGTCTGTAGGTCCATCAGCAAGGTTCTTATACAGTGTGGTCCTACTTTAATGACCTGGTCACTGTTTAGTAGCATCAGGCTGGAGGCACGAGTTTAGCGGGAGTAGGGGGCAACATGTCGACCTAGACACATACCCCCCCCCCCCCACCCCCCCACCACCACACACATTGAAACGGACTGCGCTACAGCAGTCTGACTAACGGAGGTGGGGATATACTTTGTGATCCCGTAATGGTATCTCTATTGAGAAGTTTTGCACGGCACTACATTGCAGGACTGAGGTACACCTTCGTCAGAGTGCCCTAAGATATAAGAAACAAACGATCACAGAACATGCTAGCAGTCAGGACTGAAGAAAGTATTGGTGGCCTCGATGAACACAACAGTAGTAGAATGTCCTTCTGATGGCAGGCCAGTCCTTCTGATGGCAGACCAGTCCTTCTGATGGCAGGCCAGTCCAGTCCTTCTGATGGCAGAACAGTCCAGTCTATCTGATGGCAGAACAGTCCAGTCTATCTGATGGCAGAACAGTCCAGTCTATCTGATGACAGTCCAGTCCAGTCCATCTGATGACAGTCCAGTCCAGTCCTTCTGATGGCAGGCCAGTCCTTCTGATGGCAGACCAGTCCAGTCCTTCTGATGGCAGTCCAGTCCTTCTGATGGCAGGCAAGTTCAGTCCTTCTGATGGCAGTCCAGTCCTTCTGATGGCAGTCCAGTCCTTCTGATGGCAGTCCAGTCCTTCTGATGGCACACCAGTCCTTCTGATGGCAGGCAAGTTCAGTCCTTCTGATGGCAGTCCAGTCCTTCTGATGGCAGGCCAGTCCTTCTGATGGCAGACCAGTCCAGTCCTTCTGATGGCAGTCCAGTCCTTCTGATGGCAGTCCAGTCCTTCTGATGGCACACCAGTCCTTCTGATGGCAGGCCAGTCCAGTCCTTCTGATGACAGGCCAGTCCTTCTGATGGCAGGCCAGTCCTTCTGATGGCAGTCCAGTCCTTCTGATGGCAGGCCAGTCCTTCTGATGGCAGACCAGTCCAGTCCTTCTGATGGCAGTCCAGTCCTTCTGATGGCAGTCCAGTCCTTCTGATGGCAGTCCAGTCCTTCTGATGGCAGTCCAGTCCTTCTGATGGCACACCAGTCCTTCTGATGGCAGGCCAGTCCAGTCCTTCTGATGACAGGCCAGTCCTTCTGATGGCAGGCCAGTCCTTCTGATGACAGGCCAGTCCTTCTGATGGCAGACCAGTCCTTCTGATGGCAGACCAGTCCTTCTGATGGCACACCAGTCCTTCTGATGGCAGTCCAGTCCTTCTGATGGCAGGCAAGTTCAGTCCTTCTGATGGCAGTCCAGTCCTTCTGATGGCAGTCCAGTCCTTCTGATGGCAGGCAAGTTCAGTCTTTCTGATGGCAGTCCAGTCCTTCTGATGGCAGGCCAGTCCTTCTGATGGCAGTCCAGTCCTTCTGATGGCAGTCCAGTCCTTCTGATGGCAGGCCAGTCCTTCTGATGGCAGTCCAGTCCTTCTGATGGCAGGCAAGTTCAGTCCTTCTGATGGCAGTCCAGTCCTTCTGATGGCACACCAGTCCTTCTGATGGCAGTCCAGTCCTTCTGATGGCAGGCAAGTTCAGTCCTTCTGATGGCAGTCCAGTCCTTCTGATGGCAGGCCAGTCCTTCTGATGGCAGTCCAGTCCTTCTGATGGCAGTCCAGTCCTTCTGATGGCAGTCCAGTCCTTCTGATGACAGTCCAGTCCTTCTGATGACAGTCCAGTCCTTCTGATGACAGGCCAGTCCAGTCCTTCTGATGGCAGGCCAGTCCAGCAACAACCATATGTCAGAAATAGCAGCCAACAGCCTGTTCTCAGCCGCAGAATGAGCCAATTCCTGTATCAATGAGCCAATTCCTGTATCAGTGAGCCAATTCCTGTATCAGTGAGCCAATTCCTGTATCAATGAGCCACATCCTGTATCAATGAACCAATTCCTGTATGAATGAGGCAAATTCTGTATCAACGAGCCAAAGACAGCTTTTTGTTACATTCTGAGGTTCGTTTCCCCTTTTTGCTCCCTGTGAAGCATATAGCCACCAACACTACAACTGGCCACCTAACAGGAAGCCTGTACCAGAGCACTTGAGCTGGTACTTTTCTTAAGGAATGGTTTGACATGATGAACCTGCTAGGCCCATGCACAACTGCAAGGTTACAGTGGTCCCAGTGTCTATATCCTGGGCCCCAATCACATATCAGTTACACTCCCAAACCATAAATAAAATGTTTGAGACTGAAAGATAAGAAATACAAATATCACAGATGTGTGAAAAACACAAGATATGGTGATAGATTATAAGCAATAAAAATGCTAGGATTAAACGCACAGCACAAGATGGGCAATCTTTATATGAAATAAATGAAATAGACGAAACTAATTAGAGATAACTGATGCGATGAATTATAGATAAACGGGATTAATTATAGATACAAGATAGATAAAATACTTGGTAAAACAATAGAAATAAATGATGATAAATTACATATAAATAATAAAACACATTAAAATTTAATGGTGAAATAAATTAGATATAAATTATACTACAAATTAGAAATAAGTGAAATGACAGTGGTAACTTATTGGACAAATTAGGGATAAATGATAAAATACCTTAGAGATAAATAATATGACACATTAGAGATACACAATAAGAAACATTAGAGATAAATAATATGACAAATTAGAGATAAATGATATGACGGGTAAATTATAGGGCAAATTAGAGATTAATTATAAGATACATTAGAGTTAAATAATATGACACATTAGAGATACATGATAGGAAACATTAGAGATAAATAATATAAACAAATTAGAGATAAATGATTAAAGACAATAGAGATAAATGTTAAGAAACATTAGCGATAAATAATATGACAAATTAGAGATAAATGATACGAGATATCAGAGATAAATGATAAGAGACATCAGAGATAAATGATAAGAAACATTAGAGATAAATAATATAAAAAATTAGACATAAATGATTAAAGACATTAGAGATAAATGATAGAAACATTAGCGATAAAAAAGGACAAATTAGAGAAAGATGATAAGAAACATAAGAGATAAAGTATAAGTGGCATTAGAGAGATGACACTATTAAACCATGACTAGATTGATTATGTTGGGTAGGGGGTGGTAGAACAGTTTTCACATAAACACTGATTGGGTTCAGAACCTGGACAACACAATCCAGCTTACCCAACTGTAAATGGATACCTAACTATCAGAGTAAGGCCAGCTAAGGTAGCAAGCTAAGAGAACTGTCACTAACTTTAAAAAAAAAGTAAAGACTAGCAAAATGAAGTCTGTAACACACTATCCCCTATGACAGCATGTACTGTTGGACAACCTTGACCATACAGTAACTTAATGAAGGAGTTACGTGCCTTACACAAGCTGAGACCTCGAACAATCAAGTAAGTCTCTAACACACCATCCCTGAAGACATCATGTACTGTTGGACAACCTTGATCGTACACTAACTTAAGGAAGGAGTTACGTGCCTTACACAAGCTGACCTCGGACAATCAAGTCTCTAACACATCATCCCTGATGACAGTATCAGAGAACCTCAAATTGGACAGACCAGAGAGTAGGTATTATAGACTGCCCGAGTGGTCTGTTGGGGTTTTGTGTATGACAAGAACAAGAAAAGCACCACTGCCCCACACAGAGCATGTCGTAAGAGGCGACTGACTAACTGTGTGATATGGTATAACACCGGCCATGGTAAGGTGGTTTATTTAGAGTAGCATAGATGGCGCCTAACAGACTGCGGGTCTACTTTTCTCTAGTGTTTGAGTATAATAAGATTAACTCGCACATCAGCTAACCACCCTCCGTAAGCGATTGTCCCAACACGGTGGAGTATTAAACTGCTCGAGCCTAGCACGCTAGGCAGGAAATCTTTCTCCCGGCTACATCCAGCTCATACCAGAGCTGAGACCTGCACGTGGGCATCTGCCCCTGTAGAAGTACAGGTCGATTAAAAAGATATTCTAGACATGCTTCTTAACTTAGCTTAACTTAACGTTTTTATACTGGTTTAGAAGACTCCGCAGAGTCTGTATATAACCAGTTTCATTTACATTTATCTTTCGTTAACTCACGTCTTTCTTTAAACATCGTTGTCCAGTTCTTCACTGTTGTCTTCGACACACTTTTGTCACCATACACTGCCTACATTCTACGATGAATGTCAACCGACAATATAACTAGATCAGCTGCTAGAAACCGAGTCACCGCTCGCTGATCAACTCTGGACGGATTCCGCCATGTTTTCAACAGTCTGCTGGGGAAACTATGAGTCGGACGATAATGAAATTTTGCAAACTTGTCGGTTGGTATACGCTGTTTACACCAGAAGTGATGTCATCATGCTCATCTTATGTTTGTTCATTTGTTGCAGTTTGGTCCGGCTTCATTTGAACACGCCTTGTATGTCCAAATCTAGATTCTAGTCTATAGCCATCCAACCTCTGATCACTGAACATCGAATATGTACAAGGTGTATCTATTTTCCAAATCTGAATGAATGTACTGAAGAACGATTGAGTATGAAATCAGCAGGGGCAGCAGAAGACAAAGTGCTATGCTGTAGCGGAGGTTGTTGAGTATTGAACTATTGGAAATCAAGTAAAAATCATGCAGGGCAGTTCTATAGACATCATAAAAAAAGGTAAAATAATTATATCAAATTCACAGTGGATATGTAAGGCGTGCATAGAAAATAACAAGTCAAACTATTGATATGAAATATTAGGGGAATGGTGGGGAGTCGTAGAACACATGGGGGGGGGGAGTGTGGTTGTAGAGGGGAATAGTGGGGGAGTTGTAGAACACATGGGGGGGGGGAGAAGTGTGGTTGTAGAGGGGAATAGTGGGGGAGTTGTAGAACACATGGGGGGGGGAGAAGTGTGGTTGTAGAGGGGAATAGTAGGGAGTCGTAGAACACATGGGGGGGGGGAGTGTGGTTGTAGAGGGGAATAGTGGGGGAGTTGTAGAACACATGGGGGGGGGGAAGTGTGGTTGTAGAGGGGAATAGTAGGGAGTCGTAGAACACATGGGGGGGGGGGGAAGTGTGGTTGTAGAGGGGAATAGTGGGGGAGTTGTAGAACACATGGGGGGGGGGAAGTGTGGTTGTAGAGGGGAATAGTGGGGGAGTTGTAGAACACATGGGGGGGGGAAGTGTGGTTGTAGAGGGGAATAGTGGGGGAGTTGTAGAACACATGGGGGGGGGGAAGTGTGGTTGTAGAGGGGAATAGTGGGGGAGTTGTAGAACACATGGGGGGGGGGAAGTGTGGTTGTAGAGGGGAATAGTGGGGGAGTTGTAGAACACATGGGGGGGGGGAAGTGTGGTTGTAGAGGGGAATAGTGGGGGAGTTGTAGAACACATGGGGGGGGGAAGTGTGGTTGTAGAGGGGAATAGTGGGGGAGTTGTAGAACACATGGGGGGGGGGGGAAGTGTGGTTGTAGAGGGGAATAGTGGGGGAGTTGTAGAACACATGGGGGGGGGGAGTGTGGTTGTAGAGGGGAATAGTGGGGGAGTTGTAGAACACATGGGGGGGGGGAAGTGTGGTTGTAGAGGGGAATAGTGGGGAGTCGTAGAACATGTGGGGGGGGGGAAGTGTGGTTGTAGAGGGGAATAGTGGGGGAGTTGTAGAACACATGGGGGGGGGGAAGTGTGGTTGTATAGGGGAATAGTGGGGGAGTTGTAGAACACATGGGGGGGGGAAGTGTGGTTGTAGAGGGGAATAGTGGGGAGTCGTAGAACATGTGGGGGGGGGGGAAGTGTGGTTGTAGAGGGGAATAGTGGGGGAGTTGTAGAACACATGGGGGGGGGGGAAGTGTGGTTGTATAGGGGAATAGTGGGGAGTCGTAGAACATGTGGGGGAGGGGGGCAGTGTGGTTGTAGATCATCTCTCAATGCTACAATCTAAAAGTCACCTGTCCACCTCTCAATACTACAATCTAAAAGTCACCATCTCTCAATGCTACAATCTAAAAGTCACCTGTCCATCTCTCAGTGCTACAATCTAAAAGTCACCTGTCCATCTCTCAATGGTACAATCTAAAAGTCACCTGTCCATCTCTCAATGCTACAATCTAAAAGTCACCTGTCCATCTCTCAATAGTACAATTTAGCAGCCAGTCACCTGTCCATCTCTCAATAGTACAATTTAATAGACAGTCACCTGTCCATCTCTGGATGTTATCTTCCACTTGTTCGTGGTCTCTTCTTGCTTACTTGTCCTCCATTTTTATTTAAAGTATGATATTATTCAAGGTTTTATGTCTTTTCTTATATGGCAACATTTCAAAACCATGCGACTCTGGTATTCTTCTGCAGCTTTTGTTCATTAATTGTATACTCGATGCTATCTTCTCCAAGAACTCCATATGAGATTTCATCCTCTTGGGAGATACAACCCTAATTCTCAGTTGTCTCTTCCAACTGTTTACTCAATGCCCATGTTTCGACTTTACCGTGTAATGACGAGAGTAATTGATTAATCTCATTTTACATTTGTGAGATATTTGCTTGTGTGCTTATTTGTTGGTCATTTGGCATTTGTTGGTGGAGTGGGATTCTGTGGCGAAGTGGTTAAGCCGTCGGTCACGTGGTGTGGGTTCGACTCCGGACTCCGCCATCTTTTTCATAGGTGCTTGATTCGTAGTCCCCTGCATCTCGTAGTCGCCCCCTAGTTATCGTGTCCTTGACTTGCCACTGGGGTTGGGCGTCTCAAGACGAGAGAGTGAGGATACAAAGTAGTTAATCCTAACTAAAAATAGCGCTAGCAAATAAATTATGCCATCGTCTACGATGGACGACGGCCTTTGCTATTTGTTGGTCAAGTTTTTGATGACTAGGATGGTTGTTCTTATTCTATAGTACATTTATTTATTCTTTATCTCCTTCATCCTCTGTTATTATATTGTATGTCCTAGACAGAAAAAGCTATTGCCCTGCTATTGTACTTTGCTATTGTTTATTCTTACCCATAGAGTTGACTTCTTGTCTAACGTTGTTAATTAAAATAGTTTTTCTAAGTGTTACTTTCCAATCTCTATTCCTGACTAGCTCCTGCAGAAAGACTTCTGACACATACGTTCTTGATATTCTGTCGAAGTTACTTTTACATAACAAGTTGGGGAGGAAGACTAATGTCAGGTCAGGAAAAATGTACATCAGATATTTTAGTCAGGGTCAGGCAAAACATACTAGCCAAGACCCTCACCTCGGTTTCCTATTAGCCTTCCCTGGAGACGAGCTATTTTCATTGTAGCTATTGAACAAGGTCAGGGATAGACGTAATCCCCATAGTAGTGAGTGACCCATAGATGAAGCCAAGCATAGCACAACCGCATGGAGGACCTCGGTCCACCTTCATCATCACGCTCGGGATGTGAGGAAAGCTACGACAACCCGCCACTTAACGTCCTTTTCAGGGCGCACAAAAGAGTAACCTACTCATTATGGGCATTCGCAACCAACATCTATCCATTCTTTTAGTTGCATAAGTAACACGTGATCCATAGCTTCTCATCTTCATCCAGCAAACGTATAAAACCGACCTTCCAGTCCACATTGGTCAACAGTATGCCATGCTATCCATCTGTATGTGAACGGAGCCAACAAAGTAGAGACAATGGAAACAAAGACATATGTACTTGAGAATACATCATCATCATGTAGCATGTCCTTTATAGAACGTCGCTCCCATCACAGTCTGTCTGAAAGAAACTCTTTCCCTTGCCAAAACTCCAGCCTCGGCCAGTCATACTCAAGCATTCTTAGATATCTTGGTACCATCGTCTTCTTGGTCTATACCTTCCTCTTTTGCCTGGCACCATACCTTCCATCACTGTTATTTCAAGACCGTTGTGTCTCTTGATGTGACCAAAATATTTCAATTTTCTGGCCAAAATGGAATAGATAAACCAGTTCTCCTCTATGCTCAACTCTTGCTGAATGTCTACATTTGTCTCTTTCTCTATCCACGGTATTCAGAGGATCTTTCTGTAATATTATGACTCGAAGGATTCGATTCTTTGTCTAGGAGTTTTGGTAATCGTCCATGAATCGCAGCCATAAGCTGCCACAGGAGAAACACGGTTCTCAAGACTCACTTTTGCCGTTTTGCTGGTGCTCTGCCATAATTTCTTCAGGTGAGAACACAGACTTGAGAACACATAGACTTGAGAACACATAGACTTGAGAACACATAGACTTGAGAACACATAGACTTGATTAGTTATCAGATAGTTGTCCCTACTTTGCTGGCACATTTGCTGGACACATAGCCCCCCCTCCCTTTCCTCTGCTAATTAAGTACATGAAGTTATATGTATGGAAGAGAACAGATAATAGTTTGTCCACAACATAGCTTTTGGCAAATTAGAAAAAAAATGTTGATACTGTTATGTACAATGGTCCACAATATTTACAAATACTCCACACATCAAATGGGCAATATTTAAGCAACGTTTTAAAGTCGAATAGAGACCTAAGAGGGTTGGGGTTCGTTCAGAGAACAAAATTGAGACCTAAGAGGGTTGGGGTTCGTTCAGAGAAAATATGGGCAACACAAGCTTGAGTCTGGGGTAGCTAGAACTTTGGGGGAGACACCAGCAAGAGGTTGGGCTTAGGTGAGACAGCTTTAAGTTAAAATATCACAGATGTTTGATTCAGGTGAGACATCTCGTTGTTAAAACATCACAGGTGTTTGATTCAGGTGAGACATCTTGTTGTTAAAACACCCCAGATGTTTGATTCAGAAGAGACAGCTCGTTGTTAAAACATCAAAAACAAGTTTGATTTATTAGTACAACCCCAAGTTCAAACATCAAAAACAGGTTGGATTTAGGAACTACAACAGAGGTGATACACAGAGCCTAGGGACAAGCGGTGCTGGTGCCCTTCTTGCTCCTCCTATGCATTTAAAGAAACCCTACATACTTGCCTTATATAACGGGTGTTCCATCAACTTAGCTGGGTACCTGATTTACTGTTATGAAAGAAAAGGCAGCAAGGAAGGGAACTGGTTAACCTACCACAGAAAGACTGGGATCCAGTACAATGAAGTCTCTAACACTTCATCCCTGACAGCATTGCCTACAACCAGACTAACTTTAACCTCTTTGACCAGTACATCTGACTCATTTCCGTGGATATTAACCCCTGTTTATTCACTCTTGAATGTACAACTGGTTTCCGTGTGAGGAGATCCAAGGTTTCCTTGAAGTGATCCTAGGTTTCCTTGAGGAGATCCAAGGTTTCCTTGAGGAGATCCAATGTTTCCTAGGTGGGAGCAATGGTTTCCTTATGGAGATCTTTGATTGAATATGTCAGTCACATGATGATGATAAATGAAGAGAATAATCAACTGTTCTGTAAGATGTAAATAAAGACACCATAATCAAAAGGGGATTAACTCTGTGTGTACTAACATCAGGGTTAACAAGATTCCACATCTAAAGTTGGAAACAATATGGTTTAAAAAAAGCTACATATAATAATAATAGTATCAATCGCATGCAAAAATTTGGTGACAGAATCAGAATTGTGCTACAAGATGTGATCTCAAATGACTGTAAAGTCCAACCCTGACATGGCAGATTCTGCTGCACTTGAGACACACATCTGAGGAGTCGGTTGTGGGGTCGTTGTGTGTTAGTTCTTTCAGGCAGTTGGCTTTTTGTGAGCCTCAATGATGAAGTTTTGCTCTGCAATCTGAGCACATTGTGTGATACAAGTACGCCAGGTGGAACGGTTCTGTGCAAGAACCTCTCAGAAAGGGACATCAATTCTGAAGTGTTTATGAGAAGTGTTTTAGTAGCCTCTGCAGCGTTTCTTCTGTGCCTGTTAAAATCATCTGCCTGTTTTGAGTTAACCGGAGTTATCACTGAGACACTCAAGAGGCATGCAAACAATTTGTCCTGCCCACCATATCTGGGCAGAAAGGTATTTATGCTGGGCTCTGTGCAGAAAGGTGTGGGTATGCTGGGCTCTGTACAGAAAGGTCTGGGTATGCTGGGCTCTGTACAGAAAGGTATGGGTATGCTCGACATTTTTGGCCTGTTAAGAATTTCAGAATGAGATATTTTGTCCTGCCACCAAATCATGAGCAGACAGCTCAGGTGCAAATGATTTAGCTGTCTGGCATGTCATCTATACATTGTCCATGTTTTGCAGGCACGCAGCAGAGTGGTTAGCACTACAGCACAATACATATATCTTGGTGTGGTGGCGACATTGATACAGCAATGTGCATAGTATACACAAGTCAAGCACATTGTACCTGTTATTGATTGAGCCTACCTGTGTATTGGTCATACAATGACTTTCTACAACAAACAGGGAAACAGATTGTAAACAAAATATTGTTATGTTAATCTCCCCTAGCAGAGACTGCCTACAGGGATAAAGTGTCAAATACTTCATTGTACCAGTCTCAGCTGTTTTCTGAAATTAGTTTAACAGTTCCTTTCCTTGTCGACTTGCCTTCTGTAATAGTGAGTCATCTATCCAGGTGGATAGAAGCATGTCACTACCAGGGATCAGACCGGAGCCCTATGATGACAGTGGTAAGGGATCAAATCTTTTTGACATTGAGAGCTAGAATACATAGGTAAAAATATCCAATGGAAGGATGGCCAACAGGTACATACATGGCCCATGTAGTCCTAAGAATTGGAAAAAATATACAAAGGTATAAAGAGAAAGCCACACTCAATGCACAAGTTGACATTTATAAGCTTTGACATGGATGAGTACTAACTGCACCAATCAACCTAAAGGTCACACATATCAAATTTACATCACAAGATTAGATGTCAGGTAAATGTCAAGTAGCTTCATAGCATACAATGTAGTCGGGGATGGAGTGCAATAGATTTCATACTAGGTCTCAGCTGTTTCTGAGGTTGGGTGGCCAGTTCCTTTCCTTAACTGTTAGTCGGGTCATTATTAATAATTTGGTAGACTGAAACGTCGTGGGATTAAACCGGACACCTTTGCTGTGAAAGATAAGCAAACTAACCATCCACATTTACAGACGACCAGGTCAAGTATCACGTAGATACACGCATGTTAACCCAGGTCTCCCATTAATGGCAGCTTAATGAACCACATGCTTTAATGATATAATCAATATCAGGTTTCAACAAAACTCATAGACCAGATATTACAAACATCAGATATTACAAACACCAGATATTACAAACAGTATCCCTGTTAGCCATCTACAGATGACAGATTATACAAAACCCCAAAATTGACAAACCAAATATTATACGAACACTAAATTTTACAAACTCAAGATCTTACAAGACAGTATGTCTATAAGCCATCTCCAAAATTACAAACCACAAATCTTACATGGCATAATCTGTATAAGCCATCTACAAGATGACAAACCACAAATCTTGCATGGCATAATCTCTATAAAAAATCTACAAGATTACAAACCACAAATCTTACATGGTATACTTTTTATAAACCATCTACAAGATTACAAACCACAAATCTTACATGGCATAATCTTTATAAGCCATCTACAAGATGACAAACCACAATCTTACATGGTATACTTTTTATAAACCATCTACAAGATTACAAACCACACATATTACATGATATAATCTCTATAAGCCATCTACAAAATGACAAACCACACATCTTACATGGCAGAATCTCTATAAGCCATCAACAAAATGACACACCACAAAATGTCTCCAGTTAATGAAGACAATTACACAAGCACATAATAAAAGGCTTCACGACTAACAAGATTACATATACAACATTTAAAAAAAATGTACAAACAGCAAATTATAGATATTATACAATCTTTGTTCATATATTGATAATCAAAGTTGAGAGTAAGTAACAAGTCCCTGTAGAGTCTGTGCTTGCAGGGCAAACCCAACTGCTGTGTTACGGCACTTTGAAACGAACGAGAATCTACTATGTGTGTGTTGGAGATGTTTTCTAATACTAGCTGGTTTACTTCATTTATAGTTTTGACAAGTAGCAATTGAAGTTTGTGATCTTACTGTTGTGTGTTTGGTTAGAATTCTGTGATAGGTACTCTCCAGGAGAATCTTTCAATTGTGTGTTTGGTTAGAATTCTGTGATAGGTACTCTCTAGGAGAATCTTACTTTTGTGTGTTTGGTTAGAATTCTGTGGTAGGTACTCTCTAGGAGAATCTTACTTTTGTGTGTTTGGTTAGAATTCTGTGGTAGGTACTCTCTAGGAGAATCTTACTTTTGTGTGTTTGGTTAGAATTCTGTGATACCTACTCTCCTAGTTTTAATAAAAAAAAGTGGTCTGCATACCAGACATTGTCGTTTTGGATGAAGTGTTGTAGAGCCTCCTTCATTGTGCTAGGCTCAGCATTTGTCGGAGGAGTGGTGACCAGTTCCCTTCCTCGCTATCCAAAATACTAAGCCATGTGCCCATTTTATAGATGCGCAGAATTGATGGCGGATTGACCACAGTACCTTTACTGAGAGAAAACCACTAATATATACTAACCACACTGATACTTAGATGAAGAAATTGATAATATGGACGATAAAAGAGTTCTAATTCATTCCCGGGGAAAAATAAATGGCACAGTCAGCGACAACCGTGTGCCCTATAACGTAACGACCAAACGTACACCTGCATCTAATGCACAAGGACTTGTCACCCACTGGATATAAACAAAGACAATACTAGGCTCACACGTCAGTCTTGACACCCCCCCCCCCTCCCCCAGTAGTCCAGGGTCACAGATGAGGCGTCCCGCTGGGAACAGGGCGTGTACCTGCAGAGAAAGTAAATAGCGAAAAGATGTCAACAATGTTATGTCATGTAGGACTTTCAGAATGGGAAATACACAAATACATGTCAATAATAGAATATAGGTGATAGAAATATCAAGGACAAAGTTCGCGGCGCTTAAAATGAGTGAAGCCGCTGTAACCTGACATTCATGCTGTGAAAGGTGGCTAGTGAGGAATTGTGGATGGGATCATCATGTCAAATATTGCTACAGATGTTCGGATACTGGCTTCCTGTAAAATGTGCAGATGTATTGGTCTCCCTATGCTTCAGTGGGATCGAAATTAATCAAAAGTCAAGGTAGTCATATAACAGACAATGCAGTGGGGGATGAAGTGTTAGAGACTTCATTGTAATAGACCTGTTCTATTAAAACAGTAGGTCAGGAGCCAACTTAAGCTGGGTCGACTGGAGAGTGTCAATAACGGGGATCGACCATTGTTCTTAAGTTGCCAGAAGCGAGCACTCTACCGCTCTGCCGCACAGAGTTACTCCTGCTCAAGTAACAGCACAAAGAGTCGAGAGGAGGGATGAGGTAAAGTAGGGAGAAGGTCTAGGGGGGGGGGGGGACAAGCTACTAGAACACTTCTTTCTCAAATGAGATTTATCACAACTGAATAATCCTGAAAATGTAAAAACGACTTAATCTGTTTAGCCAAATCAGGTTACAAGAGTACACAAGATTCCCAGTTTTTTGTGGGTAAGACAGAAACGAGCGTGGAGCTGGGCAAAAGTGGATGTTGGTCTTGGAGAGAAACAAAATGGCTGTAGACTAGGGTCGCGTTTAGGGCAGGAGCAAATAGGCAGGATGTTTTAGCTGTGCCTTCAATGGTGAAGTTGCAGCGTTTGCTTTCAATGAAATCGTCAGTCTCTTAATGTAAAATGTCTCACGTTAATCGTGCTGAGATGGTAGCTGCTGGCAGGAGTTTAACATTAGGAGTTAGTGATAGGAGTTTAACATTAGGAGTTGGTGATAGAAGTATAACATTAGGAGTTAGTGATAGGAGTTTAACATTAGGAGTTGGTGATAGAAGTATAACATTAGGAGTTAGTGATATGAGTATATAACATTAGGAGTTAGTGATAGGAGTATATAACATTAGGAGTTAGTGATATGAGTTTAACATTAGGAGTTAGTGATAGGAGTTTAACATTAGGAGTTGGTGATAGAAGTATAACATTAGGAGTTAGTGATATGAGTTTAACATTAGGAGTTAGTGATAGGAGTATATAACATTAGGAGTTAGTGATAGGAGTTTATAACATTAGGAGTGAGTGATATGAGTTTAACATTAGGAGTTAGTGATAGGAGTATATAACATTAGGAGTTAGTGATATGAGTTTAACATTAGGAGTTGGTGATAGAAGTATACCATTAGGAATTAGTGTTAGGAGTAAGACAAGAGAATAACATTAGGAGTAAGACAAGAGAATAACATTAGTAGTAAGACTAAGAATAACATTAGTAGTAAGACTAAGAATAACATTAGTAGTAAGACTAAGAATAACATTAGTAGTAAGACTAAGAATAACATTAGTAGTAAGACTAAGAATAACATTAGTAGTAAGACAAGAGAATAACATTAGTAGTAAGACTAAGAATAACATTAGTAGTAAGACTAAGAATAACATTAGTAGTAAGACAAGAGAATAACATTAGTAGTAAGACTAAGAATAACATTAGTAGTAAGACAAGAGAATAACATTAGTAGTAAGACTAAGAATAACATTAGTAGTAAGACAAGAGAATAACATTAGTAGTAAGACTAAGAATAACATTAGTAGTAAGACAAGAGAATAACATTAGTAGTAAGACTAAGAATAACATTAGTAGTAAGACTAAGAATAACATTAGTAGTAAGACAAGAGAATAACATTAGTAGTAAGACTAAGAATAACATTAGTAGTAAGACAAGAGAATAACATTAGTAGTAAGACTAAGAATAACATTAGTAGTAAGACAAGAGAATAACATTAGTAGTAAGACAAGAGAATAACATTAGTAGTAAGACTAAGAATAACATTAGTAGTAAGACAAGAGAATAACATTAGTAGTAAGACAAGAGAATAACATTAGTAGTAAGACTAAGAATAACATTAGTAGTAAGACTAAGAATAACATTAGTAGTAAGACAAGAGAATAACATTAGTAGTAAGACTAAGAATAACATTAGTAGTAAGACAAGAGAATAACATTAGTAGTAAGACTAAGAATAACATTAGTAGTAAGACAAGAGAATAACATTAGTAGTAAGACAAGAGAATAACATTAGTAGTAAGACTAAGAATAACATTAGTAGTAAGACAAGAGAATAACATTAGTAGTAAGACTAAGAATAACATTAGTAGTAAGACAAGAGAATAACATTAGTAGTAAGACTAAGAATAACATTAGTAGTAAGACAAGAGAATAACATTAGTAGTAAGACTAAGAATAACATTAGTAGTAAGACTAAGAATAACATTAGTAGTAAGACTAAGAATAACATTAGTAGTAAGACAAGAGAATAACATTAGTAGTAAGACAAGAGAATAACATTAGTAGTAAGACTAAGAATAACATTAGTAGTAAGACTAAGAATAACATTAGTAGTAAGACAAGATAATAACATTAGTAGTAAGACAAGAGAATAACATTAGTAGTAAGACTAAGAATAACATTAGTAGTAAGACAAGAGAATAACATTAGTAGTAAGACTAAGAATAACATTAGGAGTAAGACTAAGAATAACATTAGTAGTAAGACTAAGAATAACATTAGTAGTAAGACTAAGAATAACATTAGTAGTAAGACAAGAGAATAACATTAGTAGTAAGACTAAGAATAACATTAGTAGTAAGACAAGAGAATAACATTAGTAGTAAGACAAGAGAATAACATTAGTAGTAAGACTAAGAATAACATTAGTAGTAAGACTAAGAATAACATTAGTAGTAAGACTAAGAATAACATTAGTAGTAAGACTAAGAATAACATTAGTAGTAAGACTAAGAATAACATTAGTAGTAAGACAAGAGAATAACATTAGTAGTAAGACAAGAGAATAACATTAGTAGTAAGACAAGAGAATAACATTAGTAGTAAGACAAGAGAATAACATTAGTAGTAAGACTAAGAATAACATTAGGAGTAAGACTAAGAATAACATTAGTAGTAAGACAAGAGAATAACATTAGTAGTAAGACTAAGAATAACATTAGTAGTAAGACTAAGAATAACATTAGTAGTAAGACTAAGAATAACATTAGTAGTAAGACAAGAGAATAACATTAGTAGTAAGACTAAGAATAACATTAGTAGTAAGACAAGAGAATAACATTAGTAGTAAGACTAAGAATAACATTAGTAGTAAGACTAAGAATAACATTAGTAGTAAGACAAGAGAATAACATTAGTAGTAAGACTAAGAATAACATTAGTAGTAAGACTAAGAATAACATTAGGAGTAAGACAAGAGAATAACATTAGTAGTAAGACAAGAGAATAACATTAGTAGTAAGACTAAGAATAACATTAGTAGTAAGACAAGAGAATAACATTAGTAGTAAGACTAAGAATAACATTAGTAGTAAGACAAGAGAATAACATTAGTAGTAAGACTAAGAATAACATTAGTAGTAAGACTAAGAATAACATTAGTAGTAAGACAAGAGAATAACATTAGTAGTAAGACTAAGAATAACATTAGTAGTAAGACAAGAGAATAACATTAGTAGTAAGACTAAGAATAACATTAGGAGTAAGACAAGAGAATAACATTAGTAGTAAGACTAAGAATAACATTAGTAGTAAGACTAAGAATAACATTAGTAGTAAGACTAAGAATAACATTAGTAGTAAGACTAAGAATAACATTAGTAGTAAGACTAAGAATAACATTAGTAGTAAGACTAAGAATAACATTAGTAGTAAGACAAGAGAATAACATTAGTAGTAAGACAAGAGAATAACATTAGTAGTAAGACTAAGAATAACATTAGGAGTAAGACTAAGAATAACATTAGTAGTAAGACTAAGAATAACATTAGTAGTAAGACTAAGAATAACATTAGTAGTAAGACTAAGAATAACATTAGTAGTAAGACAAGAGAATAACATTAGTAGTAAGACAAGAGAATAACATTAGTAGTAAGACAAGAGAATAACATTAGTAGTAAGACAAGAGAATAACATTAGTAGTAAGACAAGAGAATAACATTAGTAGTAAGACTAAGAATAACATTAGTAGTAAGACTAAGAATAACATTAGGAGTAAGACAAGAGAATAACATTAGTAGTAAGACAAGAGAATAACATTAGTAGTAAGACAAGAGAATAACATTAGTAGTAAGACTAAGAATAACATTAGTAGTAAGACTAAGAATAACATTAGTAGTAAGACTAAGAATAACATTAGTAGTAAGACTAAGAATAACATTAGTAGTAAGACTAAGAATAACATTAGGAGTAAGACAAGAGAATAACATTAGTAGTAAGACTAAGAATAACATTAGTAGTAAGACAAGAGAATAACATTAGTAGTAAGACAAGAGAATAACATTAGGAGTAAGACTAAGAATAACATTAGTAGTAAGACTAAGAATAACATTAGTAGTAAGACTAAGAATAACATTAGTAGTAAGACAAGAGAATAACATTAGTAGTAAGACTAAGAATAACATTAGCAGTAAGACTAAGAATAACATTAGTAGTAAGACAAGAGAATAACATTAGTAGTAAGACAAGAGAATAACATTAGTAGTAAGACTAAGAATAACATTAGGAGTAAGACTAAGAATAACATTAGTAGTAAGACTAAGAATAACATTAGTAGTAAGACAAGAGAATAACA
Organism: Ariolimax columbianus; assembly: GCA_036924085.1. Taxonomy (NCBI): domain Eukaryota; kingdom Metazoa; phylum Mollusca; class Gastropoda; order Stylommatophora; family Arionidae; genus Ariolimax; species Ariolimax columbianus. The sequence continues at coordinate 5,403,477 of JAVGWX010000016.1, read as the reverse complement.
TTAGTAGTAAGACAAGAGAATAACATTAGGAGTAAGACTAAGAATAACATTAGGAGTAAGACTAAGAATAACATTAGTAGTAAGACAAGAGAATAACATTAGTAGTAAGACAAGAGAATAACATTAGGAGTAAGACTAAGAATAACATTAGGAGTAAGACTAAGAATAACATTAGTAGTAAGACTAAGAATAACATTAGTAGTAAGACAAGAGAATAACATTAGTAGTAAGACAAGAGAATAACATTAGGAGTAAGACTAAGAATAACATTAGTAGTAAGACTAAGAATAACATTAGTAGTAAGACTAAGAATAACATTAGTAGTAAGACTAAGAATAACATTAGGAGTAAGACTAAGAATAACATTAGGAGTAAGACAAGAGAATAACATTAGTAGTAAGACTAAGAATAACATTAGTAGTAAGACTAAGAATAACATTAGGAGTAAGACAAGAGAATAACATTAGTAGTAAGACTAAGAATAACATTAGTAGTAAGACAAGAGAATAACATTAGTAGTAAGACTAAGAATAACATTAGTAGTAAGACTAAGAATAACATTAGTAGTAAGACTAAGAATAACATTAGTAGTAAGACTAAGAATAACATTAGGAGTAAGACTAAGAATAACATTAGGAGTAAGACAAGAGAATAACATTAGTAGTAAGACTAAGAATAACATTAGTAGTAAGACTAAGAATAACATTAGTAGTAAGACTAAGAATAACATTAGTAGTAAGACTAAGAATAACATTAGTAGTAAGACAAGAGAATAACATTAGTAGTAAGACTAAGAATAACATTAGTAGTAAGACTAAGAATAACATTAGTAGTAAGACAAGAGAATAACATTAGTAGTAAGACAAGAGAATAACATTAGTAGTAAGACTAAGAATAACATTAGTAGTAAGACTAAGAATAACATTAGTAGTAAGACAAGAGAATAACATTAGTAGTAAGACAAGAGAATAACATTAGTAGTAAGACTAAGAATAACATTAGTAGTAAGACTAAGAATAACATTAGTAGTAAGACTAAGAATAACATTAGTAGTAAGACTAAGAATAACATTAGTAGTAAGACAAGAGAATAACATTAGTAGTAAGACAAGAGAATAACATTAGTAGTAAGACAAGAGAATAACATTAGTAGTAAGACAAGAGAATAACATTAGTAGTAAGACTAAGAATAACATTAGTAGTAAGACAAGAGAATAACATTAGTAGTAAGACAAGAGAATAACATTAGTAGTAAGACTAAGAATAACATTAGGAGTAAGACTAAGAATAACATTAGTAGTAAGACAAGAGAATAACATTAGTAGTAAGACTAAGAATAACATTAGTAGTAAGACAAGAGAATAACATTAGTAGTAAGACTAAGAATAACATTAGTAGTAAGACTAAGAATAACATTAGTAGTAAGACAAGAGAATAACATTAGTAGTAAGACAAGAGAATAACATTAGTAGTAAGACTAAGAATAACATTAGTAGTAAGACTAAGAATAACATTAGGAGTAAGACAAGAGAATAACATTAGTAGTAAGACTAAGAATAACATTAGTAGTAAGACAAGAGAATAACATTAGTAGTAAGACTAAGAATAACATTAGTAGTAAGACTAAGAATAACATTAGTAGTAAGACAAGAGAATAACATTAGTAGTAAGACTAAGAATAACATTAGTAGTAAGACTAAGAATAACATTAGTAGTAAGACTAAGAATAACATTAGTAGTAAGACAAGAGAATAACATTAGTAGTAAGACTAAGAATAACATTAGTAGTAAGACTAAGAATAACATTAGTAGTAAGACTAAGAATAACATTAGTAGTAAGACTAAGAATAACATTAGTAGTAAGACTAAGAATAACATTAGTAGTAAGACAAGAGAATAACATTAGTAGTAAGACTAAGAATAACATTAGTAGTAAGACTAAGAATAACATTAGTAGTAAGACTAAGAATAACATTAGTAGTAAGACAAGAGAATAACATTAGTAGTAAGACAAGAGAATAACATTAGTAGTAAGACTAAGAATAACATTAGTAGTAAGACTAAGAATAACATTAGTAGTAAGACAAGAGAATAACATTAGTAGTAAGACAAGAGAATAACATTAGTAGTAAGACAAGAGAATAACATTAGTAGTAAGACAAGAGAATAACATTAGTAGTAAGACAAGAGAATAACATTAGTAGTAAGACAAGAGAATAACATTAGTAGTAAGACAAGAGAATAACATTAGTAGTAAGACAAGAGAATAACATTAGTAGTAAGACAAGAGAATAACATTAGTAGTAAGACAAGAGAATAACATTAGTAGTAAGACTAAGAATAACATTAGTAGTAAGACTAAGAATAACATTAGTAGTAAGACAAGAGAATAACATTAGTAGTAAGACAAGAGAATAACATTAGTAGTAAGACTAAGAATAACATTAGTAGTAAGACTAAGAATAACATTAGTAGTAAGACAAGAGAATAACATTAGTAGTAAGACAAGAGAATAACATTAGTAGTAAGACTAAGAATAACATTAGTAGTAAGACTAAGAATAACATTAGTAGTAAGACAAGAGAATAACATTAGTAGTAAGACAAGAGAATAACATTAGTAGTAAGACAAGAGAATAACATTAGTAGTAAGACTAAGAATAACATTAGTAGTAAGACTAAGAATAACATTAGTAGTAAGACTAAGAATAACATTAGTAGTAAGACAAGAGAATAACATTAGTAGTAAGACTAAGAATAACATTAGTAGTAAGACTAAGAATAACATTAGTAGTAAGACAAGAGAATAACATTAGTAGTAAGACAAGAGAATAACATTAGTAGTAAGACTAAGAATAACATTAGTAGTAAGACTAAGAATAACATTAGGAGTAAGACTAAGAATAACATTAGTAGTAAGACAAGAGAATAACATTAGTAGTAAGACTAAGAATAACATTAGTAGTAAGACTAAGAATAACATTAGTAGTAAGACTAAGAATAACATTAGTAGTAAGACAAGAGAATAACATTAGTAGTAAGACTAAGAATAACATTAGTAGTAAGACAAGAGAATAACATTAGTAGTAAGACAAGAGAATAACATTAGTAGTAAGACAAGAGAATAACATTAGTAGTAAGACTAAGAATAACATTAGTAGTAAGACTAAGAATAACATTAGTAGTAAGACTAAGAATAACATTAGTAGTAAGACAAGAGAATAACATTAGTAGTAAGACAAGAGAATAACATTAGTAGTAAGACAAGAGAATAACATTAGTAGTAAGACTAAGAATAACATTAGTAGTAAGACTAAGAATAACATTAGTAGTAAGACTAAGAATAACATTAGTAGTAAGACAAGAGAATAACATTAGTAGTAAGACTAAGAATAACATTAGTAGTAAGACTAAGAATAACATTAGTAGTAAGACAAGAGAATAACATTAGTAGTAAGACAAGAGAATAACATTAGTAGTAAGACTAAGAATAACATTAGTAGTAAGACAAGAGAATAACATTAGTAGTAAGACAAGAGAATAACATTAGTAGTAAGACTAAGAATAACATTAGTAGTAAGACTAAGAATAACATTAGTAGTAAGACTAAGAATAACATTAGTAGTAAGACAAGAGAATAACATTAGTAGTAAGACTAAGAATAACATTAGTAGTAAGACAAGAGAATAACATTAGTAGTAAGACAAGAGAATAACATTAGTAGTAAGACAAGAGAATAACATTAGTAGTAAGACAAGAGAATAACATTAGTAGTAAGACTAAGAATAACATTAGTAGTAAGACTAAGAATAACATTAGTAGTAAGACAAGAGAATAACATTAGTAGTAAGACAAGAGAATAACATTAGTAGTAAGACAAGAGAATAACATTAGTAGTAAGACTAAGAATAACATTAGTAGTAAGACTAAGAATAACATTAGTAGTAAGACTAAGAATAACATTAGTAGTAAGACAAGAGAATAACATTAGTAGTAAGACTAAGAATAACATTAGTAGTAAGACTAAGAATAACATTAGTAGTAAGACAAGAGAATAACATTAGTAGTAAGACAAGAGAATAACATTAGTAGTAAGACTAAGAATAACATTAGTAGTAAGACAAGAGAATAACATTAGTAGTAAGACAAGAGAATAACATTAGTAGTAAGACTAAGAATAACATTAGTAGTAAGACTAAGAATAACATTAGTAGTAAGACTAAGAATAACATTAGTAGTAAGACAAGAGAATAACATTAGTAGTAAGACTAAGAATAACATTAGTAGTAAGACAAGAGAATAACATTAGTAGTAAGACAAGAGAATAACATTAGTAGTAAGACAAGAGAATAACATTAGTAGTAAGACTAAGAATAACATTAGTAGTAAGACTAAGAATAACATTAGTAGTAAGACTAAGAATAACATTAGTAGTAAGACAAGAGAATAACATTAGTAGTAAGACAAGAGAATAACATTAGTAGTAAGACTAAGAATAACATTAGTAGTAAGACTAAGAATAACATTAGTAGTAAGACAAGAGAATAACATTAGTAGTAAGACAAGAGAATAACATTAGTAGTAAGACAAGAGAATAACATTAGTAGTAAGACAAGAGAATAACATTAGTAGTAAGACAAGAGAATAACATTAGTAGTAAGACAAGAGAATAACATTAGTAGTAAGACAAGAGAATAACATTAGTAGTAAGACAAGAGAATAACATTAGTAGTAAGACAAGAGAATAACATTAGTAGTAAGACAAGAGAATAACATTAGTAGTAAGACAAGAGAATAACATTAGTAGTAAGACTAAGAATAACATTAGTAGTAAGACAAGAGAATAACATTAGTAGTAAGACAAGAGAATAACATTAGTAGTAAGACAAGAGAATAACATTAGTAGTAAGACAAGAGAATAACATTAGTAGTAAGACTAAGAATAACATTAGTAGTAAGACAAGAGAATAACATTAGGAATAAGACTAAGAATAACATTAGTAGTAAGACTAAGAATAACATTAGTAGTAAGACAAGAGAATAACATTAGTAGTAAGACTAAGAATAACATTAGTAGTAAGACAAGAGAATAACATTAGTAGTAAGACAAGAGAATAACATTAGTAGTAAGACTAAGAATAACATTAGTAGTAAGACTAAGAATAACATTAGTAGTAAGACAAGAGAATAACATTAGTAGTAAGACAAGAGAATAACATTAGTAGTAAGACAAGAGAATAACATTAGTAGTAAGACAAGAGAATAACATTAGTAGTAAGACAAGAGAATAACATTAGTAGTAAGACTAAGAATAACATTAGTAGTAAGACAAGAGAATAACATTAGTAGTAAGACAAGAGAATAACATTAGTAGTAAGACAAGAGAATAACATTAGTAGTAAGACTAAGAATAACATTAGTAGTAAGACAAGAGAATAACATTAGGAATAAGACTAAGAATAACATTAGTAGTAAGACTAAGAATAACATTAGTAGTAAGACAAGAGAATAACATTAGGAATAAGACTAAGAATAACATTAGTAGTAAGACTAAGAATAACATTAGTAGTAAGACAAGAGAATAACATTAGTAGTAAGACTAAGAATAACATTAGTAGTAAGACAAGAGAATAACATTAGGAATAAGACTAAGAATAACATTAGTAGTAAGACTAAGAATAACATTAGTAGTAAGACAAGAGAATAACATTAGTAGTAAGACTAAGAATAACATTAGTAGTAAGACAAGAGAATAACATTAGTAGTAAGACAAGAGAATAACATTAGTAGTAAGACAAGAGAATAACATTAGTAGTAAGACAAGAGAATAACATTAGGAGTAAGACTAAGAATAACATTAGTAGTAAGACTAAGAATAACATTAGTAGTAAGACAAGAGAATAACATTAGTAGTAAGACAAGAGAATAACATTAGTAGTAAGACTAAGAATAACATTAGTAGTAAGACTAAGAATAACATTAGTAGTAAGACAAGAGAATAACATTAGTAGTAAGACAAGAGAATAACATTAGTAGTAAGACAAGAGAATAACATTAGTAGTAAGACAAGAGAATAACATTAGTAGTAAGACAAGAGAATAACATTAGGAGTAAGACTAAGAATAACATTAGTAGTAAGACTAAGAATAACATTAGTAGTAAGACAAGAGAATAACATTAGTAGTAAGACTAAGAATAACATTAGTAGTAAGACTAAGAATAACATTAGTAGTAAGACTAAGAATAACATTAGTAGTAAGACTAAGAATAACATTAGTAGTAAGACAAGAGAATAACATTAGTAGTAAGACTAAGAATAACATTAGGAGTAAGACAAGAGAATAACATTAGTAGTAAGACAAGAGAATAACATTAGTAGTAAGACTAAGAATAACATTAGTAGTAAGACTAAGAATAACATTAGTAGTAAGACTAAGAATAACATTAGTAGTAAGACAAGAGAATAACATTAGTAGTAAGACTAAGAATAACATTAGTAGTAAGACAAGAGAATAACATTAGTAGTAAGACAAGAGAATAACATTAGTAGTAAGACTAAGAATAACATTAGTAGTAAGACTAAGAATAACATTAGTAGTAAGACTAAGAATAACATTAGTAGTAAGACAAGAGAATAACATTAGTAGTAAGACAAGAGAATAACATTAGTAGTAAGACAAGAGAATAACATTAGGAGTAAGACTAAGAATAACATTAGTAGTAAGACAAGAGAATAACATTAGTAGTAAGACAAGAGAATAACATTAGTAGTAAGACTAAGAATAACATTAGTAGTAAGACAAGAGAATAACATTAGTAGTAAGACAAGAGAATAACATTAGTAGTAAGACAAGAGAATAACATTAGGAGTAAGACTAAGAATAACATTAGTAGTAAGACTAAGAATAACATTAGTAGTAAGACAAGAGAATAACATTAGTAGTAAGACTAAGAATAACATTAGTAGTAAGACTAAGAATAACATTAGTAGTAAGACTAAGAATAACATTAGTAGTAAGACAAGAATAACATTAGTAGTAAGACAAACGAGAATAACAATAGTAGTAAGACTAGAATAAACATTAGATAGTAAGACTAAGAATAACATTAGTAGTAAGACAAGAGAATAACATTAGTAGTAAGACTAAGAATAACATTAGTAGTAAGACTAAGAATAACATTAGTAGTAAGACAAGAGAATAACATTAGTAGTAAGACTAAGAATAACATTAGTAGTAAGACTAAGAATAACATTAGTAGTAAGACTAGAGAATAACATTAGTAGTAAGACTAAGAATAACATTAGTAGTAAGACTAAGAATAACATTAGTAGTAAGACTAAGAATAACATTAGTAGTAAGACTAAGAATAACATTAGTAGTAAGACTAAGAATAACATTAGTAGTAAGACTAAGAATAACATTAGTAGTAAGACTAAGAATAACATTAGTAGTAAGACTAAGAATAACATTAGTAGTAAGACAAGAGAATAACATTAGTAGTAAGACTAAGAATAACATTAGTAGTAAGACTAAGAATAACATTAGTAGTAAGACTAAGAATAACATTAGTAGTAAGACAAGAGAATAACATTAGTAGTAAGACTAAGAATAACATTAGTAGTAAGACTAAGAATAACATTAGTAGTAAGACAAGAGAATAACATTAGTAGTAAGACAAGAGAATAACATTAGTAGTAAGACTAAGAATAACATTAGTAGTAAGACAAGAGAATAACATTAGTAGTAAGACTAAGAATAACATTAGTAGTAAGACTAAGAATAACATTAGTAGTAAGACAAGAGAATAACATTAGTAGTAAGACTAAGAATAACATTAGTAGTAAGACTAAGAATAACATTAGTAGTAAGACAAGAGAATAACATTAGTAGTAAGACTAAGAATAACATTAGGAGTAAGACAAGAGAATAACATTAGGAGTAAGACAAGAGAATAACATTAGTAGTAAGACTAAGAATAACATTAGTAGTAAGACAAGAGAATAACATTAGGAGTAAGACAAGAGAATAACATTAGTAGTAAGACTAAGAATAACATTAGGAGTAAGACAAGAGAATAACATTAGTAGTAAGACTAAGAATAACATTAGTAGTAAGACTAAGAATAACATTAGGAGTAAGACAAGAGAATAACATTAGTAGTAAGACTAAGAATAACATTAGGAGTAAGACTAAGAATAACATTAGTAGTAAGACTAAGAATAACATTAGTAGTAAGACTAAGAATAACATTAGTAGTAAGACTAAGAATAACATTAGTAGTAAGACAAGAGAATAACATTAGTAGTAAGACAAGAGAATAACATTAGTAGTAAGACAAGAGAATAACATTAGTAGTAAGACAAGAGAATAACATTAGTAGTAAGACAAGAGAATAACATTAGTAGTAAGACAAGAGAATAACATTAGTAGTAAGACAAGAGAATAACATTAGTAGTAAGACTAAGAATAACATTAGTAGTAAGACAAGAGAATAACATTAGTAGTAAGACAAGAGAATAACATTAGTAGTAAGACAAGAGAATAACATTAGTAGTAAGACAAGAGAATAACATTAGTAGTAAGACTAAGAATAACATTAGTAGTAAGACAAGAGAATAACATTAGTAGTAAGACAAGAGAATAACATTAGTAGTAAGACAAGAGAATAACATTAGTAGTAAGACAAGAGAATAACATTAGCAGTAAGACAAGAGAATAACATTAGTAGTAAGACTAAGAATAACATTAGTAGTAAGACTAAGAATAACATTAGTAGTAAGACAAGAGAATAACATTAGTAGTAAGACAAGAGAATAACATTAGTAGTAAGACTAAGAATAACATTAGGAGTAAGACTAAGAATAACATTAGTAGTAAGACAAGAGAATAACATTAGGAGTAAGACTAAGAATAACATTAGTAGTAAGACTAAGAATAACATTAGTAGTAAGACAAGAGAATAACATTAGTAGTAAGACTAAGAATAACATTAGTAGTAAGACAAGAGAATAACATTAGTAGTAAGACTAAGAATAACATTAGTAGTAAGACAAGAGAATAACATTAGTAGTAAGACAAGAGAATAACATTAGTAGTAAGACTAAGAATAACATTAGTAGTAAGACTAAGAATAACATTAGTAGTAAGACTAAGAATAACATTAGTAGTAAGACTAAGAATAACATTAGTAGTAAGACTAAGAATAACATTAGTAGTAAGACTAAGAATAACATTAGTAGTAAGACTAAGAATAACATTAGTAGTAAGACAAGAGAATAACATTAGTAGTAAGACTAAGAATAACATTAGGAGTAAGACAAGAGAATAACATTAGGAGTAAGACAAGAGAATAACATTAGTAGTAAGACTAAGAATAACATTAGTAGTAAGACTAAGAATAACATTAGTAGTAAGACTAAGAATAACATTAGTAGTAAGACAAGAGAATAACATTAGTAGTAAGACAAGAGAATAACATTAGTAGTAAGACAAGAGAATAACATTAGGAGTAAGACTAAGAATAACATTAGTAGTAAGACAAGAGAATAACATTAGTAGTAAGACAAGAGAATAACATTAGTAGTAAGACTAAGAATAACATTAGTAGTAAGACTAAGAATAACATTAGTAGTAAGACTAAGAATAACATTAGTAGTAAGACTAAGAATAACATTAGTAGTAAGACAAGAGAATAACATTAGTAGTAAGACAAGAGAATAACATTAGGAGTAAGACTAAGAATAACATTAGTAGTAAGACTAAGAATAACATTAGTAGTAAGACTAAGAATAACATTAGTAGTAAGACAAGAGAATAACATTAGTAGTAAGACAAGAGAATAACATTAGTAGTAAGACTAAGAATAACATTAGTAGTAAGACTAAGAATAACATTAGTAGTAAGACTAAGAATAACATTAGTAGTAAGACTAAGAATAACATTAGTAGTAAGACTAAGAATAACATTAGTAGTAAGACTAAGAATAACATTAGTAGTAAGACAAGAGAATAACATTAGTAGTAAGACAAGAGAATAACATTAGGAGTAAGACTAAGAATAACATTAGTAGTAAGACAAGAGAATAACATTAGTAGTAAGACTAAGAATAACATTAGTAGTAAGACTAAGAATAACATTAGTAGTAAGACAAGAGAATAACATTAGTAGTAAGACAAGAGAATAACATTAGTAGTAAGACTAAGAATAACATTAGTAGTAAGACTAAGAATAACATTAGTAGTAAGACTAAGAATAACATTAGTAGTAAGACTAAGAATAACATTAGTAGTAAGACAAGAGAATAACATTAGTAGTAAGACAAGAGAATAACATTAGTAGTAAGACAAGAGAATAACATTAGTAGTAAGACTAAGAATAACATTAGTAGTAAGACTAAGAATAACATTAGTAGTAAGACAAGAGAATAACATTAGTAGTAAGACTAAGAATAACATTAGGAGTAAGACTAAGAATAACATTAGTAGTAAGACAAGAGAATAACATTAGTAGTAAGACTAAGAATAACATTAGGAGTAAGACTAAGAATAACATTAGTAGTAAGACAAGAGAATAACATTAGTAGTAAGACTAAGAATAACATTAGTAGTAAGACTAAGAATAACATTAGGAGTAAGACAAGAGAATAACATTAGTAGTAAGACAAGAGAATAACATTAGTAGTAAGACTAAGAATAACATTAGTAGTAAGACTAAGAATAACATTAGGAGTAAGACTAAGAATAACATTAGGAGTAAGACTAAGAATAACATTAGTAGTAAGACTAAGAATAACATTAGTAGTAAGACTAAGAATAACATTAGTAGTAAGACTAAGAATAACATTAGGAGTAAGACAAGAGAATAACATTAGTAGTAAGACTAAGAATAACATTAGTAGTAAGACAAGAGAATAACATTAGTAGTAAGACTAAGAATAACATTAGTAGTAAGACAAGAGAATAACATTAGTAGTAAGACAAGAGAATAACATTAGTAGTAAGACTAAGAATAACATTAGGAGTAAAACTAACTATAACATTAGGAGTGAGACAGGAATATGTCTACAAACGTTGAGACTGCTAACAAAAAGCCATCTGCACAAAACCTAAGAACACCCCCCCCCCCCCCCCTAACCCCACACAACCGCATTGTAAAGTAATGCAATGCTCAAAGTATAAATAGTTGTGGAGACGGTTGGTTTGTCCGCACGACACATGATGATGCTTATCAAACAGTGAAACAACGCATACGCCAGTCATAGCAGTGCTGATGAGGGCTCCCACAGTCTCAAAGCCAAACTTCGACTTGATAACAAGGCAAACAGCAGCAGACAAAGAATAAGAACACAAATAAATGATAAAAAACGCCCCAAGAAAATGCCAGGTCAGCGGTTTACTGGCGGCATCTGATTAGAAAATATTGCACAATAATCAGTGGAACAAATCTAGCGAAAATAGAGGAAGCGAGTGCAAAACATGCAGTCGTAACTAGCTCTTGGGTTTGACAAGCATGTTGTAAAGAGTGGCTAATGTAGGCTGTGCGTGGGACTAGCAAATTCGTCATTAATGCCATTTATTATAGAACCAGAGCGCTGGGCAGCACAGTTGCAGAGGTTTTGGATTTCGCGACAAGGGTATCGGGTTCGACCCCCTGTATCAACAGACTGGCTTACTGTTAGGGAAGGAGGAAGCGGTCTGGTCATCCTACACCATCAAGATAAGGGAGCTTAGTTAATGACCTCACTTCAACACTTCATCCGCGTCTGCTACGTGCCAACCTTAACCTTAATGATGCTGCTACTACTACTGCTGCTTCTTCTACTACTACTGTTGCTACTACTACTACTGTTGCTACTACTACTACTACTACTGTTGCTAGTACTACTACTACTACTACTACTACTACTGTTGCTACTACTACTTCTACTGCTGTTGCTAGTACTACTACTACTACTGCTGTTGCTAGTACTACTACTACTACTACTGTTGCTACTGCTACTACTGCTACTACTACTGCTACTGCTGTTGCTACTACTACTACTACTACTGCTGCTACTACTACTACTACTACTACTACTGCTGCTGTTACTACTACTACTGCTGCTACTACTACTACTACTACTGCTGCTATTACTACTACTACTACTGCTGCTACTACTACTACTACTATTACTGCTGCTACTACTACTACTGCTGCTACTACTACTACCACTACTGCTGCTGCTGCTGCTACTGCTACTACTACTACTACTACTACTACTACTACTACTGCTGCTACTACTACTACAACTAGTACTACTACTACAACTAGTACTACTACTACTACTGCTACTACTACTACTACTACTGCTGCTACTACTACTACTACTACTACTACTACTACTGCTGCTGCTGCTACTACTACTACTACTACTATTGCTGCTACTACTACTGCTACTACAACTACTACTTCTACTACTAGTAATACTGCTACAACTACTACAACTAGTACTACTACTACTACAACTAGTACTACTACTACAACTAGTACTACTACTACTACTGCTGCTGCTACTACTACTGCTGCTGCTGCTACTACTACTACTGCTGCTGCTACTACTACTACTGCTGCTGCTACTACTTCTACTACTGCTGCTACTACAACTACTACTACTACTACTACTACTGCTGCTGCTACTACTACTACTACTACTACTACTGCTGCTGCTGCTACTACTACTACTACTGCTGCTGCTACTACTACTACTACTGCTGCTATTACAACAACTACTACTACTACTAGTACTACTACTACAACTACTACTACTACTACTACTACTAGTAACTTTACAGCAGAACCACACACATACAGAAGTTGACATGCCTCGGGTACCTCACAGGACATTCGGCTATAGTGGTAGCTCCAATGATACTTCATGAAGGAAAACCTGTCAGTTCCATGTGGAGTACCAAATACACGTCAAGTCAACCTGTACTGGGTCATCAGATGGCCTAGCTATTGTGAGCTTGCCTTACAATCCCAATGCGCCAGATTTGAATCAAGTTGTGCTCAGTTTGACAAATCCGGCATATCGTGGATTTCTTCATGGTATAACTGCTTTTTTCAGTCAACCCAGCTGTAAATAGACACTGAGCTGCCGTGGGTAGCTAGGGAGTTCGTGCTCTGCCGTCAACCCTTTCATCAAGTAAAGATAATGTGAGCAATATGGAGATACCCAGGTGCAAGCAATGATGTCTGTTCTATGATTTCCTAAATGTATCTTCTATCCAACATCAGTCTTTTCTCTTATGCCCATGTATCAACGATATATGCGTGTTTCTGTCCAATAGTTCCACACGAGTGATCTCTTCACACCTTATAAATCTCTCTATATTCTTGGGTTATTTATGGAAGCCTCTATCCGAGTAGTCCACCGGGCTCTTTGTGTGTGACAAGTACAAGAATAGCACCACTGCCCCACAGAGAGCATGTCGTAAGAGGCGACTAACTGTGTGACATGGCATAACACCAGCAATGGTAAGGTGGTTTGTTAAAAGCAGCATAGATGGCGTATAACAGGCTGCAGATCTACTTTGCTCTTGTCTTTTTAATCATCATATAGCATGTCCTTGGTAGAAGATCGCTCCGATCACAGCCGGTCTGAAAGAAACTTAATCTCTTGCTAAATCTCCAGTCTGCTCCAGAGTCACGCCCAAGCATTCCTTGACATCTTGATGTCATCGGTTTCTTTGTCTGCCTCTTCCTCTCTTGCCCGGCGTCATACCTTCCATTACCGTTCTCTCAAGACCATTGCGTTTTTTTTATGTGGCCAAAGTATTTTAATTATCTGTTTATGATGAAATTTATGAGCCAGTTTTTCTCTATGCTCAACTCTTGTCGAATGCATTCTTCCTTTTGTCGGTCTACAGTGTAACATTTCGACTCGAATTACTGGAGGTTTGGGTAGCTGTCCATGTTTCATAACCATTTGCTGCAACAGGAAAAAGACAAGTTAGTATTCTCCGATAGTTTCATCAGCTTATGGCAGCATGTCATTATTCTGCTACTGCCCACCTGAAAGCTAAAACCGTCCACTACTGATCGGTAACGCTCAGGTAGAAGCTAAAACCGTCCACTACTGATCGGTAACGACCAGGTAGAAGAGCACAGGTCTAGTTCACAAGCGCAAAGTGGTGAAGCAGACAGTGGAATGAGTTTGTATACATGCTTATTCCGTCTGTTGTGCCCGGCCTGAGGCGAAGAGCGGTGCCGGTGACTTTCATATATAATAGAACCTGGAGAATTCTTCTTCTTCTTCGTACGTTCTTAATCTCCAACTATCAAGCCCTGACAAGAGCTTTGCAAGTAGCAGAATGTCCGAAAAACGGAATGAGTAGTATCGTTGTTTACAGCTTGACTGCGATCTTTGGATCTTTCGGTCCGACACATTCGACATCAGCAGGCATTTTTGAGTACCCTCTTCGTATAACAACCAGCAAACAGATTGTCAAACAAAGCGACAACCACAGCACAGAGCAATACATTGTAAGGACTCGGAAAAGCTATGAAGGTTAAGGGCAGGTATAGCATAAGCAACCAATACCCAACCTCGTCAACGCCGCGCACCTGAAAACAGGTTGTATTACAGCAGCCTGGCCAACGAGGTGAATCGACACTGTAAGCTCAGCAGTGGTGAAGTCTCGCATTACAATACAGCGAGGATGACCCAGATCCCCCTTTATCAGTAGGCCATATGTGGTAGAAGAGGCAACGCTAATTGAGCTACCAGAAAAAATCCTTGAATAGTAGAGAAATCTCATAGAGGTATCTTAGTGCACAACAATATGAAAAGTGAAAGGTTGGACCATTTTATAGGAAAAGATAAAAGTGTTGGAAAATGATAGAGAAAGAGAGATACTGCGAGAGAGAGAGAAGGGGGAGGGGGGGGGGGAGAGAGAAAGCGAAATGAAAAGAGAAAGGTTAGACCACATTGTAAGAAAATATAAGTGCTGCAAAATGAGAGAGAATGAGAAAGAGAGGAAGGGAAAGAAAGAGAGAGATGACGAAAAGATAAGAAAATTGATAGTTTTTCATCGTCCCGCAAATGAAAGTTAGACGACAACACATGGCGGAGTACAGGCATGGGTGAAGAACGATTGTTGCCTATACCAGTCGACCAGGGATCACCCTGTACCTCTACAGGGCCGAGCTCTGGTGTGAACTGGATGTAAGCAGGAGGAGGGTGTCCTGCTTAGTAGGCTAGGCTCGGGCAGCTTATTACTTCGCTGCATTGGGACAAGGGCTGCAGAGGGTGGTTAACTGATGTGCGAGTCCATATTAATAGATTCAAACACTAGACCGAAGTAGACCCGCAGCCTGTATGACGCCATCTATGCTGCTCTAAACAAACCACCTAACCCTGACCGGAGTCATGCCATGTCACACAGTTAGTCGCCTCTTACGACATTGTGCACGAGAAAATACAAGAAGTGCCCAGCACCGGTCGTTACCCCGGGGAAGCAAACCCTTAGAAAATGCAGGAGGAAGCAGACCCTTACATAAAATACATGCCGAAGTCGGATGCATTGGGCCGACCGGCGCAAAATAAACACTGTAGGGCAACCCACACCGACTGGGGGGATTGGAGAAATAAGGAGATTGCAAAAATGTAAATAAAAAATAAAGCTAATCCGAGCAAAGCAACAGAAGATGATCTGTTGAACAGAGTTGGGTTCCCCGTAGAGTGTTTCTTCCAGTGACACTCTAGACACTACCGCTCGGGACATCGCTCCCAAATCATCCTTTCTACCATAGCTGCCTCCCCGCATCTCTCCCAAACTTGGGTCTCAAACATACACCTTTTCAAGCCATAATTAAGCGACGATTCCGCTAAATTAATTAATTTTTCTAAAGCGGATGACATTATACTGTGTTTTGCGCCTAACGGCTCAGTGTTTCAGACTCAGCAGAAATGTGAACCTGAACATAAGCAAGTTGTGGTTGTTAGCAGATCCGCTAGTGGCTTTGTCATGCCGCCCCCCCCCCCCCCCCAATACTGTACGGTTCAATTTAACCCAATGTAGATCAAGGTTGTTCTTTCCATCACATATTGCCTCCAGAGAATGTTTCCTTCCTAGCTCCCAGCCCCTCCACAGCATCGTCCATAGCGGAATACAACTCGGCCGTGTCAATACATGATCGAACCCGCTATCTTTCCATAGCGGAATACAACTCGGCCGTGTCAAAATACATGATCGAACCCGCTATCTTTGAATGAGATGCTAGCATTTCGCTACTCCGACGCTCTGCCAATCCAAAGACATTCTTCCACCACTTCCCAACCTTTCCCCACGCACGTCTAGACTTCTGTCGCCCCCCTCTCTATACACCTCTATTCTCTCCCCCCACCCCCCTTCGTGATTCCGTGAGTGAACGCCCACGACGAGGGTCTGGGGTCTGGCTCACGGGCGACAATCCCTGCTGGGTGTCACCTACTACCACCGCTGTCGCCACCCCCCCCCAACACCCCCTTCCTCGCCCCTGCCCCGAGTGAACGCCCACGACGCGGGTCAGGGGTCTGGCTCTCGAGCGACAACCCCTGCTGGGTGTCACCTATTACCGCCGCTGTCACCCAACCCCCCCCCCCCCCTCCCATCACCCCTCGCCCCGAGTGAACGCCAACGACGCGGGTCAGGGGTTTGGCTCACGAGCACCAATCCCTGCTGGGTGTCACCTATTACCAGATACCTCGCGCTCCGGTGCGCCTGAAAATGAATGT
Source organism: Ariolimax columbianus (assembly GCA_036924085.1). Taxonomy (NCBI): domain Eukaryota; kingdom Metazoa; phylum Mollusca; class Gastropoda; order Stylommatophora; family Arionidae; genus Ariolimax; species Ariolimax columbianus. The sequence continues at coordinate 5,386,721 of JAVGWX010000016.1, read as the reverse complement.
GACCTAATTCAGGCTCTTGACAGGGACAACCTCGTTCATTAGCGCCCCAAACAGGGCCGGTTCTGACTGGAATCTGGGATAGGTGTTAGAGAGGGGAGGGGGGTCTGACTGGAATCTGGGATACGTGTTAGAGAGGGGGGGGGGTCTGACTGGAATCTGGGATACGTGTTAGAGAGGGGGGGGTCTGACTGGAATCTGGGATACGTGTTAGAGAGAGAGAGAGAGAGAGAGAGGGTCTGACTGGAATCTGGGATACGTGTTAGAGAGTGAGAGAGAGGGGGGGGAGTCTGACTGGAATCTGGGATACGTGTTAGAGAAGGGGGGGGGGGTCTGACTGGAGCCTGGGATACGTGTTAGAGAGAGAGAGAGAGAGAGAGAGAGAGAGAGGGTCTGACTGGAATCTGGGATACGTGTTAGAGAAGGGGGGGGGGGGTCTGACTGGAGCCTGGGATACGTGTTAGAGATAGGGGGGGGGGGCTGAATGGAATCTGGGATACGTGTTAGAGAGGGGGGGGGGTCTGACTGGAATCTGGGATACGTGTTAGAGAAGGGGGGGGGGTCTGACTGGAGCCTGGGATACGTGTTAGAGATGGGGGGGGGGTCTGAATGGAATCTGGGATACGTGTTAGAGAGGGGGGGGGTCTGACTGGAATCTGGGATACGTGTTAGAGAGAGAGAGAGAGAGAGAGGGGGGGATCTGACTGGAAATCTGGGATACGTGTTAGAGAGGGAGGGGGGGGGGACGCCCGGGTCCCCGCCGGACACTTTCTTTTGGTACGAAGGCTTGGGTTGGGCGAGAGAAGAAACTGTGAAGGATAGGGAATGTGTGAAAGAAAGTGAGAGAAAGAGACATTCTGAGTGAATGAAGGGACGGAGACATTATGAGAGAGAGACGTTTGGAGAACGGAAGTGTCAATGTGCAACAGAGAAAGGGGTAGATGGGGGAGACAGTTATGAGAGAGAGCGATAGGCGTGAGGACAAGGAGCGGGCGGGAGGGAGAGCGAAAGGGAGGGGTGAGGGAGAAGAGTGTGGGGGAGAGAGGAGGGAGAAGAGTGAGAGAGAGGGAAGGGAGTGAGAGAGGGGGAGCGCGTGAAAGAGGGAGATGGAGAGAGTGAGAGTGATGGGGGAAGGAAGGGGGAAAGCGGTAGAAGAAAGGGAGAGATCGGGAGGAGGCAAAGAGTGAGGGGGGAGGGAGACAATGCAAGATAGAGATGAAAGGAGACGAGGGCAAGGAAGGGAAAGAGACGATGTTGTCACTAGATATGTTAACTGGCCTACCGTCAGAGAACACATCATGTCAACTATCAAACTCCAGTCAAATCAACTAGCGGGTAGGTCCTATACCTTGCCAGAGAATAGCTCCTTTCATATGACTTTACATGTGTCTAGTCACTGACGAAAACATTTTAGAGCAGATGAAGAAGAATGTTCCCAATGAGAGCTATCTCCTACCCTACACTCATTGTATTTACATATCGATATCCCATTCTATCCGTGTCTGATGTGCCATGTTCCTTTCTCGCTTGAACACGTGGCAGTGTAGCTACCGTGTGCGCTTGCCTAGTTAGGGACAGCGTGCAGTGAGAAAATCTACTATTACACTTCACGTATGTCGGCAGTCAGGATTGTGTTCACTACACAACCTCACACAAAGCTTAGACCTAGTGCAATGGGATCTCTAACACTTCCACTCTGACGGCAAAGGTGGCTGATATGACAATCAAAAGGCAAAGCCGCCGTCCATCGTAGACGATGATGACATAATTTATTTTGCTAGCGCTATTTTTAGTAAGGATTACCTGCGCTACTTTTTATCCTCACTCTCTCGTCTCGTGCCGCCCGACCCCAGTGGTTATGTTAGGGTTCGTGGTTATGTTAGGGTTCGTGCTTATGTTAGGGTCCTTGGTTATGTTGGGGTTCAAGGTTATGTCATGGTCCCTGGTTATGTTGGGGTTCATGGTTAATTTAGGGATCATTATTATGCTATGGTTCATAGTTATTTTAGGGTTCATGGTTATGTTAGGGTTCGTGGTTATGTTAGGGTTCGTGGTTATGTTGTGGTTCATGATTAATTTTAGGTTCATTGTTATGTTATCGTTCGTGGTTATGTTGGGGTTCATTATTATTTTAGGGTTCATGGTTATTTTATGGTTGATGGTTATGAATGATCTGATATCAGACATATATGTTTGAAACCTCCAGGGGCGTGTATGGATGTACTGCCCTGTCGTGGGCATGCTGCAATGCATGACTATGAACAAGCGGAAATCTTGGAATCGATAACAAAGTTTGTGGAACACATATGTGGATTAAAGGGGGAGGGAAGGGAGGGAGGGGGTGAGGAGGTTGTAGGTGTATTGGCACCAACAAATAACTGTTTGTTTGATGAAGACGTTGAAACTAATGAGCGGCCACCTGTTAGATGAAGACACAAACTAATGAACGACCACCTGTTAGATGAAGACACAAACTAATGAACGGCCACCTGTTGGATGAAGACACAAACTAATGAGCGGCCACCTGTTAGATGAAGACACACACTAATGAGCGGCCACCTGTTACATGAAGACACAAACTAATGAGCGGCCACCTGTTAGAAGAAGACACAAACTAATGAACGGCCACCTATTGGATGAAGACACAAACTAATGAGCGGCCACCTATTGGATGAAGACACAAACTAATGAACGGCCACCTATTGGATGAAGACACAAACTAATGAACGGCCACCTATTGGATGAAGACACAAACTAATGAACGGCCACCTGTTGGATGAAGACACAAACCAATGAAAGGTCACCTGTTGGATGAAGAGACTGCCATACCTAAATCAGCGATTAAAATACTGTAAGAGTGTGACTTCAATGGTTGTGGAACGAGTGGCGCAGAGCTTGAATGTGAAATAGTTATGTACATATGAAGTGAGCAAAACAATACAACAGCTTATATACTCTACGATATTTTCTGAGAGAGAGAGAGAGAGAGGAAGAGAGAGGAAGAGAGAGAGGAAGAGATACTGAGTACCAATAGGTCTGCTGGAGTGCAGTGACGTTGATCCAATATAACAATACAAATATAATGATTGGTTGATTGATCAGCCTTGTCTCTCCAAATAAAACATGGCCACCATGACAGGTCGTCTCTTTACAGGAAGTACGAGGCGTGTTCAAATGAAACCGGACCAAAGTGTAATAAGTGAACATACGTACAATGCGCGTGATGACGTCACTTCTGGTGTAAACAGCACATACCAAAAAAGGACGTGAGTTAACGCAACAATTTGTGCTTGACCTGGTCTCGGACGATCATCCGTTAACTGACGTCTTTCTTTAAACATCGTTGTCCAGTTCTTCACTGTTGTCTACGACACACTTTTGTCACCATACACTGCCTGCGCATTCTGCGATGAATGTCAACTGGTCGACATCCTTCAGCTGTTAGAAGCCGAATCACCGCTCGCTGATCAACTCTGGACGGATTCCGTATCACACCTGCCATGTTTTCAATGGTTTGATGAGGAACTATAAGTCGAATGATAATGACATTTTGCAAACTTGACGGCTGGTATGTGCTGTTTACACCAGAAGTGATATCATGCACATCGTTCGCATGTTCACGTGTTGACTTTTGGTCCGGTTTCATTTGAACACCATCTCGCAGTAACATGGGGAAGAAGACTAACATTTGGTCAGGCAAAACATACTGGCCAAAACCGCCGCCTCAACTACCTCGCAGGACTCCCTGCAAACAGGCTGTTTTCATGGCAGCCTGGCTAACGGGATGAAGGATCGACGTGATCCCACAGTAGTGAGTGACACGCAGATGAAGCCAAGCATAGCACAACCGCCTGGAGGATCCCGAACCACCTTCATCAGCATGCTCCTGATGTGAGAAAAGCTACTACAACCAGCCACTTAACGTCCTTTTCAGTGCGCACAAAAGATTAAACCTACTCATTGTGGGCATTCGCAAACAACAATATAATAACAATATTACACATCATGCCATAACATAACATAACATAACATTATAACGACAGGCGTGACATGGACTACAACAGCGAGGACTACCACGATGGTGATGATGTTGGACAGTATAGTATGACATATCGAACGAGCACCAGCTAATACCGAGAGCCTGGCTAAAACACAGCCAGACTGCTCCAGCCGGCACAGCTATCACAAAGCGGCTTTATGAACACCAAGTAATTATCTCTGGTCTCCGATCAATAGGGGGACGGTCTGAAGTAGGGGACAGACAGCCATCAGCCATGGCGGACAGTGGCTGCGCGTGCCTAGGGAATGGATGCTAATAAGGAAGAGGTTACCCACTGCATGCTTTTTATAACCAGCTTTCAAGCCTCTATCCCCCCTCATTTTTTCTCCCCAGCAAAATCGCAATGCAGCAACCGATGGTCCTTAAAGATTATGCGCATGCCGGCCCTTTGGCCCACATACACACGGGATCATGTTATTACGCGACTCGACTTCTCCAGATTGCTCTATCAATCTCTTCTATTGTTTTCTCCTCCGTCATCTTACTCAACTTCCAGAGACACTTGAAGCCCTCCCAATGAGAGACTCGAACCCCGGCGAACCAATCTGTTGGTAATAACATGAACAACACACAGAGCTGACTAATAATGGTTGGAATACAAGCAAGATTCTTTCTATTGCTTCGGCGTTTAGCTCTTATATGAATGTTGAGTCGTAGTTTATAGCGAAGCTGCGATATCTGCGCTTCTCTGCACATTCGACTCCACGAAGTGAAGCGTTACACGTGAACAATGGAATTAGTGTAACAACGTTTTTACTGTACAAAAAAAAAAAAAAAAAAAAAAAAAAGGATTTCTCACAGGGCGAGACGCACGTAAACAGCACACATCATTTGCAAGTTCATGTTAGTATGGGAATTTCAGTTATGCGTATCGGCTGGTCGAGTAGTGTGGGTGTCTGTCTTCTGACCAGGAGGACATGCGTTCAAAACCTACGTAGGGTATAGGTTATTTTGCCCCATTGGACGTAAAATAAATACGTAGCATTGCACAGTGCATGGCGACTGCATGGATAAGCAGCCTTTATTCCTTATCAATATAAATCCTCCCGGTGAACCTCAGGAATGAGAATGACCGGCACGAGACGGGCTCAGTCAACAAGTCAACTTAATAATGGTTATGATCACAACAGATTGGGCAGTTTTAGACTGACCCTTGTTTGATCAATTCCAGACTTCAGCTATAAATGAAGTTCTGATATGTAACAGTATGTTAAGGGCTACTGAGTATGGTCAAACAGAGGCTATTTCTGTGGACGGTGTGGGTAAAGTGACACGGCTTATAACCCGAAGGTGCTGGGTTCAATCCCCATCACATCACCGGCCGTTACCTCGGGGAAGCCAACTTTAGAAAACGCAGGAGGAAGCAGACCCTTATATAAAATCCATGACGAAGTGGGATGCACTGGGCCAACAAGCGCAAAATAAAAACAGTGCAACACACACCCCCATGGGGAATAGTGAAATATGGTGAACGCAAAAGAAACAACAACAACAAAACAACAACAACTTAGGTACAACCTCTTTATTCTCAGATCTAGTTTATGGATCTAATCTGGGTCTTGGATGTTCACATCGCAGTTGTAGCCCATTCGTATTCCGATCCAATGTCTGTAGATATGCCTTGGATGTTTATCTTTGTTATACCCCTGTTAGGTCCAACTCTCTCTTAGGTCCAATTGTCTCTTAGGTCCAAACTCTCTTAGGAGTAACTCTCTCTTAGAGCCAAACTCTCTCTTAGGTCCAACTCTCTCTTAGAGCAAAACTCTCTCTAAGGCCCAACTCTCTCTTATGTCCATTGCACCAGCTCTCTCTTAGGTCCAACTCTCTCTTAGGTCCAAATCTCTCTTAGGCCTAACTCTCTCTTAGGTCCAACTCTCTATTAGGCCTAATTCTCTCTTAGGTCCAACTCTCTCTTAGGTCCAACTCTCTCTTAGGCCTAACTCTCTCTTAGGTCCAACTCTCTCTTAGGTCCAACTCTCTCTTAGGCCTTCCAACTCTCTCTTAGGTCCAACTCTCTCTTAGGTCCAACTCTCTCTTAGGTCCAACTCTCTCTTAGGTCCAACTCTCTCTTAAGTCCAACTCTCTCTTAGGTCCAACTCTCTCTGATGCCCAACTCTCTCTTAGGTCCACCTCTCTCTTAGGTACAAGTCTCTCGTAGCTCCAACTCTCTCATAGGTCCAACTCTCTCTTAGGTCCAACTCTCTCTTAGGTCCAACTCTCTCTTAGGTCCAACTCTCTCTTAGGTCCAACTCTCTCTTAGGTCCAACTCTCTCTTAAGTCCAACTCTCTCTTAGGTCCAACTCTCTCTGATGCCCAACTCTCTCTTAGGTACAAGTCTCTCGTAGCTCCAACTCTCTCATAGGTCCAACTCTCTCTTAGGGCCAACTCTCTCTGAGACACCCCCCCCCCTTCCCCCCCAACTATCTCTTCATATATTTTATGAATCTGCTGTTGATCGAGATGAGATGCCATATACTGACCAGATTATTAGTCATGGTCAGACAAAACATACTGACCAGATTATTAGTCATGGTCAGACAAAACATACTGACCAGATTATTAGTCATGGTCAGACAAAACATACTGACCAGACTATTAGTCACGGTCAGACAAAACATACTTACCAGACTATTAGTCATGGTCAGACGACACATACTGACCAGACTATGTCAGGGACAGACGACACATACTGACCAGACTATTAGTCATGGTCAGACAAAACATACTGACCAGACTATTAGTCACGGTCAGACAAAACATACTGACCAGACTATGTCAGGGTCAGACGACACATACTGACCAGACTATTAGTCACGGTCAGACAAAACATACTTACCAGACTATTAGTCATGGTCAGACGACACATACTGACCAGACTATGTCAGGGACAGACGACACATACTGACCAGACTATTAGTCATGGTCAGACAAAACATACTGACCAGACTATTAGTCACGGTCAGACAAAACATACTGACCAGACTATGTCAGGGTCAGATGACACATACTGACCAGACTATTAGTCACGGTCAGACAAAACATACTGACCAGACTATGTCAGGGACAGATGACACATACTGAACAGACTATTAGTTACGGTCAGACAAAACATACTGACCAGACTATTAGTCACGGTCAGACAAAACATACTGACCAGACTATTAGTCACGGTCAGACAAAACATACTGACCAGACTATGTCAGGGATAAATGACACATACTTACCAGACTATGTCAGAGACAGATGACACATACCAGACTATGTCAGGGACAGATGACACATACCAGACTATGTCAGGGAGAAATGACACATACTTACCAGACTATGTCAGAGACAGATGACACATACCAGACTATGTCAGGGAGAAATGACACATACTGACCAGACTATGTCAGGGATAGATGACACATATTGAGTAAGCACCCACCTCATTACAAAGGAGATCTCCTTGGAAACCGGTTGTTTAAAGGTAGTTTTGGTACGAACTGGCTATCTGCACTGTGATTTCCATATCAGGGAGCTTATTGGAGAGCCTAGCACTGCACTGTAGCTAGGAGGACCCCGGCTTACCTTCTCAAGTACGTTTCGGGATATGAGGAGAGCCCCTGTAACCTGCCACATAGAGTACCTAACTCAAATACGAGTGACGTAACAAGAACCATCGGTAGAACGAGGTACCCATCTTCTTTTCAGTCCAACTATCTGTTGATTTACTTTGTGGATCTACCGCTGATCCCAGGAGTTGATCATATTCTCTTAGTCACAATCATCCCTAGAGATAGCTGATGGACCTACCGCTGATCATCCATGTACACATCAGGAGAGTATGGTGAGCCGAGGCAAACACGATCAAAGAAGCTCAAAGTAACGAGCACTGCGGACGACAGCGGTGGAGATGAGCTATAGATTCCAAGAAGATGATGGTCGCAAGTTCTGGACATAATTTAGTTGCTGTTTTATATCCACAATGAGTAAGTTGTGGCGCCCTGAATAGGGCGTTAGATGGCGGGTTGTAGTTGCTTTGCTGAGCGCGCTGATGAAGGTGGGCATTGGTAATCCAGACGGTTGTGCTATGCCTGGCTTCATATGCGTGACGCTAACTACTACGTGGATCAAGTCGATCAACATCTCGTCAGCCAGACTATCCTGAAAACAGTCTGTTTCCAGGGAACGCAACATGGAAGAGAGATAGTGTTATTGGTCAGTGTATCGTACCTGACCCTGACACGACGTCCTGGTCAGTATGTTGTTCCTGGCCGTCTCAGTTCCCCATTGCGCACCGTCCAGTAGAATGCCGGACAAAGGTCAGTTCTGGCACTTTCCGCGATGAATCTATGGCGCAATAAGACCAGGATAGCACGTGCATGAGATGGTCATGAATGCCAGAGACGGAAAACTGACTGAAAGCCATCTGCTGCCTTGCATGTATTGTGATACAGTTGAAGGCCAGGGAGAGTTTGCCTGAATAAACAATCCACGCTAAAGCAGATGTTAATAAAGGGATATGCCCGTACTAGACACTGCCGTCAAAGATGAAGTGTAGACAGGTCTAATCTGTTGTGCGTATACGACATGAGTAACAAGATACTTTTTTTTATTGACCTGCCTTCCTTAATCGCCAGATAGGTGTAAATGAACGGCTAGGTGTACATGAGCGTGTCGCTATCCTTCAAACTTTTCATTTCACTTATGAAAGATATAAAGCCACTAGTGAAGGTGGCTCCTTAAAGGACGCCTTCGCCAAAGCACGTTGTACACTATTACATTGGTTGTTTCTGTAGCAATACATATTATATGACGAAGTTACAAGCCACACGCACAACCCTGTTTGGCTGATTCTTAGAACATGCGAGTGGGTTCAGTGATCCTAGTCTCCCGGATTCCGCACGGTCAACATCTAGACCTCAAATAGCGATAGTTCAGTATGTGCACCTTGCCTTCTCACACCACCCCTTCATTCTTTCCTTATCCCCGACTTTCTGTTTCTAATGACTGCTTCACATGGTGAGACACTAGAAACAAGCGGATCTTCTTGTTGACTCGTTCCTCTTTTCTGTTCCTCGGTTATTATTTTTAAATAATCCATAATCTTTTTGTCGGTGACCTAAAAATAATAATCTCCGGCCGGTATTTTACGAAATAATGCGAGCCACTCATGAGATTAAATGGAAATATTATATCTAATAACCTGCTTTAGAGATAGCGGAAAGGAGAGCCAGAAAGATAAGAGACGGGGATATACAGATAGAGAGACAGGGATATATATATATATATATATATATATATATATATATATATATACACATATTTTTTTGTCTTTTCAGATATAAACAAGGGAATGTAATCAGAAACAATCTGAAGAATTTCTATGCAGTATAAAAAAGAGAGACGAGATGATTGACTGCAAAACAAAATACATAAAAACATTGACAGACAGGATTATACACGTCGGCAGATGTATAAAAAGACAGACGCACATTAATTATAATACGTACAAAAAAGTTGATTAAATAAAGCAAAACATCTCTTTCTCCTTTGGCTAAAGAAATAAATACGCGTACGTTGTGTGTTTGTGTGTGTACGTACATAAATAAATATATACATTTAAACTAATCAAAACTGTTTCAGCACCCTGTGGAGCATAGGTCTTTAACAGAAAAACATGTCAAGTAATCAAGCTAGGGTTTTGAAGAGATCCAAAACAAACTGTCAATCCCCCTTGATGCCCTTGCAAAGTACTATCAGGAGAACCACCTCAAACCAAACCCCGGTCAATTCTCAAGTTTGAGCCTACCCCCTTAAAAACAGAGAAGCAAACAATACACTACAGATTAGATGGCAAGGACAAGAACTCAAACACTGCACGGCTCCCAAATATTTGGGCGTCAAGTTAGGCCGTAAACTGTCTTACATGGCACACCGCAAGGAAACAAAGCGCGAGATACATGCAAGATACAACATTATCCGGGCATTGACAAGCACAACATGGGGAGCACAGCCATCTGTCCTTCGGGCATCAGCACTCTCCCTGTGCCTCTCAGTCTAGAGAAACTCTGCTCACACAAAACTCGTTGATATAGCAATAAACGAGGCAGGCAAGATAGTGCCAGAGTACCTATAATCCACCCCCACTGCTAAAATGTACCCTCTAATTGACATAGCTCCATCCGCCGTCGTGTGGATGCTGAAATTGAACGAGAGAAACAGGAAAACGACTATAGACACCCAATGTTCGGGCACCAGGAGCAAACCACAAGTCCCCAATCCAAGCATTGTTTCCTTAAATCAAAAAAGCCGATACAGTCAGGCCCTGAAAGTAGTCACACTGAATTGTGGCACGACATGATACATGACCAAGGGATTGAGCTTCAGGAGCAACCTGCCACTGGACATCACTTAACCTACTCAATTTGGAAGACAATAAATAGACTTTGAACTGGCGTATCCCGAAGTAGGAAGAACATAATAAATGGGATCTCTCAGACGGCGACACATGTGTCTGCGGTGTGGTACAAGCTTCAGGTCACCTGATGACTTGTCACAACCTCCCAGATACATGTGACTGCGGTGTGGTACAAGATTCAGGTCACCTGATGACTTGTCCCAACCTTCAGGATACATGTGACTGCGGTGCGGTACAAGCTCCAGGTCACCTGATGACTTAACCTCCCAGATACATGTGACTGCGGTGCGGTACAAGCTCCAGGTCACCTGATGACTTAACCTCCCAGATACATGTGTCTGCAGTGGGGTACAAGCTCCAGGTCAGCTGATGACTTAACCTCCCAGATACATGTGTCTGCAGTGGGGTACAAGCTCCAGGTCACCTGATGGCGTAACCTCCCAGATACATGTGACTGCGGTGCAGTACAAGCTACATGTCACCTGATGACTTAACCTCCCAGATACATGTGACTGCGGTGCGGTACAAGCTCCAGGTCACCTGATGACTTAACCTCCCAGATACATGTGGCTGCGGTGCGGTACAAGCTCCAGGTCATCTGATGACTTAACCTTCCAGATACATGTGACTGCAGCGCGGTACAAGATCCAGGTCACCTGATGACTTGTCCCAACCTTCAGGATACATGTGACTAAGGTGCGGTACAAGCTCCAGGTCACCTGATGACTTAACCTCCCAGATACATGTGACTGCGGTGCGGTACAAGCTCCAGGTCACCTGATGACTTAACCTCCCAGATACATGTGGCTGCGGTGCGGTACAAGCTCAAGGTCATCTGATGACTTAACCTTCCAGATTCATGTGACTGCAGTGCGGTACAAGATCCAGGTCACCTGATGACTTGTCCCAACCTTCAGGATACATGTGACTAAGGTGCGGTACAAGCTCCAGGTCACCTGATGACTTAACCTCCCAGATACATGTGACTGCGGTGCGGTACAAGCTCCAGGTCACCTGATGACTTAACCTCCCAGATACATGTGACTGCGGTGCGGTACAAGCTCCAGGACACCTGATGACTTAACCTCCCAGATACATGTGACTGCGGTGCGGTACAAGCTCCAGGTCACCTGATGACTTAACCTCCCAGATACATGTGGCTGCGGTGCGGTACAAGCTCAAGGTCATCTGATGACTTAACCTTCCAGATTCATGTGACTGCAGTGCGGTACAAGATCCAGGTCACCTGATGACTTGTCCCAACCTTCAGGATACATGTGACTAAGGTGCGGTACAAGCTCCAGGTCACCTGATGACTTAACCTCCCAGATACATGTGACTGCGGTGCGGTACAAGCTCCAGGTCACCTGATGACTTAACCTCCCAGATACATGTGACTAAGGTGCGGTACAAGCTCCAGGTCACCTGATGACTTAACCTCCAAGATACATGTAATGAGAGCGACATGCTGAAGGCGAACGACGGGACGATTCAAGTCGCTGAACACTGGATGGACGCTATATGACGTTAGCCGCTACTTGCGACAAGCAAGGCTGGTTGCAGTAGTATTATTCTTTGCTAACCCTTCGGACCCTGCTAGCTCTCGGGCGATATACACACAAATATAGTTTTAGAACATACGTAACAAGATGACAGGACGATAGGATTGTTGCAATGAGACTTGTTTGTGTCTGATTTAGGTATGTCAGACTTTCATCCACAGACCACATTGAAAGTATGACAGCCATCTTGTAATAACTCCAATTAGGGCTGAGTTATTCTATACGATTGTATAAGGGTCTGAACGTTAGGAGTTTAAGGACGGGGAAGAAGACACGCACAATGACTCGAAATGGACAAAGGCCACATATCGAATAAACTGGATGCTTTAACATCATGGCTGGACAGACAAACAACGGCAGAATGTATAAACTACACTAGTGTAGAGCAGTTATGGAATTCCACGGGCCACTACCCAGCTAGGCATTTCACATGTAGATAATGGTTTTTGTAGATATGTCAGATAACTAGAAAATTAGATTTGATATTTGACAGTAATTCTGTGTTAGTGGAAAAGTGAATATGTTATAAATAACCTATGCACAGAAGGGAATTAAAATTAGCTTGTCAGCAGGAATCTTATTATGATTGAATTACTGACTGATTTGGCTGTCGCCATCATGGAAATATACATTCTTAAAAGCTCATTAAATCTGGAGTGACTGCATTAGTGCGACAGAGTGGTAGTGCGGTTAGGTTGATTGTCTTCCGCGACACAGGGACCGGGTTCACGTTCCATTTGCGAAACGGTTCAATTTCTCTTTTAACTTCGTGCGAAGCAGAGGCCGACCTCATCAGTTGGTCCATTTACAGCAAGTATGTATGCAATCAGTGAACTCTTCTCATAATTGGTCCATTTACAGCAAGTATGTATGAAATCAGTGAACTCTTCTCATAATTGGTCCATTTACAGCAAGTATGTATGAAATCAGTGAACGTTTCTCATAATTGGTCCATTTATAGCAAGTATGTATGAAATCAGTGAACGTTTCTCATAATTTGTCCATTTACAGCAAGTATGTATGAAATCAGTGAACGTTTCTCATAATTGGTCCATTTACAGCAAGTATGTATGAAATAAGTGAACTCTTCTCATAATTGGTCCATTTACAGCAAGTATGTATAAAATCAGTGAACGTTTCTCATAATTGGTCCATTTACAGCAAGTATATATGAAATCAGTGAACTCTTCTCATAATTGGTTCATTTACAGCAAGTATATATGAAATCAGTGAACACTTCTCATAATTGGTCCATTTACAGCAAGTATGTATAAAATCAGTGAACGTTTCTCATAATTGGTCCATTTACAGCAAGTATATATGAAATCAGTGAACGTTTCTCATAATTTGTCCATTTACAGCAAGTATGTATGAAATCAGTGAACGCTTCTTATAATTAGTCAATTTACAGCAAGTATGTATGAAATAAGTGAACTCTTCTCATAATTGGTCAATTTACAGCAAGTATATATGAAATCAGTGAACTCTTCTCATAATTGGTTCATTTACAGCAAGTATGTATGAAATCAGTGAACGCTTCTTATAATTAGTCAATTTACAGCAAGTATGTATGAAATAAGTGAACTCTTCTCATAATTGGTCAATTTACAGCAAGTATATATGAAATCAGTGAACTCTTCTCATAATTGGTTCATTTACAGCAAGTATATATGAAATAAGTGAACTCTTCTCATAATTGGTCCATTTACAGCAAGTATGTATAAAATCAGTGAACGTTTCTCATAATTGGTCCATTTACAGCAAGTATATATGAAATCAGTGAACTCTTCTCATAATTGGTCCATTTACAGCAAGTATGTATGAAATCAGTGAACGCTTCTTATAATTAGTCAATTTACAGCAAGTATGTATGAAATCAGTGAATGCTTCTCATAATTGGTCAATTTACAGCAAGTATGTATTAAATCAGTGAATGCTTCTCATAATTGGTCCATTTACAGCAAATATGTATGAAATAAGTGCAGTGAACGCTTGCGTGTGTCTACTATTGGTATATCTACCTCAGCATAAACTCTGTTCCGTGTGTCTACTATTGGTATATCTACCTCAGCATAAACTGTTCCGTGTGTCTACTATTGGTATATCTACATTAGTATCAATTCTATTCACCTACATTGTCCAATTGTTTAGAGAAACAGACCATCACTATACTTAGAATTTGGTGCTCTCGTACTCAAAAAGGCAAGTGGATGTCCTCTGCCAGGAAGCCGAAGACAAGAAGAAAACCTAGGTTTTATTCTATTTGGTCTCAATTTAACTAGGAATATGTTTATTAGGTTTAAGTCTACTAGACATAATTTTATAAGGTCTCATTTTTAACCAAGTATAATTTTAACAAGAGATAATTTCATAAGATCTCATTTTAACTAGGTATAATCTTATAAGGTCTCATTTTCAATAGGTATAATTTTAAGTGTACAAATCTTGCTGCGGCTACACAAACTGGCTGAGCGTGTGTACCCAGAGTCATCTTGCTGCGGCTACACAAACTGGCTGAGCGTGTGTACCCAGAGTGATCTTGCTGCGGCTACACAAACTGGCTGAGCGTGTGTACCCAGAGTCATCTTGCTGCGGCTACACAAACTGGTTGAGCGTGTGTACCCAGAGTCATCTTGCTGCGGCTACACAAACTGGCTGAGCGTGTGTACCCAGAGTAATCTTGCTGAGGCTACACAAACTGGCTGAGCGTGTGTACTCAGAGTCATCTTGCTGCGGCTACACAAACTGGCTGAGAGTGTGTACCCAGAGTCATCTTGCTGCGGCTACACAAACTGGCTGAGCGTGTGTACCCAGAGTCATCTTGCTGCGGCTACACAAACTGGCTGAGCGTGTGTACCCAGAGTCATCTTGCTGCGGCTACACAAACTGGCTGAGCGTGTGTACCCAGAGTGATCTTGCTGCGGCTACACAAACTGGCTGAGCGTGTGTACCCAGAGTCATCTTGCTGCGGCTACACAAACTGGCTGAGCGTGTGTACCCAGAGTGATCTTGCTGCGGCTACACAAACTGGCTGAGCGTGTGTACCCAAAGTCCCAATGTGGATTCTGATCTGGAAGATCGACATGATCTTCTCTCTACGACAGCTACAAGAAAAATCACGCGAGCAGA
Source organism: Ariolimax columbianus (assembly GCA_036924085.1). Classification (NCBI taxonomy): domain Eukaryota; kingdom Metazoa; phylum Mollusca; class Gastropoda; order Stylommatophora; family Arionidae; genus Ariolimax; species Ariolimax columbianus. The sequence goes on along the minus strand of JAVGWX010000016.1, from coordinate 5,371,570 downwards.
ACAAGCCTTTTTATGTCGCTTTCATCGACCTGACAAAAGCATTCGATTTCGTTAGCAGGACTAGGCTCTTCAAAATCCTTTAAAAATTAGGCTGCCCTGACAAACTGCTTCAGCTCATAGTGTAATTTCATGAGGATATGAAGGGATCAGTCCTATTCGACGGTAATGCATCACCTTCATTTACTATTCAATGTGATGTTAAACACGGCTATGTCCTGGCCCCAACCTTATTTGGAATCTTCTTTGCGCTGCTACTGAAGCACGCATTTGGTAATACAACAGAAAGGATTTGCCTTCAGACTAGATGATACGACCGTCTGTTTAATCTTGCAAGACTGAAAGCTAAGACCAAGATCAGGGAAGTTACTGTCAGGGACTGATGAACCTGCAATTGTCACTCACATTGTGCATGAACTCCGCGTGCAAAGATTTCAGCCTCATAATAAGCCTGACTAAAACAAATGTACTGGGACAAGACCTAGATCCCACCCCAACCATCACCATGACTATCGATAACTACTGACTGGCAAATGTGGACCAGTTCACTTATCTGGGGTCTCAAATCAATGATAAGCTCTCCCTAGACTCCGAATTGGGCAATCACATTGACAGAGCTGCTTCCATATTTTCTCGTCTTACAACGCGTGTCAAGGGAAAACTTCAAACTGACAGCCATGATCAAGGTCATGGTCTAAAACGCATGTGTCGTCAGCACTCTTCTATATGGCAGCGAAATATGGACAACATATGCCAAATAAGAGCATAGACTCAACACCTTTCACCAACAGCGCATGAGATCCATCCTTAGCGTCTCATGGATGGACAGGCTGACAAATGCGGAGGTGCTTTCTCGCACCGGTCTTCCAAGTATGTACACCCTCCTTCACCGGTCTTCCAAGTATGTACACTCTCCTTCACCGGTCTTCCAAGTATGTACACTCTCCTTCACCGGTCTTCCAAATATGAACACCCTCCTTCGCCAACGAAGACTGCGATAGCTTGGTCATGTTGGTCGCACGGAAGACGGTCGCATCCCCAAAGATATTCTCTATGGACAGCTGGCGTGTGGTAAAAGAACAGCTGACCGACCACAGTTGCGGATCACAGATGCATGTAAGTGGGACATGAAGGATCTGGATATGGATCTGACATCTTGCGAAGACATAGCTGCAGACAGATCCAAATGGAGATGTAACCTCAAGAGCCACCTCATAAAATTAGCTCATGCAACACAGGGAAGTGAAGAGATAACACAGGAAAGTGAAGAGATAACACAGGGAAGTGAAGAGATAACACAGGGAAGTGAAGAGATAACACAGGGAAGTGAAGAGATAACACAGGGAAGTGAAGAGATAACACAGGGAAGTGAAGAGATAACACAGGGAAGTGAAGAGACAATACAGGGAAGTGAAGAGATAACACAGGGAAGTGAAGAGATAACACAGGGAAGTGAAGAGATAACACAGGGAAGTGAAGAGACAACACAGGGAAGTGAAGAGACAACACAGGGAAGGGAAGAGACAACACAGGGAAGTGAAGAGACAACACAGGGAAGGGAAGAGACAACACAGGGAAGTGAAGAGACACCGCCGATAGGAAAAGGAAAACCAAAAAGTCAGCAGAGAGTGGCTACAGCCTATAGTCAGACATGACTGAGAAGGGAACGAAAAAGTCAGCAGAGAGTGGCTACAGCCTATAGTCAGACATGACTGAGAAGGGAACGAAAAAGTCAGCAGAGAGTGGCTACAGCCTATAGTCAGACATGACTGAGAAGGGAACCAAAAAGTCAGCAGAGAGTGGCTACAGCCTATAGTCAGACATGACTGAGAAGGGAACCAAAAAGTCAGTAGAGAGTGGCTACAGGCTATAGTCAGACATGACTGAGAAGGGAACCAAAAAGTCAGCAGAGAGTGACTACAGAATATAGTCAGACATGACTGAGAAGGGAACCAAAAAGTCAGCAGAGAGTGGCTACAGCCTATAGTCAGACATGACTGAGAAGGGAACCAAAAAGTCAGCAGAGAGTGGCTACAGCCTATAGTCAGACATGACTGAGAAGGGGACCAAAACGTCAGCAGAGAGTGGCTACAGCCTATAGTCAGACATGACTGAGAAAGGAACCAAAAAGTCAGCAGAGAGTGGCTACAGCCTATAGTCAGACATGACTGAGAAGGGAACCAAAAAGTCAGCAGAGAGTGGCTACAGCCTATAGTCAGACATGACTGAGAAGGGAACCAAAAAGTCAGTAGAGAGTGGCTACAGGCTATAGTCAGACATGACTGAGAAGGGAACCAAAAAGTCAGCAGAGAGTGACTACAGAATATAGTCAGACATGACTGAGAAGGGAACCAAAAAGTCAGCAGAGAGTGGCTACAGCCTATAGTCAGACATGACTGAGAAGGGAACCAAAAAGTCAGCAGAGAGTGGCTACAGCCTATAGTCAGACATGACTGAGAAGGGGACCAAAACGTCAGCAGAGAGTGGCTACAGCCTATAGTCAGACATGACTGAGAAAGGAACCAAAAAGTCAGCAGAGAGTGGCTACAGCCTATAGTCAGACATGACTGAGAAAGGAACCAAAAAGTCAGCAGAGAGTGGCTACAGCCTATAGTCAGACATGACTGAGAAAGGAACCAAAGAGTCAGCAGAGAGTGGCTACAGCCTTTAGTCAGACATGACTGAGAAGGGAACCAAAAAGTCAGCAGAGAGTGGCTACAGCCTATAGTCAGACATGACTGAGAAGGGGCTACTACTACATATCGGTTGTTGGGAGAGGGACGTTCTGCAAAGAACATTTTACATGATGATGATGAAGGAATGAAGATCGCTTGTCCGTGCAGTCGTTAGGTACTACACCTAATAGGCTTTTATTTGATCTCCAATAGGAAAGAAAATATATGCCTTACTGAGGATTTGAACACATGTCCTCCTGGTTAAAGACTGACAAGGACATTCAAACCGCTAGGCCAGATGCTGAAGATACAGTACAGTGAATGAGTTGATATCAGACAACGATTCACAGCTGGTTGCTTTCATCAGGGTCAGCGAACTAGAGCTGACCAGGACCCTATATTCTGCCTCCAAGTGCTGGCCCTGTAAACTGGCTGCACTAGTGCACTCTGTCTAAGAGAATAGGGATCGCTGTAGGTAGACAAAATCGGTATAATGAAAAAAGCCGGATGAAATCGTATGTGCCGGGCCGTATATCGTGTGTGTATATATCGTAGCATCGCTGTAGAATACGACGCGTCTTTCTCAGGACGAACGTCAAAGAAGAAGATGATGATGAAGATGAAGAGGAGGGGAGGAAGACTAACGTCTGGTGAGGCAAAATATACTGATCAGACATGTTAGTCAGGGTCAGGCAAAATATACTGATCAGACATGTTAGTCAGGGTCAGGCAAAATATACTGATCAGACATGTTAGTCAGGGTCAGGCAAAATATACTGATCAGACATGTTAGTCAGGGTCAGGCAAAATATACTGATTAGACATGTTAGTCAGGGTCAGGAAATATACAAGGGGCTTGTCATAAGTCTTTAATTGACTATGAAGGAGTAGGAGGAGAAAGTTCAAAATTGGCACATCTGTAGCTCATTCAAATTGTACTGGACTTGAGAAGTATGCATTTCCCTCCTCAACGGGTTTACCCGGTATGGTGGATGGCGCAACACACCTTATTGGCCGGATCTGCTACTCTAACGGTTTGTCAGAACAATGGAGAAATCAGAGGCCAGAACTGTGATAACATTCTTGATGTTGCAGGGAAAAACACCTACAGAAATAGACAGGGAGATGGAACCACTGTTTGAGGAATTATGTCCTTCGTATACTTCTGTAAAAAACTGGTGTAGGCAGTTTAAGTGTGGCCGTTCCCATGTTACTGATCTTCCAAGATCAGGAAGACCATCCTCAGAGTGCAGCGATGAAAATGCTGCAAGAGTGAAGAAAATCATTGACCAGGATAGGAAAATGACAATTGCAGAGATACATAGGTCAACAAAACTGAATGAAAGTACAGTTTTTAGAGTTTTACACAACAGACTGAACATGAGAAAAGTGTGTGCCCGCTGGGTCCCGCGTCTGCTGACATGTGAACAGAAACAAACGAGGGTTGATTGCTGTGGCCAGTTGCTCAAAATGTGTCCGTCGAAAAACATGTTAAGGACCATGGTGACAGAAGATGAGACTTGGCTTCACCATTATGACCCATAATCCAAAATGTCCAGCATGCAAAGGAAAACCCCGGGCTCACCAACATATGTCAAGCCAAGAGCACAGAAATCTGCAAGAAAAGTGATGCTGACTGTTTTGAAGATTGAAAGATTACGTGCCTCATGGTAACACGGTTAATGGACAATATTATGCAGATCTCCTTACCAAACTAAGAAAGACTGTGACAAGAAAACGAGGGATAACGCGCACTTAAATTTTGCCTTTGCTTCAAGACAACGCGCCCTCCCATTAAGCAAGTCTTGTGCTGCAAACAGCCAACGATTTGAATATTGAAATTTTTCCACACCCTCAATATTCTCCGAATTTAGCTCCATCGGAATTTTTTCTTTTCCCCAAAACTTTAAAAAAAAAACAGCTGAAAGAAAATCATGTTAACAGTGACGAAGATGTCATACTGGCTTGTGATAACTGGTTTAGTTCGAAAAATATGTTACTTTATTCTGAATGACTTTTCAAGGTCACGCAGAGATGGCAGAAATGTATACATTCAGGTGGTGGCTACATTGTAAAGGAATAAGCACTGTGCCAAATTTCAACTTTCTCCTCCTACTTCTTCATGGTCAGGGTAAAGACTTATGACAAGCCCCTTGTATACCGAGTATAAGTAAGGGCCAGGCAAAACATACTGGCCAAGATCCTCACATCAACTTCCTCGTAGCCCTCCCTGAAAACGGGCTGTTTTCGTGGCAGCCTGGCTAACGAGGTGAGGATCGACGTGATTCCCGTAGTAGTGAGCGACACGCATATGAAGCCAAGAATAGCACAACCACCTGGAGGACCCCGGTCCACCTTTATCAGCACGCTCGGGATGTGAGGAAAGGTATTTAACGTCCTTTTAAGGGCGCACAAAAGAGTAAATCTACCCATTGTGGACATTCGAAACAAACATTAAACAAGATGAAGAGGTTGAAGAATATGAAGAAGAAGATGACGATTATGAAGAAGAAGATGACGATTATAAAAAAAGAAATTATTCAGTAAGCTACTGATCTTTAGAAAGTAGTATATTTTTTTAAAGAATATTACGCATTTGGAATCCTTCCAAACATACCGACCGCACGCGCCTATAACACCAAACAACAGTGATTGAAAGATCATGGGAGGACCAATAGAAAAAGATGTACTAAAGGAGTTTAAAAAAAAAGGTAGATATACGGATTAGAAACTAACAACAGCAGCACAAATGGCTGAGAAGGAAGAAAATACAGAGATTGTGTCTGCGGCACTGACAAAATGGTTGCTGAACATCTGCTACAAAGATGTCCAAGATACGATGAGCAGAGAACGAACATATGGTCATCACTGGTACCATTCCTGGTATCCGAGGAGCAGAGGACGCCAATATAGTCATCACTGGTACTATTCCTGGTGTTCAACATACGAGGAACAGAAGACGCACATATAGTCATCACTGGTACTATTCCTGGTGTCCAACATACAAGGAACAGAGGACGCACATATAGTCATCACTGGTACTATTCCTGGTGTCCAACATACGAGGAACAGAGGACGCACATATAGTCATCACTGGTACCATTCCTGGTGTCCGGGGAACAGAAGACGCACATATGGCCATCACTGGTACCATCACTGGACAAGCTCCACGGAGATACCAAGAGCCGGAGACTAGTCAATGTTATCTTTCAAGTTTACGTCTGAAGGGGTACGTTCAAGAAAAAGAAGATGGCACAGGAAGGAAGATTGCATATCCGAATGACCAATACCGGCATAGATGGACAGATGAGATGATAACTAAATGTTTCACAAAGCACACATTTGTCGACCGAAGGCTCACAAGTGACTACAGTGACGGGCATAAGGGAGATGACTGAAACAATGGCAATATGACTGTGTGAGTAAGACACGAGCCTAATGAAAGAGCTAAAATATCTGACTCCCGCCTACTTAGCACAGCTCGTGAGGACAATCTGCAAACATTCTTAGAGGTTATAGCCGTCGAGGGGAGGGACTGTTTCTTATTATACGCTGCTGTTGTTTGAAGTCCACAATTAGTGCGTTGAATCTCTTGTGCGACATGAACAGGGCGTTAAGTGGCGGGTTGTAGTAGCTTTCCTCACATCCCGAGCGTGCTGATGAAGGTGGACTGAGGCCTCTAGGCTATTGTACTTTGCTTGTCTTCGTCTGCGCGACGCTCCCTACTACGGAGATCACATCTGTTTCCACCTTGTTAGGCATATTGTCACGAACAGCCTGTTTCCAGGGAGACCTACATGGAAGTGGGGTGGGTTTCTTGGTCAGTAAGTTTATATGTCGTGAGGTGGGGTCTTGGTCAGTGCGTTGACCTGATCCTGACTAATATGTTTGGTCAGTATGTTTTACATGACCAGAAGTTAGTCCCATCTCCCTGTCACTGACATATTAGTTAGAGTCGAGGAGAGGAGACTAATGCCTGGTCGGGCAACATATACTGATTAGACGTGTTAGATAGGACCAGACATAACATACTGATTGGATAATGTTAGCCAGGGTCAGGCAAAATATACTGACCAAGACACGCACCTCTTTTTCATGCAGGTCTTCATGGAAACCGACTTTTTTCATGGTAGACTGGCTAACGAAGTGGAAGATCACGATAGTAGTGAAATCCAAGGAGATGAAGCTAAGCATGTCACAACCACCTGGAGGACCAGGTCGACCTTCATTAGCACGCTCGGGATGTGAGACCTACGGTAATCCGCCACTTGACGTCAATTTCAGGACGACAAAAAGAGTAATTTTACTCAGGTTAGGCATTCAACAACAACAACAAAGTGTCGTCTAGATCTAAAAAAATGGCTGGTTGTTGTCATAGGGAAAAAAAGAGAACACATGTAAAGAGTTGTGAATGGAACTAGCAAATATAATATAAGCATCATTGCTTCAGAAATCATTGCTGCAAAGTATTCAGTGGTTGGTTTCGGGTAAGGAGTCAACTGTATTCAGTGGTTGGTTTCGGGTAAGGAGTCAACTGTATTCAGTGGTTGGTTTCGGGAAAGGAGTCAACTGTATTCAGTGGTTGGTTTCGGGAAAGGAGTCAACTGTATTCAGTGGTTGGTTTCGGGTAAGGAGTCAACTGTATTCAGTAGTTGGTTTCGGGTAAGGAGTCAACTGTATTCAGTGGTTGGTTTCGGGTAAGGAGTCAACTGTATTCAGTGGTTGGTTTCGGGTAAGGAGTCAACTGTATTCAGTGGTTGGTTTCGGGAAAGGAGTCAACTGTATTCAGTGGTTGGTTTCGGGAAAGGAGTCAACTGTATTCAGTGGTTGGTTTCGGGTAAGGAGTCAACTGTATTCAGTAGTTGGTTTCGGGTAAGGAGTCAACTGTATTCAGTGGTTGGTTTCGGGTAAGGAGTCAACTGTATTCAGTGGTTGGTTTCGGGTAAGGAGTCAACTGTATTCAGTGGTTGGTTTCGGGTAAGGAGTCAACTGTATTCAGTGGTTGGTTTCGGGTAAGGAGTCAACTGTATTCAGTGGTTCGTTTCGGGTAAGGAGTCAACTGTATTCAGTGGTTGGTTTCGGGTAAGGAGTCAACTGTATTCAGTGGTTGGTTTCGGGTAAGGAGTCAACTGTATTAGTGGTTGGTTTCGGGTAAGGAGTCAACTGTATTCAGTGGTTGGTTTCGGGTAAGGAGTCAACTGTATTCAGTAGTTGGTTTCGGGTAAGGAGTCAACTGTATTCAGTGGTTGGTTTCGGGTAAGGAGTCAACTGTATTCAGTGGTTGGTTTCGGGTAAGGAGTCAACTGTATTCAGTGGTTGGTTTCGGGTAAGGAGTCAACTGTATTCAGTGGTTGGTTTCGGGTAAGGAGTCAACTGTATTCAGTGGTTGGTTTCGGGTAAGGAGTCAACTGTATTCAGTGGTTGGTTTCGGGTAAGGGGTCAACTGTATTCAGTGGTTGGTTTCGGGTAAGGAGTCAACTGTATTCAGTGGTTGGTTTCGGGTAAGGAGTCAACTGTATTCAGTGGTTGGTTTCGGGAAAGGAGTCAACTGTATTCAGTGGTTGGTTTCGGGTAAGGAGTCAACTGTATTCAGTGGTTGGTTTCGGGTAAGGAGTCAACTGTATTCAGTGGTTGGTTTCGGGTAAGGAGTCAACTGTATTCAGTGGTTGGTTTCGAGTAAGGAGTCAACTGTATTCAGTGGTTGGTTTCGGGTAAGGAGCCAACTGTATTCAGTGGTTGGTTTCGGGTAAGGAGTCAACTGTATTCAGTGGTTGGTTTCGGGTAAGGAGTTAACTGTATTCAGTGGTTGGTTTCGGGTAAGGAGTCAACTGTATTCAGTGGTTGGTTTCGGGTAAGGAGTCAACTGTATTCAGTGGTTGGTTTCGGGTAAGGAGTCAACTGTATTCAGTGGTTGGTTTCGGGTAAGGAGTCAACTGTATTCAGTGGTTGGTTTCGGGAAAGGAGTCAACTGTATTCAGTGGTTGGTTTCGGGAAAGGAGTCAACTGTATTCAGTGGTTGGTTTCGGGTAAGGAGTCAACTGTATTCAGTGGTTGGTTTCGGGTAAGGAGTCAACTGTATTCAGTGGTTGGTTTCGGGTAAGGAGTCAACTGTATTCAGTGGTTGGTTTCGGGTAAGGAGTCAACTGTATTCAGTGGTTGGTTTCGGGTAAGGAGTCAACTGTATTCAGTGGTTGGTTTCGGGTAAGGAGTCAACTGTATTCAGTGGTTGGTTTCGGGTAAGGAGTCAACTGTATTCAGTGGTTGGTTTCGGGTAAGGAGTCAACTGTATTCAGTAGTTGGTTTCGGGTAAGGAGTCAACTGTATTCAGTGATTGTATTATTCTTTATTGGAGGCAAAATAGAGAGAATAAAAAATTGGTGAGAGGAGATGCGGTAAAGCAGGAGATAAGACGTGATGCGAATAGAATACAGGGTAGAGAGAGAGAAAGAGGAAGAGGCAAGGGAGAGACAATATCTTCTTCGTACTTCTTCTTCTTCGTACTGGAGAGACAATATGAGAGTGTTGAGATGATTGATGTGTGGGAGAGATTTTTTATGAGGAAGAGCAGAAGATGTGATTTTAGATAAGATACGAGATGGCGAAGACTTAAAGATGAGGGAGAGAAGAGGTGGTGGAGTAAGCAGAGAGGAGGTGTTGGTGGAAAGACGAGACAATGGGGGTGGAGATAAGATGGTATCAATGGGGGTAAGAAGTGATGAAGAAGAGGGGATGGGAAAGCAGAGGTGATAGTAGAGAGAAATAGAGCAAATACAGTCAACGGTCGAGTTCATCGCGGAAACTTGTGGTGTCAACATTTAGGATGTGATCAGAACAAGAAGAAGAGATACAATGAGATGATGGAAGAAAGAGAAGAGATACAATGAGATGATGGAAGAAAGAGAAGAGATACAATGAGATGATGGAAGAAGCAGGTGATACGAGAAGGACGAGGAAGTAACGAGAGGAGATGAGATGGAGGTTGAAAAGATCAGATGATCAGGGAGAGGAGATGGAAGTATTGAGATGTCGGAGGTGATGAGGGGGAGAATAGATGAAGATGAGAGGAAGTAGGTTGGTTAGTGGGGGGTTAAGGGGTGGATAGTGATATAAAAATTGGAAGTTTTCAGGGCGGGTGGGGTGACAGTAAACAACTATTAACATAAGAGATACTTTACACGCCGACCAATACAGTCCAAATATACAAATAGCGAGAAAAAAAAACAAAAACACGCACGAATATTACACACACACACACATACGACGGTGAATGACACGATGTAAAAAATTCAGGACGAGGGGTGAAAAATGCCGGCATATTCCGGACACACTTTCCCCCTGTATTCCTCAATGCTTCCATTTCTTGGACATTAACTACGGCTCCTAATAGAATCTGTCTTCATTGCTGTCTGCAAGTCTACAAAATTATCACCAAAAAACGCAAACGAAACGAAACGAAGCACGTTAGCAACATCACAGGGGTTGAGGAAAAGGGGGATGAGGTGGCAATATATATACGTAAATGGATAAGAATGCTTCCAATGAGACAAGAAGTGCAAAACCTTACCGTGTCCTACTTCGCTTTTTATTATTTTATTTTATTATTTTTTTAAGATTCCGTTTTATATTTTATTTCAGGTTTTTTTTTAAAAGAAAAATTTCCAGCTATCGCGTTCTCTTTCAATTTGAATTGGGGTGTATTTGTTGCGGTCGATACAGGCCAGAGAGGAGGCGGAGTGAACGTCGGGCAATGGCGGACTCTCCATGCGTTAATTACAACCTGATATGCGGAGGAACTGGACGGAAAGGAGCAAAGAGAGGATAGATGGAGAATGGGGTGTGTGCGGGAGTCTGCGGCCGTCAGACAAAATTCCAGGCTAGACGATTGTATTTTTGGTTTGAAAGTCAGCATAAGTATATGAAGATCGCATTACAGATTATTCGCGATACGTATTCCGTGAATATTCAAAGTTAACGCGACTCTCCATTTTATTTATAACAATTTTAGCATGTTTCTGTCTGTCAATAGGACGTTTCAATAATAGTTGTAATTCTTACTGTGCGATTTGATGGGGCGTATAACAGCATGGAATGTCTAATTGCTATCTTCCGACACGGACTCTTGAAGGATGAATCCCATGATGTTGTAGTCGAACATTACTGATCATCATGAGCTGCATGTCTGCCAATATGATAACATCACCATCATAAGCGGTAGAAGTTGAAGCTAGATCATGCAATACGACGAGACACTGACATCATGACCAGAACGACCATGTTGCGGCCCTCAGAGAGAAGGCCACCAAGAATAACTTGTACAATAAACATGAAGGTAGACATGAAAGCCACACGGTAGAGTTGGGTCCCATACAAAAGACGGTTGCAAACCCGGTGAAGTGGTGGTTTTTTTCGACTTTCGTTCTGAAAAGAACGTTTGTGACGTTGTATCGTAGTTTACAGCGAGGCTGCGATATCCGCGTCTTTCGGCCCGACACATCCGATATCAGTTAAGACTATTTTTTGGGACCGGCTGTGTCGTACATCTTCGATACCTATCTCTTAGTCCAACTGCATGGTTGCAGTCTGTTTCCAGGGCCGCCGCTTGGAGGCGGAATATGTCTTGGTCAGTTATGGTCACTGACTCTGATGCAAGCAGCCAGTTATGAGTCGCTGGCTGCTGTCAGCTCATTCACTGCTGCATCTTGAGGGAGTTTGTTGCTGCCATTAAAGACACTATCAAGTGTAATGGCATCTGGGTAGCACACCGGGCGTAGAGGAGGGAGTTTGTTGCTGCCATTAAAGACACTATCAAGCGTGATGTCATCTGGATAGCACACCGGGCGTAGAGGAGGAAGTTTGTTACTGTCATTAAAGACACAATCAAGCGTGCTGGCCTCTGGGTAGCACACCGGGCGTAGAGGAGGAAGTTTGTTACTGTCATTAAAGACACTATCAAGTGTGCTGGCCTCTGAATACCTTATCAACGACTGACTAAGGCCACAAGGTGCTAACCTACGACACGTTTAATCAGTGCGAACATAACGTATCCACATATCTGCAGTTTCCGGACATAATGTAAACAAAGCGCAAGAGATACAGTACAGTATAACAGATGGACTATATCAGCAACAAATATGTCCATGTTGGGACTGACAACATACAATCAAATTTAAATAAACACAACAACAACACAGCGCATTTAAGCCATTTACAGATCACGGACTCGGACGCCTCGGGATGTTAGGAGAACCACTGAAACCTGTCTATTAATAATGATAGCCGTCAAGACTAACTCAAGTACGAGTGACATTAGCAGCAACAACAACGTTATAAAGGTCATTCGGCGCCACCACATACTACGCACATACACTGACTTTAAGGTACTAGGTTTGGTTTGTGTGTGTGTGTGTGTGCGTGAGTGCGTGTGTGTGTATGTATGTATGTATGTATGCATGTATGTATGTATGTGTCTTCACACAATCTGGTAGTTTTGCAATATGACCATTTCGACACTTTTACCAGAGTCTAATCTTCAAACAGCCAGACGATGATAATTGCCTAATGTCCATTCAACATCCGTGACCTATTGTCCACCCAACATCCGTGACTTATTATCCATCCAACATGCGTGACTTATTGTCCATCCAACATCCGTGACCTATTGTCCATCCAACATCCGTGACTTATTGTCCATCCAACATCCGTGACTTATTGTCCATCCAACATCCGTGACCTATTGTCCATCCAACATTCGTGACTTATTGTCCATCCAACATCCGTGACTTATTGTCCATCCAACATCCGTGACCTATTGTCCATCCAACATCCGTGACTTATTGTCCATCCAACATCCGTGACCTATTGTCCATCCGACATCCGTGACCTATTGTCCATCCACATCCGTGACCTATTGTCCATCCAACATCCGTGACCTATTGTCCATCCAACATCCGTGACCTATTGTACATCCAACATCCGTGACATATTGTCCATCCAACATCCGTGACCTATTGGTCATCCAACATCCGTGACTTATTGTCCATCCAACATTCGTGACTTTTTGTCCATCCAACATCCGTGACCTATTGTCCATCCAACATCCGTGACTTATTGTCCATCCAACATCCGTGACCTATTGTCCATCCAACATCCGTGACCTATTGTCCATCCAACATCCGTGACTTATTGTCCATCCAACATCCGTGACCTATTGTCCATCCAACATCCGTGACCTATTGCCCATCCAACATCCGTGACCTATTGTCCATCCAACACCAGTGATCTATTGTCCCTCCCACACCTGTGATCTATTTTCCATCCAACACCCGTGATCTATTGTCCATCCAACATCTGTGATCCAGATTCCAACAGACTGGTGACCCACTGGACAACCTGTGCAAGCGACAGAAAGTTTTCAACCTGGAGTTGTTCCCCGCACAAGGCAAATCAACCCGTGTCAACGAGCGGGTTGATCTAAGATTGTCCATATTGCTCACCTATTTTCGCTACTAAAAAATCAACGTGTAATGTTGCCCCGGCACTGTCGTAGCGGATATGGCTTGGCTTGGCTTTGTTCGTTCTCAATCTCCTGCTACCAAACCCTGAAAGGGCTTAAGTAGCAGAATGTAGTTTAGAGAACGGAATGCGTTGTGTTGTTGTTTACAGCTTGACTGCGATATTTATATAACTAGGTATCATTTGCACAGGTGGTGGTTGCAGCTTACCTTTCTTGTCCCTCTGACAAGTGAGGTACCTATTTATAGCTGTGTACAATGAAGCTTACATAGACCGAGGCTAAAACGCGTATTCTATGTCGCGAGAGACAAGCACTTTAGCCGATATACCACTCACACTACAGCATTTCAAAGAAGAAGGAAACATCTTGTAGCAGATTGATTGGTAACGCTCTTTTCTATTCCTTCAATCTTATATGCGGCATTCTTGCCGTCGCCCTCTCTCTCCTTCTATGCTGTAGGAACGCCGCTGATGGCTTCCCTGCTAGAGTGAGAGGCAGGGTCGATGCTGAGATTAGCGATGCATACTTAACAACGTCCAGTATCAGAATGAAGATCGGGGCAGTGACCTCGGCTCTGAGATGGCAAACTTGGATCTCTTAAATGAGGGTCCTGATCACCTGTGAGTCTCACTCTTCCGTCAGAAGGTGCATAAGGGCTGGCTGTGGTATGAGTGGATGGTGGACATAGAGGCCTGGAACCTCCGGAACGTGCGTGGATCTACGCTCATGGTCATGCTAGGGTTTGAGGGAATGAACGAACTGATACCCTTGACTCAGTGGCATCTGTAGTAAGGACATTGCCAATGGACAGATATGTCATTTTGAAGTTGATCAGTGGCCATCTTTGGATGAAACCCTTGCAGTTGGTGAACCAGCAATGTACAAATTGCAAGATTTTGAAACCATTCGCGGGTGTAGCAGAAAGGGAAACATCAAAGAACAAAGCAGGAGTGTGTACAACCAGCGAGCTACAAGAACAATCAGTATCTACATTCTTCGCCCTTTTCTGAGAGGAAATGAGCACCTTTGGGTCTGCCCTGAATGCGATAACATCGATTCTTAACAGAGCAAAACATAACAGAAGACATATACAGTTATCTTTGTAAAATGCCTTATTGTGAGGAAGAAAGATTAGCGCATACATTGATAACGGGTAAGCTAGGTGGAATAAAAGAGAGGACAAATAAGACAAGATATACTGCATGCTAAGTATAGCAGAAATGGCTGGGGCCAGTTAACAAGAGAATTGATCAACAGAAAGGTTCCAACACAATTCTAGTGGACAACAGAATATTTCATGTGTTATGTCTGTGAGATCAGACATCGCCCCAGTGGAGACAGGAGAGCAAATAAAAGTGCGGCTGTAATTTTACAAAGATGTCGTAAAAGGCGAATGATGAGAGTTGTGTATGGGATTAGCAGTTTCATTAGTTAAAACGAAATGGTTCGGAAACGACTAAAATAATAGTGTTCATAAATAGATGTGACATGCTCCCTGTGGGAAGGCCAGCTAAACACACAGGGCGGTGGATCATGTCTAGTTGTATTGAGGTGTTAGAGACTTACACTGCTTCACAGCTGTTCATGAGGTGTGGTGGCAAGTTCCGCACTGGATTTCCATACCTATAAGTAAGCCAGGTGCTCGATTAGAGGTTGGGTAGACTGTACTCTGCCGGCAACGGGAATCGAGCCAGGCACATTTATTCCTGTAATACTCTAATATAAGGAAGGCCAGGTACTGATAAGTGCCATGAGAGCTGAGCTGAATAAGAGAAGATTGTCACGAGCTGAGCTCAATAAGAGAAGATTGTCACGAGCTGAGCTGAATAAGAGAAGATTGTCACGAGCTGAGCTCAATAAGAGAAGATTGTCACGAGCTGAGCTGAATAAGAGAAGATTGTCACGAGCTGAGCTGAATAAGAGAAGATTGTCACGAGCTGAGCTGAATAAGAGAAGATTGTCACGAGCTGAGCTGAATAAGAGAAAATTGTCACGAGATGAGCTGAATAAGAGAAGAGTGTCACGAGATGAGCTGAATAAGAGAAGATTGTCACGAGCTGAGCTGAATAAGAGAAAATTGTCACGAGATGAGCTGAATAAGAGAAGAGTGTCACGAGATGAGCTGAATAAGAGAAGACTGCCACGAGCCGAGCTCAATAAGAGAAGATTAAAGTTGAGCTGAATAAGAGAAGATTGCCACGAGCTGAGCTGAATAAGAGAAGATTGTCACGAGCTGAGCTCAATAAGAGAAAATTGTCACGAGCTGAGCTCAATAAGAGAAGGTTGTCTCGAACTGAGCTCAATAAGAGAAGATTTAAGCTGAGCTGAGCTCAATAAGAGAAGATTGTCACGAGCTGAGCTGAATAAGAGAAGATTGTCACGAGCTGAGCTCAATAAGAGAAGATTGTCACGTGCTGAGCTCAATAAGAGAAGATTGTCACGAGCTGAGCTGAATAAGAGAAGATTGTCACGAGCTGAGCTCAATGAGAGAAGAGCATCATGAGCTGAGCTCAATAAGAG
The DNA here is from genome assembly GCA_036924085.1 of Ariolimax columbianus. NCBI lineage: Eukaryota > Metazoa > Mollusca > Gastropoda > Stylommatophora > Arionidae > Ariolimax > Ariolimax columbianus. Next base: position 5,355,865 of record JAVGWX010000016.1, on the reverse strand, counting down.
AAAATAAAAGTATCATGAGCTGAGCTCAATAAGAGAAGTACAGACATAACTCGCAGACCTGCCCATATGGTACGACAGAACACATATGTCCTGTAAGGTAACTATTTAGTATTGGCTGATGCGCCCAACTATCACTGCACATTATTTCGGTAACTATCTAGTATTGGCCGATGTATTGGAAGATCCTAGAACAGAGAATCAGACCTTTTGTTGAATCTCAACTGTCCAAAGCTCAATTTGGATTTCGTCTGGGTATTGGCTGAACGGACGCCTTATTCACCTTCAGGCAATTAAGCGAAATATCTATAGAATAGAACGAAAATCTATACATTTCTTTCATTGATCAAGAAAAAAACGTTTGATAGGGTAGACATGATTCAACTTTGTAGATACTGGAAGATGATGGTGTACAAGGCCAGCTTCTTGATAACGTCAGAGCACAGTATCGTTCGAGTACAAACGTCGTCAGAACGACTGATGGCGTCATAGATGGTGTTGCAATCCCTAACGATGTGAGACAAGGGTGTGTGCTTTCTCCTCTGCTGTTTAACATCTACATGGACAAAATCGTTTCAGATACTTGAAAAATTTAGCCATAAGATGTAGAACACAACTCAATACACGAATTGCTGTTTGCAGATGAGCAGTGTCTGCTGTACGACGATCAATATAAACTGCAAAACCACATGAACACGCTTGCGACTACCTCTGCTAGATACAGTATGCGCATTAGCGAGAAGAAAACAGAAACTATGAGGATCAGTAGTACACCTGGGCCACTGAACATGTGTCAACGATATTGCTATTCAACAGGCCCACTAGTTCAATAAATTGAGGCAGTATTATTTCGGCAGACGGCAGGACCGACAAGGACATCTAGACTAGGTGTCAGAAAGCATCCGCGGTGACTTATCAGCTATCATCACTGCTTAGACACCCGAGCATTAGTTTGGCGACAAAGCAACAGCTGATAAACAGTATGTTTATGCCAACTATGTGCTACCAGTGCCAAACATGACCTCTGCATGAGGGCAGAATTTCAACGCGAGAAATGGAGTGTTTAAGGATGATCATCGGTGTTACAGAAAACACAGAATGCGAAACGACAACATTCGAAATATTGTCGGCACTACGTCTTGTGCAGAGTACATTTCCAGGCACAAAATACACTGGTTGGTAATCTCATAAGAATGCACCCTCAGCAACTTCCACTGATGACTTACAACGCTGGGGGATCTTGCTACAGGGCAAGAGAGCGGCGTGAGGCAGGTGGATAGATGGCATTACAGTGATTGTGCAGCGACACGGGCTTACATTGATCGACGCCACGCACTTGGCGCAGGACAGATTACTTAAGCTCCCTACAGCGCTCAACGGCATAAGTGGAAAGAAAACTAACTGTTGACTAATATGTTCAACTAAACTGGGATCACTGGATATCTGGGCGGCAACCAAGTGGTTCTTGTTTAAACTGGGATCACTGGATATCTGGGAGGCAACCAAGTGGTTCTTGTCTAAGCTGGGATCACTGGATATCTGGGCGGCAACCAAGTGGTTCTTGTTTAAACTGGGATCACTGGATATCTGGGAGGCAGCCAAGTGGTTCTTGTTTAAACTGGGATCACTGAATATCTGGGCGGCAACCAAGTGGTTCTTGTTTAAACTGGGATCACTGGATATCTGGGAGGCAGCCAAGTGGTTCTTGTTTAAAGCTACTCGTGCTGGGTTGGGTTTACTCTTGACGTTTCTAGCAGGTTACAGTGGCTCCTCTTACATCCCATGGCGTACTTGAGAAGGTGAATCTGGATCCTCCAGGCTGTAGTTCAATGCGAGGTTCCTCAGTAAACTTAGAGGCGAAGATGCAGCACGATGAATGAGCTGATAGCAGGTGTCGACTCATACCTGGCTGGTTGCACAGGACCAGGGAACTACAGCTAACCAAGGCGCAGGAAACAGGCTTCCCTAGTGCAGTCTAGCTGAGAAAGAATATGGATCGGAACGGTAAGGAAAACCGGTCCCGAAAATGCCGGGCTGTGGCCGGATATATCGCGCTGAAAGACGCAGATATTGCAGCCTCGCTATAAACTACAAGACAACGTCCTTTTCATGACAAACTAAGAAGAAGCATCGGAAGTGAACTCGTCACTATGCTGGTTACAGTCTTCGCTCCAACCACGGTTGCAAGGCTGTTATGACGTAGGAGTGCGAACCAGGCCACGAGGTGGGTGGCGATCTGGATCAGTATGTTTCCCCTGACTCTGACTATTCATCCCTTCTCAACCGAGTGCTACCTAGGATGGCAAACATTGGGCGAAGTTTCTCCTAAACGGCGACTCAAATAGACCGTCCTGAATTGGACTAGCAGCCTCAGTATCAAGACCGCTGCTATTGAAACCACCCCTGGCTTTTAGTAACGCGGTCAGCTGTTCTGAGTGCCTAAGAGCGAAACGGCTAAATATATCATGCATTTCATAACTTCTTCTAATTACCAGCTAAACAACATAATATCATGTCCCAGGTAAACACGATAATATCATGTCGCAGGTAAACAAGATAATATCAAGTTCCAGGCAAACAAGATAATATCATGCCCCAGGTAAACAAGATAATATCACGTTCCAGGCAAACAAGATAATATCAAGTCCACGATAAACAAGATAATATCCTGTCAAGTAAACAAGATAATATCCTGTCTCAAGTAAACTAAATAATATCATGTTCCAGGTAAATAAGGTAATATAAAGTCCAATGTAAACAGGATAATATCATTTTTGGGGGTCAAAATAACCGTATCGTAAATCGGGGTATTGTTTTCTAGATTTTACCTTCAAACCAGAGGAGGAAGACTAACATCTAGTCAGGCAAAATATACTGGCCAAGACCCTCACCTTGACTTCCTCGCAGTCCTTACCGGAAACAGGCTGTTTTCATGGCAGCCTGGCTAACAAGGTGTGGGATCGATGTGATCCACGTAGTAGTGAGCGGCACGCAGATGAAGCCAAGCATATCACAACCTCCTAGGGAACCCCGAGTCCACCTTCATCAGCACACTAGGGGTGTGAGGAAAGCAACTGCAACCCGCCACTTTTCAGGGCGCACAAAAGAGTAACCCACTCATTGTCGGCATTCGCAAACAACAACCTTCAAACCAAGAAGGCTACTCCACACTCAGCAGGCGATTCGACAATAGGAAGAGTAGGGTGTACAATCCATGAGTTGGAGAGTCTTCTATCCTAGAAGGGGTTAACCGTACAACTACATGATTGTTATTCGGAGTAAAAACAATGACAAAGTCGTTTAAATACAGTAGCTCCTCGGATAATGACAGTTTGGCTTGGCTTGGCTTCGTTTGTTCTCAATCTCCCACTACCAAACCCTGACATGTGCCTAAGTAGCAGAATGTAGTACAGAGAACGGAATGCATTGTGTCGAAGTTTACAGCTTGACTGCGATATTTGCACCGTTCGGTCCAACACGTCCGACTTCAGCAACCATTTTTTGAGTACCGGGTTAGCATTCCCTCTTCGATGCCTTCTCCTTAGCCAGTCTGCTCTGCTGCAGCCTGTTATCCAGGATCACCGCGTGGAGGTGTAGAAGGGTCTTGGCAGCTTTGGTTCGCTGGCATTGACGCTAGCAGTCAGCTATGGGTCGCTGCAGCTCATTCGCTGCTCAGCATCTTGATCCCAACGACAGTTTCAATTACCGATGTACCGCCAATAAGAAATATAGCAACGTATGAACTGAGATGCTTTGGGAGGGTGACTGGTAGAGACAGGGTGATAAGCGAAGTCATACGAGATAAAATGAGAACAGCGTAATGCATGGTATGATGTAGATAAATAGTTTGATCATAAGACAATAATTTTCTCTAAACACATCGGCGCACGATGAAGGATTTCACAACATAATGGGTTGACCGTGTTAAAGAAACACGTTAGAGGCGTGGATTAAAAAGACTGAAAGTGGAAATAGTCACACAAATAGAAGGGGAAAGAAAATGTCATCACACGATGCCTAACGACATAAGTGGACAGGCAAATGAGATGAATATATTATTTAGCGCCACGTGATCAGCCCTGACAGGGACTGGCTGATTATACCACGTACGTACCAACTACCATTCAACATATGCACTCATGGGTGCGTTAGGTCAATCTCAGCCAATTTGCGCCGCTCTTTTTCACGGGTCTTAGACCTTCATGATGCATTTGAACAATTGATTTTCTAAAGCATCGGTAAGAACGTGCTCCATTGCTGGTCACACACAATTGAACATCTACATGATTTTTCTGTTTGATTAAGAGATCTGTCCTAGCATTTAATTTCATTCTGATTAAATGAACATGTTCTCTCTTTACACTATCTGCAATTTAAAACCATGCAAGATGAAAAAATACACGGTTTCAAGGCCGTTGAAACCATTCAAGTATTTTACATGAAAAGTACATAATATAAGTATCTACTATTTAGAGAGAGACCTGTGATGTTATGTTTGGATAACCGGTCATTGCTATCAGTAAATGAAATGTTTGATACCTGTGAGACAAGCAATGGTGACGTCGTCATGTTTTGATCAGAATCAAGCAGCCAAGAGGTTTAAAGCTTCCACACCTGAAGAAACAACCAAAACAAAAACAATTAATTCACATAATAAACTCACGAGATGTATTATATAGTTTAGAAACCCAAGAACAGAAACAACTAATTCACAAAAAAACTCACGAGATGTTTTATATAGTTTAGAAACAACAAGAACAGAAACAATTAATTCACATAATAAACACAAGCGATGTATTATATAGTTTAGAAACATCAAGAACAGAATCAATTAATTCACATAATAAACTCACCAGATGTATTATATAGTTTAGAAACACCAAGAACAGAAACAATTAATTCACATAATAAACTCACGAGATGTTTTATATAGTTTAGAAACATCAAGAACAGAAACAATTAATTCACATAATAAACTCACCAGATGTATTATATAGTTTAAAAACAATTCACTCAAAATAGATATGCATAGATCGAAGTTGTCCTGATTTGTTTGTTTTCGTTGTTCTTATTCCCTGTCAAAGGTCTTGTAGCCGTTAAGTCGGGGTGGTTTCTGTCCTGGTGTGCTCCTATAGCACTTACCTAAATGTGTTTATTATTGACCTGTCACGCCCAATACGAGGTTCAATACGAAAACATACAGTGCAGCATTACCTGTACCCACAGAATTACCAACACCCACATAATTACCTACACCCTCAGAGATACCTGCATCCACAGAATTACCAACACCCATAGAATTAGCTACACCCACAGAATTACCTACACCCTCAGAGATACCTGCACCCACAGAATTACCAACACCCATAGAATTAGCTACACCCACAGAATTACCAACACCCATAGAATTAGCTACACCTACAGAATTACCTACACCTGTAGAATTACCTACACCTACATAATTACCTACATTCGTAGAATTACCTACACTCGCAGAATCACTCACACCCACGGATTTACCTACCCCATCAGAGATACATGCACCAACATAATTACATATACCCACCGAATTACCTGCGCCTACAAAATTACCTACACCCACAGAATTACCGACACCCACAGAATTACCGACACCCTCAGAATTAGTTACACCCGTAGCCAGCATGAGAATAATACGGTAAAGCATAAATGATAACAGCCAAACGAGTGATTGATCATTATATTCTCATTGACATGTCTTAAGAGACGACTACAGAGGGTTGTGCACGGGGCAAGAAACCTCATCTTGATAAACAAATTACTACAACAAATCTGGCTACTTGCATGCAAAAAGTGATTAGACGCATACTTCGTGTAATGTGTCAGTTGCAGACTCGCCTAATGCGTCGGACGATAGGTTCAAGGGACAAAAAGAACTACTTTCAGAAGATTCCCGGAACAATCTATTCCTCAATCCTTGAACTCCTTTCTGGTCTATATTAATATATTCACATGCAGACATGAGATTCGATGACACGAAAACTACTGTTCTGTGTAATCGTATCATATCACATCATACCACACCCCATCCCATTATCACACCCCATCACGTCACATCACATCACATAACATCTTATAACACCAAAATATCATACAACACCACACCCCATCACGTCACATCACATCACATAACATCTTATAACACCAAAATGTCATACAACATCCCACCCCATCACGTCACATCACATCACATAACATCTTATAGCACCAAAATATCATACAACACCACACCCCATCACATTAGCACACCCCATCACATCACATCACATCACATCACATCCCATAACATCACCATACATCACATCATACAACATCACGTGTCCACTTCTGTCCTTATACATGTTGAGGGAGCAGCAATAATCTCTCGAGTACCATATGTATCATACATGGCGATGGAGCAGCAACCATCTCTCGAGTACCATATGTATCATACATGGCGATGGAGCAGCAACAATATCTCGACTACCCTATGTATCATACATCGTGAGGGAGCAGCAGCCATCTCTTGAGTACCATATGTATCATACATGGTGAGGGAGCAGCAACCATATCTCGACTACCATATGTATCATACATCGTGAGGGAGCAGCAACCATATCTCGACTACCATATGTATCATACATCGTGAGGGAGCAGCAACCATCTCTCGAGTACCATATGTATCATACATCGTGAGGGAGCAGCAACCATCTCTCGAGTACCATATGTATCATACATCGTGAGGGAGCAGCAACCATCTCTCGAGTACCATATGTATCATACATCGTGAGGGAGCAGCAACCATCTCTCGAGTACCATATGTATCATACATCGTGAGGGAGCAGCAACCATCCCTCGAGTACCATATGTATCATACATCGTGAGGGAGCAGCAACCATCTCTCGAGTACCATATGTATCATACATCGTGAGGGAGCAGCAACCATCTCTCGAGTACCATATGTATCATACATCGTGAGGGAGCAGCAACCATCTCTCGAGTACCATATGTATCATACATCGTCATTCCCCATCCTCTCCAATGTGAATCAAAGACCACAACTACAACTGGTCCCTTTACTTCTTCTTCTGCGTACACAGTCAGACAGTAACCATTATTTTTTCGAAAAAAGCGGCGGTCATCCTGAGGCTCTCGCCACTGCCATAGAGCTTGTCTTGCAGTTCCACTGGCAATGGCCACATCTGCTCTCTCTGATCCTCGTATGTCGGGCAGTTCTGCAGCAGATGTTCAGTGGTCATTTTACCAGTACCGCACGGGCATTCGTCGGTACACCCTATCTTCAATTTGTTGAATAGGTGGTACCTGCAACTGGTCCCTTTACGAGAAGCCTGAATCTGAGCGTTCGCAGTGGCTGATACAATGATATTGTTTCATCATGATGAGGTTGCCAGCCTCATGAACAATCTTGTTCAGTCGCTTGGTTTACATTCTTGGAAGGTGACAGTGGTCCCATTCTTTTCAACCTTGGTAGCACTCGGGTGGTAACATATGCAGGTTCTAATCCATCCATCTATAGTGATTCCTTAATACCGTCAATCCCTCTATTATGTGAGGAGTGAGTGGCAAAATGGTTTCGATATCTGCCTGTCTACACAGAGGGCAGCGGATCGAATCCTCGGTAAAGCATATGTTGTTTTTCTGTTGGGGTGAAATAAATAAATATAGCAAGCACACGACGTGGCGACAGCAGTGGCGAAGCGGCCTGTTCTCCTCAGCCTAAAAACTCCTTACCTACGCCGATCAATGGCAATAAAGTTGCAGGGCAGTTTAACCATCTAGTGGTGTGCCTTCTTCCAGCTTTGAAATCCTGCTTTCTGGTCGTATAGTCTCGAGCGGCGGGTGGTTTTGAAGACATTCTTATCACGTTTAAATGGCATTTTCCATGTCCCGCTTGTCATTTGTTGTGCGTTCTGTCTAATGTTGAGGGTTACCAAATACTGTTAATTATCTATTGCAGAAATTGGTTGGGAGGACATTAGGACATGGAATCCTGTCTGCGTTTCTTCATGATCATTTAGGTACGGCACGAACAGATTAGACATGAAGAGAGAAGTAAAGTTTATCTGCCAAACAGTCTGTTGTCATAGAAACCGTAACAATGCCTTTATTGAACAAATACGAAGCCATACATACACAAGATGATTGTTGACGGTGGAACTCTCTGTGAGCCTCGTCGAGCGTGCGACAGACGAGCAAGTAACACACATATCATCACATATCTACGTCTGGCATCAATTGAAGAGTATCACACCTATCAGAGATGTGTCTTATCGCGGGAGAACAATGGCTAACGTGCTAGGTCTCTCAGTATCAAGACATGGGTTCCATCTCTGGTATAATCTAGCTTTTCTTGATAGTTTTAGGTCCTTTTTAACAACAATAACAAATCAACAATGGCTCATTATTCTTCATATTACAGCATCGACTACAACAATAGCACTTATCAATTCCTTGAAGTATAACAACAACAGTGTCTTTATCCTAATAGTACAACAAACAGTCAATAATAGTTTGTAGTATAACAATATTTAACTTATCTGTGCAGTTCAACAACATCATTTTCCTCATCCCTAAACTACTACAACACAATTTCCTCCTCCCTAAACTACAACACCATTTCCTCCTCCCTAAACTACACCATTTACCCCCCCCCCCTAAACTACAAGAACACCATTTTACCCCTCCTCCCTAACTACAACAACACCATTTCCTCCTCCCTAAACTACAACACCATTTTCTCCTCCTAAACTAGAACGCCCTTTTCTCCTCCTAAACTAGAACAACACCATTTTCTCCCCCTAAACTAGAACGCCCTTTTCTCCTCCTAAACTAGAACGCCCTTTTCTCCTCCTAAACTAGAACAACACCATTTTCTCCTCCTAAACTAGAACGCCCTTTTCTCCTCATAAACTAGAACAACACCATTTTCTCCCCCTAAACTAGAACAACACCATTTTCTCCTCCTAAACTAGAACGCCCTTTTCTCCTCCTAAACTAGAACAACACCATTTTCTCCCCCTAACCTAGAACAACACCATTTTCTCCCCCTAAACTAGAACAACACAATTTTCTCCCCCTAAACTAGAACAACACCATTTTCTCCTCCTAAACTAGAACGCCCTTTTCTCCTCCTAAATTAGAACAACACCATTTTCTCCCCCTAAACTAGAACAACACCATTTTCTCCCCCTAAACTAGAACAACACAATTTTCTCCCCTAAACTAGAACAACACCATTTCCCCCCTAAATTAGAACAACACCATTTTCTCCCCAAAACTAGAACAACACAATTTTCTCCCCTAAACTAGAACAACACCATTTTCTCCCCTAAACTAGAACAACACCATTTTCTCCCCTAAACTAGAACAACACCATTTTCCTCTAAACTAGAACAACACCATTTTCCCCTAAACTAGAACAACACCATTTTCTCCCCTAAACTAGAACAACACCATTTTCCCCTAAACTAGAACAACACCATTTTCCCCTAAACTAGAACAACACAATTTTCTCCCCTAAACTAGAACACAATTTTCTCCCCCAAACTAGAACAACACAATTTTCTCCCCTAAACTAGAACAACACCATTTCCTCCTCCCTAAACAACAAGAACCGAATTATCTCCCCCCCCCCCCTTACGAAAACAAGTGTTGTCCCTCTTAAACCACGAAAAGTTTCTTGACTCTTAGACTCTAGAAAGTTTCCAGCTCTCTGAACTACACGAACACCATTTTCCTCCTCCACAAACTAGAACAGCAACATTTTCCTTCTCCTTTTGGTACAACACCATTTTCTTTCTCCACCAAGTAAAACATTTTCCTACTCATCATATTACAAGTTTTCTCACCCACAAAGTACAACATTTTCTTCGTTCACAAAGTATATTTTCTTCCTCCTCCACAAAGTACAACATTTCTCTCCTTCCCACAGTACAACATTTCTCTCCTCACCACAATCAACCTTTCTCCCCCCCCCCCCCCACACTACAACCTTTCTCTCCTCCCCACAGTACAACATTTCTCTCCTCCCCACAGTACAACATTTCTCTCCACCCCACAGTACAACATTTCTCTCCACCCCACAGTACAACATTTCTCTCCACCCCACAGTACAACAAGAGTTATTTCCTACACAATACAAACCCCCAAAACCAACTTCGTGTTGCTTGCTCCTGGCTCAAGGAACAACAGCCGCAACACGACAGTCGCAACACGACAGCCGCCAACAACCTGCGAGCCTCAATTGAAACAAAAACAATGAAAACACAACCAGAGCCAGGTAAAGAGTTTGTAATACTGTAATACGTAAAGTACATGGACAACTCGCTCAGAGACACAGACTAGACACAAATAAGGACTTATTGGAAACAAGACATTCAGTCGATGTGCTAAATCGACTTATTTAATTGTAGATTTTGTGTATGTGTGGTGGAGGTGAAAGATATGAGTGAGGAGAAGGAGGATGCAGATGGAAGCTAATTTCTTTTAGCTGTACATTATTTACTCTTCCTGCCCCACCCATCTCTCCACCTGCCCTGCTTTCATCAGTCTTCCCCCAAGTTGGCGACATATTTATTTGTCGAAACGAGAGCAAATTATTCAGTTGGACAGTTGGGCAAAAAATTGGCGTAGTAATTGTCTGCCATCGCCCCTCGTCTTCCCCACATTCTCTACTCGTCCTCGATGGAGGACGGAGCACAGCTGAATGCTCCAAAACGCGGGGAACCCTCTTATTAATGAACACACGAGGACAAAACGTGATTAGACCTCAATCTACTAGAAATCCTATCGACTTTTCCAGATTTGTCTGCCCCTGCTGCATTTCTTTTAACAGAAATCTGTAATAACGGTTTTTCTCCCGTCCTGCTTTTTTTTTAAAATTCTTTTTTTTTGGGGGGCGCTTTTTTGCGAAAAACTTGTTGAACGCAGCAGCAAACAGGGCCCAAAAAAAGCGACATTTTGTACTTCATACAGGTTTCTCATTTCTTAAGACGACAACGGCGACGACTCCAATCTGTCCACTGAACTAGCATTGAGGATGTCACAATAGCTCAAGCTAAGAACTGGTAAGGCTAGTACCAGTGTGAGTTGAACTGGGTGCTAGTTGGTGACTTGTGTGGAGGAGGGGGTGGGGGAGACACGCACAGAGGGACATAGAGAGAGAGAGAGACACACATAGAAACATATAATAGAGGGCCCCAAAGATATACATATATAGAGAGATAGGGAGTCTGAGAGGGATACATAGAGAGAAATTGAGAGAGACATAAAGAAACAACGAAAGTGTCAGCGAGAGAGAGACATATAGTGACACACATCGAGAGACAGATACAAAGGGAAAGAGGGACACAGAGAGGAACAGAGAGAGAGAGAGAGCGAGAGAGGGAGAGAGGGACGGAGATAGAGACAGAGAAAGAGGGACTGAGAGAAAGATGCACACGGACACGAATATATTAGAAGCCTAGAACAGTTTGATGGACCGTGTTAGGAGACTAACGTCTGGCCAGACAAAACATACTGCTCGGACATGTTAGGTCAAACATACTGACCAAGACCCTCACCTCATGTTCACCCAGGTCTCCTTGGAAACGGGCTCTTCTTACGGCATCCTGGCCAACGAGGTGGGGGAATCAACGTGAACCGTGTAGCAGAGAGCAACAAGTAGATGAAACCAAGCATAGCACAACCGCCTGGAAGGCCCTGGCACACCTTCATCTGCACAATTGGAACGTGAGAAAAGCTGCTACAGCCCACTATTTAACGCCGTTTTCAGGGCGCACAAAAGAGTGGCCTTACGCGTTATGGGCATTCTACAACAACAATCCGTTTGTAGAGAAGGGTTTTTAGAGAAGGGTTTTTAGATAAGGGTTTTTAGAGAAGGACGCGCGCAGGCAGACAGGCACGCGTGCGCACATACACACCCACACACACACACACATACACACAAATATCACTCAATATTGCACATGTTTATCTGACACATCAGATACAGAAAGTTGATCATGTGAGATTTCAAAGCTCATAGAATATGCGGGATATACTGAACAGTTGATATACAACGTCAATCAAAGAAATTGCCAGAAAATCACATTTAGGATGCTCATTGCTAAACAGGGGGAGCCAATAACCCATCATCATTTGCGTCTCAGTCTATGTAGACCATGTACGTGGCGTCCTGTCAGTATCTTCTGCTGGACGCAAGCCTAGGCGCTGAATATGGACAACCTGGGCTGCCAATACTGCAGGACCCCCTCTCAATCTCACTGGTGTAATCCAAAGGCGGGAGTTGCCGGATTGAGTTCGTAACCTTGAAACCATCCGTCTTAGGTCCTACCCATACCAATCTTCTGTCCGGGTTTACTCCGGCAGCTCTACCCTCTTCCGAGGTGTCAACAAGGCAGCGGGGTCGTTGCCTGCAGATGCTAGTGCCGCTCATGAAGGTGCTGCTGGGAAGACAATAATGTAGGAGAAGCCGTTGGCATGGAAACTCCTGCTCGATAAGCCGAACCAGTGAATCCAGCAGCGATCTCTACACCTGGAAAGGAGAGGGTATAACAGACGCTTCATTTTTCTTTAACGAGCGGGACATCCAGCCCAGACCACGCTACCCCCCAGTCAATACCTAATATAGCTACAAAAACACAAATGATCAATAGTTTCGTCCGCTAGCTACCCGTCAATGAGTAAAAGCTCAAACTAAACATGTTTGACTGTAAGCAGGTACGTGTAATGTATATTCGTTTGACAATTTGTTTTTGTTAGACTCAGTTCTATTGCAGACCATAGGGCCTGAAGATTATCAGACTTGTGCGCAGCGGATGTGAGAATATCCTGTGTCGGTTTTCCTGGTCACTTCTTCATAATCCGTACGCAAGAGCAGGTTCGTATTGAAGAATATATGACAGTGTTCGTCCCACTCTGGTCAGGCTGCTATAACACAGCCTGTTTTCAGGTACACGACATGGACGAGATTAAGAATTTGGGTAAGAAGAGTTTCCAACACATTCGAGGATAAGTCAGTATGTAGGTCACAAAGTGATATTGGATAGCTGTAAAATGTAGTTTGTATTTCTAAAGGTGTCATTATGTGGCAGCAACATCCATCTTTGTAATTACTGTAAGCAAACATCCATTTTTGTAATTACTGTAGGTAGCAGGCGCTATGTGTCACATGCACGTACGCAGCTGGGATGAAAAATGGCGTCCGTGCTTACAGAGTGTTCAAAGAGGAGTACTCGTTCATCACAACAATGTCAGACCACATACGGCTCGATGAACCCAGGAGAGAATTGACCTAGGGTGAGAACTTCTTCAACATCCACCTTACAGTTCCGACTTACCCCAAAGCAATGCCCACCTGTTCAGGGCCCTAAAACCCACCTTTGCGGGAGACTGTTAGCGAATAGCGAAGAAGTTGAAAGTGTACAGATGTCCACCTGTTCAGGGCACTAAAACCCACCTTTGCGGGAGACTGTTAGCGAATAGCGAAGAAGTTGAAAGTGTACAGATGTCTACCTGTTCAGGGCACTAAAACCCACCTTAGCGGGAGACGGTTAGCGAATGGCGAAGAGGTTGAAAGTACACAAATGTCCATCTGTTCAGGGCACTAAAACCCACCTTAGCGGGAGACGGTTAGCGAATGCCGAAGAATTTGAAAGTGTACAGATGTCCACCTGTTCAGGGCACTAAAACCCACCTTAGCGGGAGACGGTTAGCGAATGGAGAAGAGGTTAAAAGTTTACAGATGTCCACATGTTCAGGGCACTAAAACCCACCTTAGCGGGAGACGGTTAGCGAATAGCGAAGAAGTTGAAAGTGTACAGATGTCCACCTCTTCATGGCACTAAAACCCACCTTAGCGGGAGACGGTTAACGAATGGCGAAGAGGTTCAAAGTGTACAGATGTCCACCTGTTCAGGGCACTAAAACCACTTTAGCGGGAGACGGTTAGCGAATGGCGAAGAGGTTGAAAGTGTACAGATGTCCACCTGTTCGGGGCACTAAAACCCACCTTAGCGGGAGACTGTTAGCGAATGCCGAAGAATTTGAAAGTGTACAGATGTCCACCTCTTCATGGCACTAAAACCCACCTTAGCGGGAGACGGTTAGCGAATGGCGAAGAGGTTGAAAGTGTACAGATGTCCACCTGTTCAGGGCACTAAAACTTACCTTAGCGGGAGACTGTTAGCGAATGGCGAAGAGGTTGAAAGTGTACAGATGTCCACCTGTTCAGGGCACTAAAACCCACCTTAGCGGGAGACTGTTAGCGAATGCCGAAGAAGTTGAAAGTGTACAGATGTCCACCTGTTCAGGGCACTAACCCCACCTTAGCGGGAGACTGTTAGCGAATGGCGAAGAGGTTGAAAGTGTACAGATGTGGCTGGGACAGCAGACCAAAGACTCCTTTATCTATGCTGCATGTTTTGTTTCACTGATTTAGCGATGGGATAACTGTGTCCATGTTGGTGGGAATCGTGTTGAGAGACAAGGGAAAATGTAAGGGCAATAATAAATCGTTTAAAATTTCGTGTCTCATTAAAAAGAGAAAAAAACAAACAATTGTGACCTATTTACTGACTTGCCTTCTTTTAAAAATTTTTTTTTTTGCGGTCACCTTATTTCTCTAATCTCCAATGCGGTGTGCGTTGCACTGTGGTTTTTATTTTGCGCCTGTCGGCCCAGTGCATCCGACTTCAGCATGCATTTTATGCAAGGGTCTGCTTCCTCCTGCATTTTCTAAGGGTTTGTTTCCCCGGGGTAACGGACGGTGCTGTGATGGGGATCGAACCCAGCACCTACTGGTTGTGAGCCGTGCCACTTAACCACTAGGCCACGCCGTCCCCGACCTGCCTTCTGATAATTGCAATAATAAAAATAGCTGCAAAGTGGTTTGCATGAGGGTCATGTGTCCGGTCCAAAGGCGACGCCCTACAGACTCGTGCGCAAAGTTTCGACTGTCTGCCCCAGCAACTACGGACTAACCGAACAAGCTGCCGAGCATGATGTAGTCGCCCTCTCCTCTGTACGACCAGTTAAGGAGGACACTCTGGTCCAGTGATTCAACACTAAACTCTAAACTGTGTGTAGCTAAACAGGACCTACAAACAATGGTCGAGTTCATCACGGGAACTTGCTTGGCGGAGTACGCATCAAAGATGCGAATACAAGAAGAAGAGGAAGAAGAAGAAGAAGAATAGGACGAGGGAGAAAATGAAGAAGAGGAAGAAGAAGACGAAGAAGAAGATAAAGAGGAAGAAGAAGACGAAGAAGAAGAAGATAAAGAGGAAGAAGAAGAAGAAGAATGGTCAGGTGCAATATATTGACCAAGATCACACCTCACGTTCCTTCAGTGCGCGTGGAACAGGCCGTGTCGCAGTAGCCTGACCAACAAGGTTGGGATCCACACTGATTCCTGTGATAGTAAGCCTACTGGGAAGTATAGCGTTAACTACACACCAGTTTAAGAATGATCCCAGGTACAGGAAGAGCCGCTGAGACCTGCCACAAGATAAGATTCGCCTAGAGTGACGAGCTCAGCACATATAGACTTCGGACAACAAGAAATTGGAATTGTAAAAAAGTCGTAACGTCTTGGACGTTTGAAAAGAGATAGTCGAAGGACGTTTGAAAAGAGATAGACGAAGGACGTTTGAAAATAGATAGATGCAGGACGTTTGAAAAGAGATAGACGAAGGACGTTTGAAGCTAAGGTGCTGAAGGTTAAGCTATGGCGCAGCTCTTGTGCTGTTTCAATTGTTCTCATGTGGCCCTTAATGTGATTGATGTGGTAAAACGGGTGAAGAAAATAAGCAATGTCGACCAGGCATGTCGCTGCTACACTGGAAATAATCATATGTCGATTTGAGAAAACAGACCGGTTTTGGTGACAGCGAACTAGAGCAGACGACAAAAATGAAGAGGAATGAAGACAAGTGTGTCTGCAGCATTGAGCATGCGTGGCCGGAAGGCGGGGAAGATGGTGGCCAATCAGCGGTTCAGCCCTGGCATTAGAGCCATGTGACAGCAGATAAATACAAACAGATCAACGGTATTTTCTTAACACACTTCCAGCTGAATTCAACGTGCCAACCTTTTTACAAAGTTCGGTTTTACATCGGGTTTCATGTCTAGAGACGAAACTATGAGGAATTTTGGTCGTGTACTATAGACTGCTCTAGCCAGAGTCTTCGTTTAACACAAAATGCACTTAGCCTATTTAATTATCCTCTGTTCTCACATTTTGATGCTTTTAAGGCCAGCGCACATCGTCTCCCGTCTCTGGTTGCATCTTTTAAAAACCATACGAGAAAAGGTGAAAGAAGGCGAGCAATGCTTTTAATATCCAAAATGCTTGGTCCTATTGTCGACTTTGGTTTTGGCTCGCGCCGGCTCGGGGCAATATTTCAGCAAACCGGCACGCACTAATGAAATAATCTAACATTTCGCTATAATTGAGTTGCGTACGGGGGGTCACATGGCCTCATTTGAGCCCTGCGCTTAAAACAAGAAAACGTCATGAGTTAAATTACATCAGGGCTGGCAGCCGGAAGTCATTCGCTGTTCGATGGGATTAAGTATTGCGTGGTAAAAAGCTTCTTCTGATTCCATTTTGCTTGGTCGTGCGTTACATTTTGCTTGCTCCTACATTTCATGTTGCAAGGCTGGGTGTTAATGTGTGTTCGGTAGTCCGTACTACAGTACATTTTGCTTAGGTTTGTGCTACATTTTTGATTGCTCGAACATCTAATTTTGCTTGGTCATACATTACATTGCCCTTGATCACATATTCCATTTTCCTTGGTCATGCATTACATATACCTTGCTCGAACATTTCATTTTACTTGGTCGCGCAATACATTTTAGTTGCTCGAACATTTCATTTTACTTGGTCGTGCATTACATTTACCTTGCT
Source organism: Ariolimax columbianus (assembly GCA_036924085.1). NCBI lineage: Eukaryota > Metazoa > Mollusca > Gastropoda > Stylommatophora > Arionidae > Ariolimax > Ariolimax columbianus. The sequence continues at coordinate 5,338,917 of JAVGWX010000016.1, read as the reverse complement.
CGAACGTTTCATTCTACTTGGTCGCGCAATACATTTTAGTTGCTCGAACATTTCATTTTCCTTGGTCGTGCATTACATTTACCTTGCTCGAACATTTCATTTTATTTGGTCGCGCAATACATTTTAGTTGCTCGAACATTTCATTTTACTTGGTCGCGCAATACATTTTAGTTGCTCGAACATTTCATTTTACTTGGTCGCGCAATACATTTTAGTTGCTCGAACATTTCATTTTACTTGGTCGCGCAATACATTTTAGTTGCTCGAACATTTCATTTTACTTGGTCGCGCAATACATTTTAGTTGCTCGAACATTTCATTTTACTTGGTCGCGCAATACATTGTACTTACTCGAACATTTCATTTTGCTTGGTTATGTGTTAATTTTACTTGGGTAGACGGCACGGCAACACAGTTTGCTCGATTGTGCACCACTTTATTTTGCGTTGTTGCTCATTTACATTTTACTTACTTCAACATTACATTTTCATTGGTGCTACTTTACATTTTGCCAAACCGAGCGATACGTGTTGGCCCACCTTTACATTTTGCCAAACCGAGCGATACGTGTTGGCCCACCTTTACATTTTGCCAAACCGAGCGATACGTGTTGGCCCACCTTTACATTTTTCCTACCTTTACATTTCATTTGTCATCACCGAGAGCTTTACAGTACGTTTGTTTAGTAGTGCATAATCTTTTCTTGCTCCAACATTTCAATTTGATCTAGTGGTACTTGAAGCAACCTAGAATTATTTTGAGGTGCCTCAACATCTACTTTTGTTGAGTGTACATTGGTAAATATATGTACAATATTATTATGGGAGGGCGTAGAGGGAGGTGTGGTGCATTGAATAAAAGAAGAAGTGAAGAGAGGGAAGGCGACAAGGGGCGCTAACTTTATATTTTACTCGAGGAGTTGTGTCATTCTTAACTCTGCCAATTTCATATCTTATATTTGGCTATTTAACACATTCTCTTGACTTATTTAACACATTCTGTTGACTTATTTAACACATTCTCTTGACTTATTTAACACATCCTCTTGACTTATTTAACAAATTCTGTTGACTTATTTAACACATTCTCTTGACTTATTTAACACATCCTCTTGACTTATTTAACAAATTCTGTTTACTTATTTAACACATTCTCTTGACTTATTTAACACATTCTGTTGACTTATTTAACACATTCTCTTGACTTATTTAACACATCCACTTGACTTATTTAACACATTCTGTTGACTTATTTAACACATTTCTTGACTTATTTAACACATCCTCTTTACTTATTTAACACATTATCTTGCCTTATTTAACACATTCTCTTGACTTATTTAACACATTCTCTTGACTTATTTAACACATTCTGTTTACTTATATAAAACATTCTGTTTACTTATATAAAACATTCTGTTTACTTATTTAAAACATTCTGTTTACTTATTTAACACATTCTGTTTACTTATTTAACACATTCTGTTTACTTATTTAACACATTCAGTTTAATTATTTAACACATTCTGTTCACTTATTTAACATATTCTGTTTACTTTTTTAACACATTCTGTTTACTTTTTTAACACATTCTGTTTACTTATTTAACACATTCTGTTCACTTATTTAACATATTCTGTTTACTTATTTAACACATCCTGTTTACTTATTTAACACATCCTGTTTACTTATTTAACACATCCTGTTTACTTATTTAAAACATTCTGTTTACTTATTTCTTCTTCTTCTGCGTACGCAGTCAGACAGTAACCATTATTTTTTCGAAAAAAGCGGCGGTCATCCTGAGGCTGTCGCCACTGCCATAGAGCTTGTCTTGCAGTTCCACTGGTGATGGCCACATCTGCTCTCTCTGATCCTCGTATGTCGGGCAGTTCTGCAGCAGATGTTCAGCGGTCATTTTACCAGTACGGCACGGGCATTCGTCGGTACACCCTATCTTCAATTTGTTGAATAGGTGGTACCTCAGTCTATTGTGGCCAGTGCGAAGTCTGAAGACAACGACCTGCTCTCTTCGGTTCAACTGGTAATAGGCATCGTTTTTGGTGTAACCAGTATGTTCGGTTTCCCATTTGGTCATGTATCTGGCTTTGATAAGCCGTTTTGACTCTTCGTACGTCATACTGGTGTCTGTTTGTGGTAGTCTTGCGCCTTCTTTTGCCAGTCTGTCTGCCTCCTCGTTGCCTTGGATGTTGCAGTGTGATGGGACCCACTGTACCACTACCATTTTTGGTGCGGACTGCTGGCACAGTTTGCAGAGTGCTGCTCTTAAGTCACTAAGCTCAGTGTTTTTCTGGCTTTTTAGCGCTGTGACTACGGCGAGAGCATCTGTAAGCAGGACTATATGGCTTTCATTTTCACTGTGTGTCACCATTTCTTCCACTACAGCCCTCAGTGCCTCTGCCTCCGCTCTGAAATTGCTTGTGTACTTACCAGTAGCGAATGACAGTGTTATTTTTCTGCCATTTGGTAGGTTCAGGAATGCTCCTGCCCCTCCGTTCTGTGTTGTGTTTGTTACAGAACCGTCGGTGTATGCATGGGTCCAGTCCATGCTTGGTTTACTTATTTAAAACATTCTATTTACTTATATAAAACATTCTGTTTACTTATATAAAACATTCTGTTTACTTATATAAAACATTCTGTTTACTTATATAAAAACATTCTGTCTACTTATTTAACACATTCTGTTTACTTATATAAAACATTCTATTTACTTATATAAAATATTCTGTTTACTTATTTAACACATTCTGTTTACTTATATAAAACATTCTATTTACTTATATAAAACATTCTATTTACTTATATAAAACATTCTATTTACTTATATACAACATTCTATTTACTTATATAAAACATTCTGTTTACTTATTTAACACATTCTATTTACTTATATAAAACATTATATTTACTTATATAAAACATTCTATTTACTTATACAAAACATTCTATTTACTTATATAAAATATTCTGTTTACTTATTTAACACGTTCTGTTTACTTATATAAAACATTATATTTACTTATATAAAACATTCTGTTTACTTATTTAACACATTCTGTTTGACTATTTATGACCCCCACCTCACGTCCTTCTTCGTGTTCCTGATACAGGCTGTGTCACAGCAGCCTGGCCAATGAGGTAAAGATAGACACTGCAATCCTCACAATAGTGAACTTACCGAGAAGCCTCGCATTGCACTACAGCCAGACAGATTACTTCACATTGCACTACAATCAGGCAGACTACCTCACATTGTTCTACATCCAGGCAGACTACCTCACATTGCACTGCAGGCAGGCAGACCGCATCGCATTGCATTACAACCAGGTAGACTACCTCACATTGCACTACAATCCGGCATACTGCCACGAGATGTAAGAATAGCCACTGTAATCCGCTATCAAAGACACGTCCCAGAGGTTTAACAACTCGCCTCTGATAGTTTTGAACAACAACATCATTTATTCAGTTATTTAACATTATTTGTTTTTCTATTTACTGCTTTTCTGTGTGGATAGATCAGCTCTGTGGAGAACCTTGAGTTGCGCGGCAGTCCCAGGCGCCTTGGTGGGGTTGATGGAGAAGCCAGGATCTGGTTGACTCATTCTCAGCATAGTCTGGAGCCCAGCGGCGATGTGTCCTTCCACCATCGTTGGTCTATCGTGCTACAGATTGGATCCTTACACACTTTGAAAAGCGCAACCAGGAAGTCTGTGTAGCGTTTGACCAACCTCGACTGCTCGGACGACCTTAAGTGCCGGGTTCAGACTCTCCAGCCTTGACAGTCCCCCCCCCCCCCCCCCAGGAACTAGGAGTGGTCAGCTTCTCATTTTTTAAATGAGGGCCTTGATTGAGGTCCTGGATTGAGGGCCTGCCTGGATTGAGGGTCTTTGTGGTGGTCCGTCTTCGGGAGGAGTCCCTGTCGGTAGGCGTCCGTTCGGTCCCGTCGGGAGCCACGTCTGCCTAGGAAATGAAATGACTCTTGATGCACGTAGTGGTTCAGAGATCACTTGGCATTGCGGCATCCCCTGGCATCGAGGTCTCCCGCAGGAGACAAGCTCAAGGGCGTTTCCTCACAAATGGACCGGCACCACCTGTGGCCCCCTGGCATCGAGGCCTCCCACAGGAGACAAGCTCAAGGGCGTTTCCTCACAGCTGGATTGGCACCACCTCTCTTTCTTCAGCAATGTGGCCCCCTGGCGTCTCGACTCGACGGATTCTACATCTGGTCCTGGAGGTCAGGGACGGAAGATGGTATAACTCATCAAAGAGTCGTGCACGCACGATTTCTGACATGCATACTGCCTACACTTCATCTGCCCCGCATACTAACTGTGACTACCGTTAGCCCATCGGGCCTTAGTTGGCTAGGTGGGCCACTTGACTTGTCTCGACTTACTTTTTAAACAGATGTTGTTTAATTATTCAAACCATTTTGCTAACAATGAGACGCTACTGTCTAATATTGTCTTGCATTACGACTCGCCGCTTCACTTCGCCTTCTCCCAATCTGGTTCCTCTGTATCAGTTTTGTCAAAGCAACCAGAGAGAATTACACGGGCACTAAAACAACCAATCTCTCCCAAACCCCATTTAGATGTAATCCAATGAGATTTGTGCGTGTTCAGCAAACACTGTCAGAGGGCAAAGCGGCGCGCGTGTGCTGGACGAGCTGTCACAGAACTGCTACATGAGCCGATACTTAGAGCAAACATTGAGTACCATCACATCTTCGCTATAAATTGAGTCTTCGTAACTAACCGAGCCGCAGTTTGTGTGTTACTGTTCTGTCAAATTTAACATTTATATGAGTTATCGTACCGTCAAACTAAACATTTATATGTGTTATCGTACCGTCAAACTAAACATTTATATGTTATCGTACCGTCAAACTAAACATTTATATGTGTTATCGTACCGTCAAACTAAACATTTATATGCGTTATCGTACCGTCAAACTAAACATGTATATGCGTTATCGTACCGTCAAACTAAACATTTCTTGGTGGCACAACACAAGAACAGGGGGCACAGGACAGGCAGAAGCTACAATAACACAACCAACAGGTTGTTTATAAACAAAGTTCAAAGGACCTTGCGCTGGCCAAAGTCAAACACAATCGCCCAGATTCCAAACAAACAAATAAACTAGAGTACAACAACCACCCCCTACATCAACGTACCACAAGCATCCCCTACATCAACGTACCACAAGCATTCTCTACATCAACGTACCACAACCATTCCCTACATCAACGTACAAGTATAAAAATGTACCACAAGACTCCACTCACACTAATGCACCAAAGAACGTACCACATCAGCCTAAGAGAAGCCTCTGTACCACAAGACTCCACTCACACTAATGCACCAAAGAACATACCGCATCAGCATAAGAGAACCCCCTGTACCACAAGACTCCCCCACCCACAAGAACATACCACATCAGCCTAAGAGAAGCCCATGTACCACAAGCCCCCCCCCCCCTCCACCCACAAGAACATACCACATCAGCCTAAGAGAAGCCCCCTGTACGAGAAGCAGTCCTTCCACGCGAGCAGGACGCCCACCGAGACCGGCTACAAGCAATGACATATTATTACACAGACGATGCCTGGCCTATCATGGAAATACGTCCCATCTCCCAGGCTGGTCCATCAAGCAGACTACCACTCTGAACAAGATCACCCCTGCATATGTTTCCCTTCCAAATCTGCCGCCTGGTGTTATTGCAAAGTCTAAGTGACCGTATTTCTGAGCCTGTTTTATCTCCACTGCATATATTACAAGGCTGTGCACAAAGCGTCCCAAACATCGCGACCAACCCCCACCCCGGAACCCGAATCTGGCCTGCACCCCAAATCACACAGTCCTTGTAACGCACGTGTTTATGAAAATGCGCTGGCGATCCATTTTGCATTCTGTCCAAACATTAAATCATTCCCCGTTAGAGCTTTCCAAATAGCTCGTTTTGATTTCCAAAACTCGTACATCATACGCACAATTTGGACTGCAATTTCTCTTCGCAAAACAACAAATAAAAAATACAGAAATAAAACAGAGATGACTAAGCGGAGGTAGGACCGACAACAATATCACAAAAACAAGAAAAACATTTCCCGGGAACCATCCTGGTTTTTTTTCCCCTTCTGAACTTCCACGCTTGCTAAATATTAAAAGATTCGAGGAGATAGAACTAGTATGGCATCGGTATGCAAATTTCATCCGCCATGTATAATGGGGGTGGTCGTAATGCGATTGCAGGAGATTACGAGAGACTTGCACGCCGCCTGAATGGGGTTTAATTCGGCCGCACACTCTGTAATATGGAAATGGTGCGCAAAATTAAGCAGTTGCTCGACTTTCAGCCGGTGTTTGCAGGGTGCATACAAATGAAACTTCAGGAGCGGGCACCCCCTCCCCCGAGCCGGGAAGGACAGGCCAAAATACTACAATCAATCATAATTACTCGTCCAATTCAAACAAGATTTTCTCCAAAATGTGTATTACGCCCCAAGTTTGATTTGACTTCATTCAATTATGCAGATGTTGGCAAGAATTACCGTGGCCCAAAGACGCGGCTCACAGTTGGCATTCCAGCCTGCTCGCAGGGCTAAAGAAGGCACAGATTTACTTTCTCGTTTTGGGTATATTTTTTTTTAACCGGAAGGGAGAAAAATGAGATTTCCACTTTTGCCAATCGTCTGCGTCTCTTTTCTTACCCCGCCATTATTCGGGGGGCGTAACAAGGGGAACAATTAGTATCGACTGATTTCTGCAATCACTGACAACCCTTTCTGGAGAAAACGCTGACTAATGACAGGATGGAGGAGGATGAATGGACGGGGGGGGGGGGGGGTGGGGTGGATTGAGGAGGGAGGGGATGGTGGAGAAAGGAGACAGAGAGAGAGAGAGGTAGATAGATAGAGATAGCGAGAGAGAATAGCGCTAGTTTACTTCTTCAGACCTCAAACATTTGTATCTGTCAGTCCCTTCCCGCCAACATAATCAGATGGATGGATGGAAACAAATGTTTTACGGAACCGACATGACAACACTACAAGAAGACCAATATGTGTTCAGGTTCTCGAATATAGCGGAGAGTATCGATACTGCTCGTGCATGTAGTTCCCTGATTGCACACACTCCTGTTCCGTTGTCTCAGTCGCCCATCCCTGTTCGATCCACGTTTGAGCTGCTAAGAGCCATAGACGCTGAGCAGTTTATGAGTTGCAGAGGTCAGCGACCCATAGCTGACTGTTAGCGTCAGGGCCAGCGACCCATAGCTGACTTCTAGCGTCTGGGCCAGCGAACCAGAGCTGAGCAGTGCATGAGCTGCAGTGGTCAGCGACCCATAGCTGGCTGCTAGCGTCAGAACTGCCAAGACCCTTCTACACCTCCACGCGGTGATCCTGGGTCAGGGGCTGCAGCAGGGCAGACTGGCTAAGGAGAAGGAATCGAAGGGAAGACTAACCCGGTACTAAAAAATGCCTGCTGAAGTCGGATGTGCCGGACCGAACTACGACACAACGCGTTCCGTTCTCCGGACAACATCCATCTACTTGAAAAGTCCTTTTCAGGGTTTGGTAGCGGGAGATTGAGAATGAAGAAGAAGAAGAAAAATCAAACTTAAATCTTGAGGCACATATCCGGCGTTTGTAATTGCAAGCTATAGTTTCCGTATTAAAATGTGCAAGAAACGTCCAGTTACTCCGCAAACTCTGCACAACATGGACAATTTCAAAATGTGTCACAAGGCAGTATGGGAAGCTAAACAAACTAGAATTCCGTATGATCAGACAAAACGTGGCGCATCTCATTATGTGATCTGCCTCCTCAAATATTCACATGGAAAATCCCAAATATGCAGCCAGATATTCCATAAAAAAACATAAACATAGAAACTAGTATTTCTTATGAACAGAAAATGTGGTACATTTTATCCTGTGATCCATCTCTTTCCAAATCTCACAGAGGGGGCAGGTTGGCTGCGAGGTCCTTAGATAATGTATCCAGCAAGTGACCCTACCCGCCCACGCTGTCTCAACATCTCCATCTAGGGAGTCATGTCGGGTCGGATGTATAAGATGCAACTTATCAGAGTAGATACAAGGAAGTGTATGCTAATACTGCATCCAAACCAACATTGAAACATTGCACGAACATGTACACATGCAACGCCATACTCGGCGTCCTCTTCCCCACATACAGTTCTCCACATCCTCAAAATGTCTCTTGTCTGTACCTACCTACCACCGAAACATACGGCAACAGCAATTACTGCATACAATATCATTCTGGGGATACTTGCGGGAAACTTTGCTATGATGGACCGAACACAGGACACGAGTGAGCTGTTAGTTAGAGCAGAAGGTGTTGGATGGTGTTTGGTTGGGGTACAGACCCGGGCGGGCTGGTGTCCTGTCATATGGACTGAGGAGGGCAGAGTAGTGGGGACGGTTGTTCCTGATAGAGAGGGGGCAGAATAGTTCCGTACTCCTAAAAGACAAGAAAGTGGCATAAGAGCCTGATAGTGTTTGGAAAAAGAGGGAGAGAGAGAGAGAAAGGACGAATGGATGTGAGCAGGAGAATGATCAATCGTCAGTTCTTCTCCTTAAGACAGACTAATTACAAGCGGTTAAGAAAAATAGCCGGCTCAGGAAGAGCAGACAAGGGGGAGAGTGAAAAGGAGGGGAGAGTCGGGAAGAGAAATCAATGCTGCCATATTTTGGGTATGGTTATTGAGAAGCAGAGTTTGCAAGAGGTCATTCGGGCGGTACTTGTTGGTTCCGGTTTGTGTCAACGAGAGAGATGTTGGTCTTGTTACTACTCTTAACATTGTTGGCGGTGGTGACGGTACTGATGTTACAGTTGGTGATATTAGTGTAACTGGTGGTGACGGTACTGATGTTACAGTTGGTGATATTAGTGTAACTGGTGGTGACGGTACTGATGTTACAGTTGGTGATATTAGTGTAGCTGGTGGTGACGGTATTGCTGTTACAGTTGGTGATATTAGTGTAGCTGGTGGTGACGGTACTGATATTACAGTTGGTGATATTAGTGTAGCTGGTGGTGACGGTATTGCTGTTACAGTTGGTGATATTAGTGTAGCTGGTGGTGACGGTACTGATATTACAGTTGGTGATATTAGTGTAGCTGGTGGTGACGGTACTGATATTACAGTTGGTGATATTAGTGTAGCTGGTGGTGACGGTATTGCTGTTACAGTTGGTGATATTAGTGTAGCTGGTGGTGACGGTACTGATATTACAGTTGGTGATATTAGTGTAGCTGGTGGTGACGGTACTGATGTTACAGTTGGTGATATTAGTGTAGCTGGTGGTGACGGTACTGATGTTACAGTTGGTGATATTAGTGTAGCTGGTGGTGACGGTACTGATGTTACAGTTGGTGATATTAGTGTAGCTGGTGGTGACGGTACTGATGTTACAGTTGGTGATATTAGTGTAGCTGGTGGTGACGGTACCGATGTTACAGTTGGTGACGGTACTGATGTTACAGTTGGTAATATTAGTGTAGCTGGTGGTGACGGTACCGATGTTACAGTTGGTGACGGTACTGATGTTACAGTTGGTAATATTAGTGTAGCTGGTGGTGACGGTATTGCTGTTACAGTTGGTGATATTAGTGTAACTGGTGGTGACGGTACTGATGTTACAGTTGGTGATATTAGTGTAACTGGTGGTGACGGTACTGCTGTTACAGTTGGTGATATTACTGTAGTAAGTGGTGATACTGTTGCTACAGTTGGTGATATTACTGTGGTAAGTGGTGAGACTGTTGCTATAGTTGGTGATATTACTGTGGTAAGTGGTGATACTGTTGCTATAGTTGGTGATTTTATGCAGCTTGTCGTTGTGGTGGTGAGTAGCAATTAAGGAGTACGGTTTAAAACAGGGGAATGCAGTGCTTTAATAGTGTATTGTATCTCAATATGGCAATTTTCTACATTCGCCACCTTGTCTCGCCTACCTGCAAGCCAGGAAACAAATGACAGATGCGTAGACTTGGATGTGGGGCTATCAATAAGCAGAACCAAGATCGTTACTGTGAGAGTCATGTAGGTTAACTACTCCGGCCATGAAGTACGGCTTACATCGTGCTGTTAACAATTACAAACGTTTCTCAGTTTACTAGAAGGTAAATATACAAAGAGTGGGAGGGAGGGAGAGAGAGTGAGGGACGATGAAGAGAGGATGAAGGGCGAGGGAGGGGGAGATGGAGCGGGAGAAAGAGGGGAGAGGGAGGGAGAGAAAGAGGGGAAGGGGGAGAGGGAGAGAGGGGAGGGAGGGACGAGAGAAGGAGGGGCAAAGACATGGTGAGAGGGAGAGAGAGGGAATGACTAGGGAGAGAGGAGGGAGGGAGGGAAGGAGGAGGAGGAGGGAGAGGGAGGGAAGGAGGAGGAGAGAGAGGGAGGGAGATGGAGGAAAGGACGAGGGAGATGTGGAGAGAGGAGGGAGGGAAGGAGCAGAGAGAGAGGGAGAGGGAGAGAGGGACGAGGGAGAGGTGGAGAGAGAAGGGAGGAGGGAAGGAGGTGGAGATAGAGGGGAGAGGGAGAGAAGTAGGCGGAGAGAAATGGTGAGAGGGAAGGAGGGAGAAAGAGGAAGGGACGAGGGCGAGAGGAGAGAGAGAGGGAAGGAGGGAATGACAGAGGGAGATTGAGGAAGGGACGAGGGAGATGTGGAGAGAGGGAGGGAAAGGGGTGGAGAGAGAGGGGGAGAGGGAGAGAGAGACAGACAACGGATAGAGACTGATAATAGTATCGTTTGGGCGACGGAGACATTGGCTCACAATCCATTTAGCGGAATATCACAGCCAAAAACGTAATGACAATAAATGACATAGAAGAGATCAAAGTCTCATCTTTCAGGTCCGAACAGGACATACCAGAGTCAATAGCCACTTGAACTGCATCAATCCCCAGCACCTGTCCTTGTACAGACATTGCTCTCATGCTGATGAAACAGTTCAAGACCTACAAGTGCGCTTGCAGATATGAGGACACGTTTTGTACAAGTGCCGCCAGCAATTGCCAATACGCTATATGGCACAGTGGGACAACTGAACAAGACTGCATTTACTGATGAATTGCATTGGGCTTCCTCAGCAGCTTTGGGTTAACAACAACAACATAACACAATAACGCCATCATAACACTTATAAAACAAGATCAACGAATATAATGTATAGCCCAAGGCCCACAAGAAGTAATTTATAAGACAAGAAACACTTTATAGCCACAAGACAATGTTTAGCACAAGACAAAATTTATGAGACAAAGCCCACAAGATTGATGATATGGAACAAGACGTAATTTATAGCACACGACATAAACAATACTAACAAAATAACACATCGAAACAATACTCACAAGATAGATGACCTAGAAGCAAAACTCACAAGATAGCAGAGACAAAACTCGCAAAGAGCAGATGCAAAACACAAGATAGCAGAAGAAAGACTCACAAGATAGCAGAAGCAAAACTCACAAGATATCAAACACAGAAGCAAAACGCACAAGAGAGCAGAAGCAAAACTCACAAGATGTCAAACACAGAAGCAAAACTCACAAGATATCAAACACAGAAGCAAAACTCACAAGAGAGCAGAAGCAAAACTCACAAGAGTGCAGAAGAAAGACTCACAAGATATCAAACACAGAAGCAAAACTCACAAGATAGCAGAAGCAAAACTCACAAGAGAGCAGAAGAAAGACTCACAAGATAGCAGAAGCAAAACTCACAAGATACCAAACACAGAAGCAAAACTCACAAGATATCAAACACAGAAGCAAAACTCACAAGAGAGCAGAAGCAAAACTCACAAGAGAGCAGAAGCAAAACTCACAAGAGAGCAGAAGCAAAACTCACAAGATATCAAACACAGAAGCAAAACTCACAAGAGAGCAGAAGCAAAACTCACAAGATAGCAGAAGCAAAACTCACAAGATAGCAGAAGCAAAACTCACAAGATATCAAACACAGAAGCAAAACTCACACGATAGCAGAAGCAAAACTCACAAGATATCAAACACAAAAGCAAAACTCACACGATAGCAGAAGCAAAACTCACAAGATATCAAACACAGAAGCAAAACTCACAAGATATCAAATACAGAAGCAAGGCCCACAAGATCTCAAACACAGAAGCAAGGCCCACAAGATATCGAACACAGAAGCAAGGCCCACACGATCTCAAACATAGAAGCAAGGTCCACAATATGTCAGATGTGGAACAAGACACCCAAGGTGGTTGGGAATGAGAGAACGCTGTAGGATCTTGACAACTTCTTAACTTGAATGTTTAAAAAAGAATAACAGCTGCTATTGACCATCTTGTGTGTCATAATATTCAATTGATCAGACTCTGTCTTTCACTGCCATCTTGTGTTCTGTTTCTGAGCAAATGGTTCTATTTTTAGAGGTTATCTCTGCCCTGACGTGTGTAGTAAGTTGTCTGTTTTCTGTGTGTAATATGTTGTCTTTGTTCTGAGTGTATACGTTTTCTATGTTCTGATGTGTGTAATAAGTTGGTTTTCTCTAGATGTGTGTAATAAGTTGTTGTCTTTGTTATGTTTGTAATACGTTGTCTGCTTTCTGACGCGTGTAACAAGTTGTCGTTGTCTTGATGTGTGTAATAAGTTGTTATTTCTGATGTGTCTAATAAGTTGTTTTTGGTCTGATGTGTGTAATAAGCTGTGTTTTCTGATGTGTGTAATACGTTGTTATTTCTGATGTGTGTAATAAGTTGTTTTTGGTCTGATGTGTGTAATAAGCTGTGTTTTCTGATGTGTGTAATACGTTGTTATTTCTGATGTGTGTAATAAGTTGTTTTTGGTCTGATGTGTGTAATAAGCTGTGTTTTCTGATGTGTGTAATACGTTGTTATTTCTGATGTGTGTAATAAGTTGTTTTTGGTCTGATGTGTGTAATAAGCTGTGTTTTCTGATGTGTGTAATACGTTGTTATTTCTGATGTGTGTAATAAGTTGTTTTTCTTTCATGTGTGTAATACGTTGTCTTTGGTCTGATGTGTGTAATAAGTTGTTTTTGGTCTGATGTGTGTAATACGTTGTTTTTCTCTGATGTGTGCAATACGTTGTTTTTAGTCTGATGTGTGTAATACGTTGTTTTTGGTCTGATGTGTGCAATACGTTGTTTTTAGTCTGATGTGTGTAATACGTTGTTTTTAGTCTGATGTGTGTAATACGTTGTTTTTTGTCTGATGTGTGTAATACGTTGTTTTTCTCTGATGTGTGTAATACGTTGTTTTTAGTCTGATGTGTGTAATACGTTGTTTTTCTCTGATGTGTGTAATGAGTTGTCCGTGTTCTGGTGTGTGTAATGAGTTGTCCTTGTTCTGGTGTGTGTAATGAGTTGTCCGTGTTCTGGTGTGTGTAATGAGTTGTCCGTGTTCTGGTGTGTGTAGTGAGTTGTCCTTGTCCTGATGTGTGTAATGAGTTGTCCTTGTTCTGGTATGTGTAATGAGTTGTCCTTGTTCTGGAGTGTGTAATGAGTTGTCCTTGTTCTGGTGTGTGTAATGAGTTGTCCTTGTGTGTGTTAGAATTTGTCTTTGTGCATGGACCACAATCAGCAGTCTGTCCTCATTAGTCGTGTTAGCTGTCAATGGGGTTCCTAACATTCATCTGTAAAGCTACATCTCTGCTGCTTCCTTTGACCATCATATTTGATTGTCTATCATTGACGTATATATGACAACATTGGTTCTATATACCAGCTAAGAACTACCTTACACGTTGTCACTGATAAAGATGTGTTGCATATATACAAAGGATATAATTCTCACTCACAAGATTTCGCCTGCACATGGGCAATTGAATGTGGTGTATCCCCGACATTAATATAACTAAACACCTGCGGTATGTGGATAAAAATGAGGTTAAATCTTATTGTATAAAACACAAACATGTCTGTCTCGATTAATCAACAATCAAATATGGGAAATAAAGCGGATTACAAAGTTACACACTTCTTCTTCTTCTTCTTCATCGTACGCAGTCAGACATCAACCTTTATTTTTTCGAAAAAAGCAGCCGTCATCCTGAGGCTGTCGACACTGCCATAGAGCTTGTCTAGTGTTGCCACTGGTGATGGCCACATCTGCTCTCTCTGATCCTCGTATGTCCGGCAATTTTGCAGCAAATGCGCAGCGATCATTTTCCCGGTACCACACGGGCATTCGTCGGTACCACCTATCTTCAATTTGTTGAATAGGTGGTACCTCAGTCTATTGTGGCCAGTGCGAAGTCTGAAGACCAAGACCTGCTCTTTTCTGTTCAACTGGTAATAGGCATCGTCAAAGTTACACACCACAAAACAATTCCGTCTCACCATTGTCCATATTTGATTTAAAACGCACAATTCTTTTCTACTTCAAATAGACTATCTCCCGCAATGTACGAGTCATAATTCGAGCACTGTAAGAAAGACTTTACTTAATCTTGTTTCTAACTCAAAATAAGAACAGGCCTGAGATTGAAAGCAGATTGGAGAAAAACCTGTTCCAGGAACAGACTGTTAAACTCTTTCACCTGACTAGCTTGTCTGGGAAAATAATGGTTTCTGGTCTAAATACTCACCTTACAATTTCACCATCATTTATTGTGATTTCTGTCAGAGAACAATTAATACAGATCTCCATAAATGTTAGTATATATTGTAGACAACATCTACAGTCAATGTTAAGCTGTAATTTTTGTTAGAACAACTAGTATTCTTCTTCTTCGTTGATCCTCATATCAAAGTCTCGGTTTCTCTTGCAAAGAACAAGGTTGTTTGTAATGCTGTTTTATCTCCAGACAGATTTTGTCTCATATCTGTCTCGCGAGGCCAGTATTTTTCTCTATTTCCCTGCGTGAGCGTGCAGCTTGGTCATGGTATGCTTCCGACATGGACACTTGTCATCTGTCCCAATCCTCATTTGAACAACTAGTATAATCGTTGTTAAGTTGTGATTTATGCTAGAACAACTAGTATAACCGTTGTTAAGTTGCGATTTATGATAGAACAACTAGTATAACCGTTGCTAGGTTATGATTTATGTCATCAGTACAAATAGTAGAACCATATACGATAATACTAAACACATACAATTAGGGAAGAATACGTCCACACCTGTCCACTCTGACAGGTCTAGAACATCACACATACAATTAGGGAGAAACACGTCCACATCTGTCCACTCTGACAGGTCTAGAACATCACATATACAATTAGGGAGAAACACGTCCACATCTGTCCACTCTGACAGGTCTAGAACATCACACATACACAAGACAAATAAGATTGTTGCTGTAATAAAAGACAACCGAAACCTGACTCGTAATGAACAAACGGCCACAGGTGTGGCACACGCGTACACATATTGAACCTTCTCAGGACAGATGGACATAGATATTTCCATCAATTGACATGACACTTTAACAGCAAACAAAGAAATATAAATTATTGAATAACATGCCTCCTCTAACATACAGATTGGTCCAAAAGTGTCATTAAAAACACGAGAAAAGTTCACACCATTTAACGAAATATAACTTTTTCATAACATATTAGTCTTAGTCGGACTGTACTTCTACAGGGGAGGTAGCTCCCTGTGCAGGTCTCAGCTCTGGCATGAGCTGGATGTAGCCGGAAAAAAGATTTTCCGCTTAGAGGGCTAGGCTCGAACAGCTTATTATTCCACTGCGCTGAGACAAGTGCCGCGGAGGCTGGTTAGCCGATGTGCAAGCCCATCTTAATAGACTCGAACACTAGAGCAAAGTAGTTCCGCAGCCTGTTAGGCGCCATATATGCTGTTCTTAACAAACCACCTAACTGGAGTACTGTGTACAGGTGTGGAGACCTTATCATAGAGGGGATATAAACATGCTGGAAAGAATACAAAAAAGAGCGACAAAGATGATAGTGGGATTCCAGAATTACAGTTATGAGGAACGACTTAGAAAAACCGGCATACAGTGTCTCGTAGAGAGAAGAATTCGAGGTGACTTAATACAGGTTTATAAGATGATCAGAGGAATGGATAAATTAGACTATAACAAGTTTTTTTAAATACAGCCACCCCCACAATAACACGAGGACATAGCTACAAGCTGACTAAAGAGAGGTCCAGATTAGATATTAGGAAATATTTTTTTAGTCAGAGAGTGGTGTCTGGTTGGAATGCATTGCCAGGGGAGGTAGTGGAGGCAGGGACAGTTAATGCATTTAAGAATAAACTGGATGCGCATAGCTTTTAGAGCAAGGTGATGTAACTGTAACTGGTTGTATACAGACTCTGCAGGGTCTTCTAAACAAGTATAAAGACGTTAAGTTAAGTTAAGTTAACCATGGCCGGTGTTATGCCATGTCACACAGTCGTCTCTTACGACATGTTCTCTGTGTGGCAGTGGGGCTATTCGTGTCCTTGTCATACACAAAAACCCCCCGCGGACCAGATATACTATACACATATTTTGCATGTTTTGAAATTAATGTTCATCCTACAGAGCATAAAGGGAGCCGTATAGCCTTTGAAATGTGAGATCGCTAACACCTCACACCCCTACGGCAGTAATGCTATGGGATACTTTACTTTCCAGAGCATCATTAGAAAGTTTTGTTTGGTCAAAGAGTGTCCATTATCTCAATGGGCCAATTGGTCAATAGAACAGAAAAGGCACACCTGCTCTACAAGACAGGTCATTCCCTTGGGGAACAAAAACAAAGTCAAGGATCTATAAACATGACTTAATGGGACGGTGTGGACTTGTGGTTAAGTGACACGGCTCACAACCCGAAGGTACTGGGTTCGATGCCCATCACAGCACCGGTCGTTACCCCGGGGAAGCAAACCCTTAGAAAATGCAGGAGGAAGCAGACCCTTGCATAAAATGCATGCTGAAGTCGGATGCACTGGGCCGACAGACGCAAAATAAAAACCGTAGTGCAACGCCTACCACCTTGAGGAATTGAGAAATCAGGTGAACGCAAAAAACTCAAACAATATGACATAATGAAATGTGTTCATCACACAATCCTAATGTACCGGGTTCGAATCCCACAGTGTTCAGTTTGACAGACACGGTGCGATCGATCCTCGGCGCACGGAAAGTAATGCCCACCTATCGTACTGCATACCTGCCGGAAAGTAATGACCACCTACCGTACTGCATACCTGCCGGAAAGTAATGACCACCTACCGTACTGCATACCTGCCGGAAACTTATAACGGCCAAATTGGTTGGCAGTTGTAAGAAGCGATGTTCTGCATAGGACAAGATGATTACTTTTTCTCTTTTTCATTGGACAAAAGCACGGCCAGAGCGAACACCATTGTCCAGAAAGAACAGTTAAATATCAATAAGGAAGTGATCACGAGAAGCTAAAAGGTCAAAGGTTGTAGGAATGACCCATTTCTTTACCTGTCGCTAACACAGCTGTTTGGGAATATAACACACGCCCGTGGAGTTACTGGTGCCTGAATAAGCAGCAACGATTCTTAACAATGTAAACTGACAGGCGACGTCAGTGGGTTTGGCATATGATATGTTACTCTTTCCTATAGAAACTAGAAACCCCAAGAACAAAGAAGACCTCTACGCACCTAATACACGAGAAGCGACCAAATCAAGCCAAGAATAAACAGAAGGAGTAGTTACTCATCTATTCAGTCCATCAGTTCGCATGTACTACACGGGTCAGGAAGTGTATGAAAGAGTAACTGTTGATGGAAGCATGCGAGAAGCAGCCGAGACGCAACGAGCATCTGTAATAACTCATTTCTAACAACAACTATCTATTGATTGGATGTAAGGTGCGCCAATCAAAAGGACAACATCCCAGGTAAAAATCACGTGACAGTTAATATTATAAATTGTCAGAGGCCCCTGTCCAGCACCCCAGCTGTCATCAGTTCTAAATACTAATCAGGCGCTTAGAAGAAATTCCTTGGTGTAATTTGTCTTATTAGAGGCACGGTGCTACTTTAACGATAAAGACATAGCTAATGAGCGGCAAGACGAGTGGTGTGAAGAATAAGGATAAGAAGAAACAACAGCATCTTCAATAATGGCCTGCAGGCGTGTCAACTTTAGCATTAATTAAGCTGTTTATTACCTCGTCAAACTTTTGTCACATCCAGGTCGTCATTACGATGACAACGGTGATAATTATGGAGAGGGAAACTGTAAGAACCTGGCAGGCGTAATGATGCTTAGAGTGGTATGTCGACTTAAGTGGCACAGGGATTAACAGGAACCGTCGTGTCCAACATTTACTGGACTGTTGAGAGCGGCTGAGGTTGGCGAGCGTCCAGGCTGCTGCAGGAAGTACAGGTAAATCTGATATGTCTCACTCGTTTAAGGAAATGCCGACAAAATATGCAAGCATGGTATTGAAGATGTCGTTAACAATAAAGCTGATATTAGCAGAAAGCTGTTTTTCTAGCAAAGATCCGCAAATTGATCATGAGGAGATATTTCAGGTGAGTAAACATACAGTCATTCTCTTCTCCACCTTGTTCCTTGCGGAGCATAGGGAGCAACAATAATATCGATAGTCCGTTACAGGAAGCATGCGTTCAAGAATGAGCTATCAGCAGGCTTTGTCCCCTTCGGTTGCCTGTTACGGCATGTTGGCCTATTCTTGTCTCCCATGTCAAGATCAACATGGTGACACACATTATTGACATGGAGTATACACACACATTAATGATACAGAGTTGACAAATACATTAATGATATCCGAGTTCACAAATACATTAATGACACATGGTTCACAAATACATTAATAATACGGAGTTCACAAATACATTAATGATACGGAGTTCACAAATACATTAATAATACGGAGTTCACAAATACATTAATGATACGGAGTTCACAAATACATTAATGATACGGAGTTCACAAATACATTAATGATACATAGTTCACAAATACATTAATGCTATGAAATGCACTGTAGAGTACAAAACACATTAATGAAACGGAGTACACAAATAAATGAATGACATGAAGAAAAAAAAATAATTAATGACACAAAGCACAACAAATTAATTACAAACATGGAGCACAATAATTTATTACAAACACGGAGCACACACATACAACCGATAAAGACTGGCAATGCAGCAAGTGCGTTTTCCTCTCGCGGCAAGCACGTCCAGACTACTAAGCCTGACTCGAGAAGACAATGGCCTACTTTAGACAGGCCGTCTGACTCACTGAGAAAACCTCTTGAAACGTCACATTAGATGGCCGACTAAATTAGGGAAATCGTATTGTGACAAGGTTTATAATTAATAAATGCCCCACACAGATAGTTAAAACAAATTCACGGTATAACAAAACACATCACTGTTGAGAGAGCCTTTCTCAGAATCCTGCCCTGAAACCAACTACTTATTGATATTTGTTTTCCGAAACCGCTATTATAGTTGACACATGCAAGTTCCGTTATTTATTCGCCCAGTAAATGTGACGTTTCATGGGGATTTTCCAGACGGACTATCTAAAGTTGGCTGTGGGTAGACTTAAGAGTTGGAAAAGGCAAGAGAAAGTGCAAGGGAGCTTGCTAACAGCCACATTGAATAATATTTGAAGTCCCTGCACAAGGAAACAAACCCATGTCTGCTATCTATGCGACTATCTGATCGGAGCAAGAACACGCTGCGGCATATCGGCACTTGATTCTTTCAAATAGGAACTTTGTTGACAACTTTCAGCATTATTGTTGTTTGCTCCATGCCGTTATGGTCCGGACATTTGCGTTTTTCAGTCACATACCGCTGCTGTAGCAGTTCGTGAAATGGCGTTCTTGTAAACACACGCTACTAGCTGTAATTGATTCGTTGGTGGTGGAGAATGAAGGTGCTGTGAACATTCACAAGCGTTTGTGTAGATGGAATATGAGTTGTGTAGCCGATTGGAACTCCGTTGGAGGATGGTTTTCAGAACACAAATACAAACACATATAGGTTCAGCTACCGCACCAGGAAACAATAAAGCATACCCATGTTCCGCTCAAAGGTCTTCGTAGGGGACAAAGAACGATTGAAACAGCTAAAAAATCACAATAATAAACAACAACAAAACAAGACACGATGCAAACAGAGCAGTTTAAGATAGACACCTCATGTCAAGGTGGACTGTCTGAGAAATGGGATATGATTCCAGTCGAGATTAGATGGACTCTGAAAGATGGGATATGGTTCCTGTCGAGATTAGATGGACTGTCTGAGAGATGGGATATGGTTCATGTCGAGATTAGATGGACTGTCTGGGAGATGGGATATGGTTCCTCGAGATTAGATGGACTGTCTGAGAGATGGGATATGGTTCATGTCCAGGTGGACTGTCTGAGAGATGGGATATTGTTCATGTCGAGGTGGACTGTCTGAGAGATGGGATATTGTTCATGTCGAGATGGACTGTCTGAAAGATGAGATATTATTCATGTCGAGGTGGACTGTCTGAGAGATGAGATATGGTTCATGTCAAGATACGATGGAAGTTATGAGAGATGACAGTTGTGTGTGATAGAAAAACCAGAATAAAACTTAGCTATATAATACTAAGCAAACTTGTCGTTTTCTGCAAATGAGCAAGCATTTAGTCAGCTCTATCTGAACAAAAACAAAAACAAAAACAACAACAACAACAAAAACAACAACAACAAAGTATAAATTCCGACCCTTTGCTAACGGAGAAACCCAACAAGGACTAGCAAGACGATATGATAATGATGGATGCAAGTGATGGAGGTGACCGTTCCATGCTGGGCATAATTATTCCAAACAAACATAGCTGATTGCCGATGACTAATCCCTGGCAGGACATCCAAGAACCGGAATGACGCAAAGCCTATTCTCCCCCTTTCTGTTTCATCATTGGCCATTTATAACTTCCGCTGCTTGTGAATTTCTCATTATATTTCACGATATGGCAAATATCTGTCGTCTTTAATAAGTACAAGTGTCTATTTATTTAGACTGGATAATAACCCCAGGGACTCGACAAGACTCGGGCAGCCTCGGTTCTTTCGGACTTGCCTTTAATCATCCGAGTACAGATCTCATTAAGACTCGTCAGCATGGGAGATAATCTCCTGGATAAAGTAATTACAACAATATGGCCGTCTCTACATTTCACAATTATTATTGATGTTAACCTTTATATCTTTATCTTCTGTTTTTTTCGCTCATTACTTTCTTATACTATTACCTTTGGCCACATTGTCTTTCAGTCTTTGTCTAGTTTTATTAATGCGACATTTTCTTTAATAATCTGGTTTTGTTTTTGGCAATTATTTTTGTTAACCTTTACATTTTTGTCTTCGCTTTTCGCTCGTTGGTTTCATCTACTTTTTAGCTATGGCAACAATGTCTCAGTTGTTGTCTAGTTCCAGGGTCCGTAACTGACGGTCAGCAGAGTCCTAATTTGAGGTATGTGAGCTGTTTTGTCAAATTTGAAAGATTTTATTGAGCAAGCAGAGGCAGAATGAAGGTTTATTTCTGGAAACAGTTTTCATTGAAAACAGTGTCAGTGCCTAATCAATATAATGTGAAAAGACATGATTGAGGAATCCAGGAGAAGAAGTATATGAAGTAGGAAGGGCAATCTTGAGATGTGCTGATTGAAGATTTGAAGGGAAACTCAAACAACAAACAGATTAAAGAAAGGAAGGGCCCAAACCGCCAGCTTCGTAAACAGCATATGCAGTTCTTCTTGACTTTGCTATTGTAAACAAGTCCTGAGGATTGACAGATCAAATAATTATCGAGTGTGTTATTGTAAACAGGCTTTTAGTCTAAGGGATTGACAGATCAAATAATTATCATTGAGTTTGTTATTGTAAACCAGTCTTGAGGATTGACAGATCAAATAATTATCGAGTGTGTTATTGTAAACAGGCTTTTAGTCTAAGGGATTGACAGATCAAATAATTATCATTGAGTTTGTTATTGTAAACCAGTCTTGAGGATTGACAGATCAAATAATTATCCTAGAGTTTGTTATTGTAAACCAGTCTTGAGGATTGACAGATCAAATAATTATCGAGTGTGTTATTGTAAACAGGCTTTTAGTCTAAGGGATTGACAGATCAAATAATTATCCTAGAGTTTGTTATTGTAAACCAGTCTTGAGGATTGACAGATCAAATAATTATCCTAGAGTTTGTTATTGTAAACAAGTCTTCAGGATTGACCCATCAAATAATTATCCTTGTGTTTCCTATTGTAACATGTCTTGGGGATTGACAGATCAAATAGTTATCATAGAGTTTATTATTGTAAACATGTCTTGGGGATTGACAGGTCAAACACCGGCATGTATCTGGACGAGGTTGTACAACTGACGCCCACAACTACCTCCTCTACACTTCCTCCCATCCCCTATCCTGCCGCGATTCGCTTCCTTTCTCCCAACTCCTCCGCCTCCGACGCCTATGTCAGGATGACGACGACTTCCTTCTCAGGGCCCACGAGATGCTTGACTTCTTCCGCAAGCGACTCTACCCTGAGACCCCTCTCTCCTCCGCTCTTCAGCGAGTTCTTCTTATCTCCCGCCAAGACTCCCTCACTCCCACCCGCCGTCCTCCCTCTGACCGTGTGGAACTCGTCCTCACCTATCACCCTCACAGCGTCTCTGTCCGGGATATCCTATTCCGCCATCTCCCTATCCTTCACTCTGATCCTGCCACTCGCGAAGTTTTTCCCGATCCTCCCCTTGTCGCCTACAAGCGTGACAGGAACCTGAGGGACTTGCTGGTCAGTAGTCGCCTACACACCAGCCCCCATAGCCTCCCAGGCACCAGGCCGTGCAAAAATTCATGTGGCTGTGTTACCTGCCCTCATGTCATCCTTTCTCGCTCCATTACCTTTCCTAAGGCAGAATTCTTCATCAAAGAGGGGTTGACATGTAAATCTCGTAACCTCATCTTTTCCATCATCTGCCGCCAGTGTGGTATGACTTACATTGGGGAAACTGGTATGGAACTACGGGAGCGTTTCCGCCAACACCTCAACGACATCCGCAACAGCACTGGTTCCTCAATTTCCAGCCACTTCAATGGTCCTGAGCACCGGGGTATGGCTGACGTCAGTGTCACTGGTCTAGTTTCGTGCTTCTCTGACGATCGTCATCGATTCGCCCTTGAGAACAGACTTATCTCGAGTATGGGCTGTCTCCAACCACATGGTATAAATATCTTCCATACTTTTTCTTAAACCCTCACACTGGCCCCCATCTATTTGTCTTCCTCCCCCACCCCCCCCGCCTCCCCCATTCTTCCATCAGTTCTCTTCCCCCCTCTCTTATATCAATATCACGCCCTCCCGGCTTATATTGCCTTCTCATTGTTCTCCTATCTGGACCACTATTTGGCTTATCAGGCATATTCCGCCACTTTTTGTTTGACCGCTCCTATCTCAGTTACTATCGAGTACTTGGCACGACCTGTCGCTTAGACAGAAAGCGTCTCCTACCTGAAACAGATGAGTTGACCCCTTTTTTTCTTTTATGTTGATTTGTTAGTTCAGTGTTGTTGTCCCTGATGAAGGCCTATTGGTCGTAACGTAGGTTTTGTTTGTGTTCTCGTCTCGGTGCGGTATCTGACCATACCCATTTTTAAATTTTGATTAAGCTCAACCTTAATCAACTTTTACTAGTTTTTTTTTTCCATGTTTTTTCCCACTACATTCAATTGATAAACACGTTTATGGCCCTCTGCTGAAATGAAGTTGGGCACCACAGGCCTTGTTATATTAGAGTATGTGTCAGAACACAGCACCTATTTTAGGCAGGTTTAACCGTATATTAGAGTATGTGTCAGAACACAGCGCCTATTTGAGGCAGGTTTAACCGTTTCCCTGGCCTGTACATGTACGTCATCACAATGTGGATATGAGATAATACATGCTTGACAAGATGTACACTATACGACAGCAGCTTAATTCTAAATATAGATGTGATGGATTATGGGCCATCAACACTCTCTTCATATCGCCTTTGTTCGATTGTCCTTGTCTTTCCACTATCCCCACTGTGACTTTTAGTTTCAAAGTGACGTTTTCTTGCACCATTTGTTGAAAGAGGCAGATGAGACTCAGCTTGGACTTCCCTAGCCCTTGACTGTCCCCAGTCTACCAAAAGAGCATTACCCTCCAAACTGACAGGCTTGAAGCAGAGCAGATTGATACACTAGCTTGTCGGGACATATGAGGATATCATGAATATATTACATATGGAAGCGGGGGGGGGGGGGGGGGGGGAAAGACAGACTGAATGTAATTGATAGGGAAGAGACTTTCATCAGGTTCAGGCAGGGGGAGCATACTGACCAAAATACCATCAAACGACAGATGCAGGTGAAACATGCAAGAGCTGGACCAAGACCAGTAATCCATAACCTGGACCAAGACCAGTAATCCCTCACGTGGACCAAGACCAGTAATCCATCACCTGGACCAAGACCAGTAATCCATCACCTGGACCAAGACCAGTAATCCATAACCTGGACCAAGACCAGTAATCCATCACCTGGACCAAGACCAGTAATCCATCACCTGGACCAAGACCAGTAATCCATCACGTGGACCAAGACCAGTAATCCATCACGTGGACCAAGACCAGTAATCCATCACCTGGACCAAGACCAGTAATCCCTCACGTGGACCAAGACCAGTAATCCATCACGTGGACCAAGACCAGTAATCCATCACGTGGACCAAGACCAGTAATCCATCACGTGGACCTTGACCAGTAATCCATCACGTGGACCTTGACCAGTAATCCATCACGTGGACCTTGACCAGTAATCCATCAGCTGGACCAAGACCAGTAATCCATCACGTGGACCAAGACCAGTAATTCATCACGTGGACCTTGACCAGTAATCCATCACGTGGACCTTGACCTGTAATTCATCACATGGACCAAGACCTGTAATCCCTCACCAGGACCATGACCAGTAATCCATCACCTGGACCATGACCAGTAATCCACCATCTGCACCATAACCAGTAATCCACAACCTGGACCATGACGAGTAATCCACCACCTGGACCATGAAAAATAATCCCAGACATGGCATTTGACTTACAACCCCAAACATGACATTTTAGCGAAAATCTGAAACATGACACTTTTTATCTAAAACCTGAAAAATATCATTTTATTACAAACGTGAAATATGTGTGAGCGACAAGCAATTGAAGCCAATCATAGCACAACCGCCTGGAGGACTTTGGTCCACCTTCATTAGCACGCTCGAGATATGAAGAAAGCTACTGCAACCCGCCACTTAACGTCCTTTTCAGGCCCCATTGTGGCCATTTGCAAACAACAATCTTAAATCTGAAACATGACACTTTGTGCAAAATCTCAAAAATTGCATTTTATCCCAAACTTGAAGCATTACATTTTATCCAAAAACCAGAAAAAATTACATTTTATCCAAAAACCTGAAACATGACATTGCCCTCAATGAATTAATGATGCAAATACTGATGAAGTTTGATATCAAAGGTAGGTTGACCAGGGAATCCCGGTCAAGCGAACAAAGCGGGAGCATGCACACACAACGGGCTACTGAGACCATACCAATCGTCATAATGTAATGAAGACAGGGTCACCTATGAGTCTGTTGGGAGTGCATTGATGTCGATCAAGTATATCATAAGCACATGTGCCCCTTAAAGGCGGAGATACGAGGAATACTAATGTGGCTCAATTTGACCCCTTGAATTAGCTGGGCAATAACCTACTGCTCTACAGACGGCTCAAGTCCCATGTAAGCCAGGGTAAACCTAACCAAACAGAGGTGTAACAGAATACAAGTTCACGTTTCGCCAGTGAGCTTCTGGTAAGGAGAGAGTGGCACAATGGTTTCGAAACAGGCGTTCTGACCAACAGGGAACGGGTTCAAACCTTTAATAAAGCACATACTTGTTTCTATAGAGATATTGTTGTTGTTATTGAATGCCGACAATGAGGGATGTTACTCCTGTGAGCGCCCTGAAAAGGGACTCAAGTGACGTGGTGCAGTACAAGTCTTCACATCCCGAGCGTCCTGATGAAGGTGGTTTTGGGTCCTCCACACTGTTGTGCTATGTTTGGCTTCATCTGCGTGACGTCAATCCCCTAACTCGTTAGCCAGACTAAAATAATTTGTTTCTATGGAGAACTGCAATGAAGTGAGGTGGGGTTTTGGTCAATATGTTTATCTAACCCTGACTAACAAGAAACTCACTGTTAAAACACAAACCTTTATTTATAAGGCATGTGTCCTCAGCACCCTTCTTTATAGCAGTGTGACATGGTCTACCTACACACACCAGGAGAGAACAGCTAAACAGCCTTCACGCGAGGCACCACGCATAATCCTGGGAGATGGATGGGAAGACAAGATCACCTACATATATGTGTTGGAATCATCTACACAGAGGGTGTTGGAATCATCTACACAGAGGGTGTTGGAATCACCTACACAGAGGGTGTTGGAATCACCTACACAGAGGGTGTTGGAATCACCTACACAGATGGTGTTGGAATCACCTACACAGAGGGTGTTGGAATCACCTACACAGAGGCTGTTGGAGAGAACAGGCACTGTCACCGTCTTTTCCATGATTAGTCTTCAAATACTCAGAAGGCTGAGACACACTCCGAGGGTGGAAGATGGCAGAATAGCAAAGGATCTTCTCTATGGAGAATCACAGCTGGAGAAAAGGTCTCAGGGCCGACCACTACTTCGGTACAAGGATGTATGTAAGTAGGATATGAATGATTCGGACATCGATTTGGAATCAAGGGAACAGGACGCCAAGGATCGTGCTACATGGAGGAGCAATATTAAGCATGGAATACAAAGGAAATAATGATTGCGGATAGGCAGCTGTACTTACTCTGTGTTTTTCCGTAGCTGAATACGTCGCACTAGTCTGGAAAAATTAGGTCCAAGCGAAACTAGATAACCCAACAATAAATGAGGCGGGAAGATAGCATCACGGTGCCTTAAACCAACCCCATCGATAAAATATAATTGGCATAGCACCACCCGAGATCCGAAGAAGCGTTTCAGCAGAAATCGTACGAGATAAACAGGAGCACGACCCAAGACACTCACAAGAGCACGGCCCAAGACACCCACAGGAGCACGACACAAGACACCCACAGGAGCACGACCCAAAACACCCACAGGAGCACGACCGAAGACACCCACAGGAGCGAGACCCAAGACACCCCCAGTAGCACGACCCAAGACACCCACAGGAGCACAACCCAATACACCCACAGGAGCGCGACCCAAGACACCCACAGTAGCACGACCCAAGACACCCACAGGAGCACGACCAAAGACACCCACAGGAGCACGCCCAAAGACACCCACAGGAGCACGACCCAAGACACCCACAGGAGCGCGACCCAAGACACCCACAGGAGCACGACTAAAGACACCCACAGGAGCACGACCCAAGACACCCACAGGAGCACGACCCAAGACACCCACAGGAGCACGACCCAAGACACCCACAGGAGCACGACCCAAGACGCCCACAGGAGCGCGACCCAAGACACCCACAGGAGCGCAACCCAAGACACCCACAGGAGCGCGACAAAAGACACCTACAGGAGCGGGACCCAAGACACTCACAGGAGCGCGACCCAAGACACCCACAGGAGCACGACCCAAGACACCCATAGGAGCGCGACCCAAGACACCCACAGGAGCACGACCAAAGACACCCACAGGAGCACGACCCAAGACACCCACAGTAGCGCGACCCAAGACACCCACAGTAGCATGACCCAAGACACCCACAGTAGCACGACCCAAGACACCCACAGGAGCACGACCCAAGACACCCACAGGAGAACGACCCAAGACACCCACAGAAGAACGACCAAGACACCCCCAGGAGCACGACCCAAGACACCCACAGGAGCACGACCCAAAACACCCACAGTAGCACGACCCAAGACACTCACAGGAGCACGACAGAAGACACCCACAGGAGCGCGACCCAAGACACCCACAGGAGCGCAACACAAGACACCCACAGGAGCGCGACAGAAGATACCCACAGCAGCGCGACCCAAGACACCCACAGGAGCGCGACCCAAGACATCCACAGGAGCGCGACCAAAGTCACCCAATGTTTGGACATCAGGTACAGAGCACATGATTCAAATACAGACATAGATTCCAAAAAATAAACAAAGTCGATATAGACAAGCCCTGAAAGTCGTCGAATCGAGACATGGCACGAATTGATGAAGGCCTCAGAGATGGAGAAACATGTCTACCATACACAACATGGAAGTCACCAAACAGACTCTAAACTGATGAATCGCGATGCCAGGGGAACATGGGGAGATGGGGGTACACAAATGATGAGACGTGTGACTGTGGCGCAATACAGGACCCAGACCACCTGATGACCTGCCCCAACCTCCAGGAAACATGCAATAGGTACGACATGCTGGAGAGATAAGACAATCCATGTCGCTGGATACTGGATGCTTGATGTATGACGTAATGCTTAAATACGGGAAGTAAGTCAGTATTACTATGAGGACATACTTGCATGTATTGTATCACGGGTTATACACGTAATAATAATATTAATATAATAATAATTATGTGCGTGCCGTACAATTATACGCCTGGAATCGCAATTACATTGAACTATATATGAGAGCAACTACTTCCATTTATATATATGCACGCGCAAACAAATACACACACACACCAGGAGAAAGAGAGAGAGAGAGACAGAGAGAGAGAAATATAAAGAGAGCAGACTCACAGCAAAGAATGTTCACCGCAAGAGTCAAGTGGATGCTGTTGTATGGAGCGGAGAAATGGAGAACGAACAATCCGGTACAACAAAGACTCCAGTCCTTCTCTAACAGATCCCCAAGAAGGATTATGAACATAACGAGGCAGGGCGTGATACGGAATGCAGTGCTGTGAGAAATGAGCTAACAAAAGCCATGCGAAGAACAATCTAAGAGAAGACATTGGGGTTAGATAGGAAATATGCAGAGGAATGCACGGCCCAATATAGCTAGACAGACTCTCATATGGAATCATCATGGGAACAGAAAGAGAGGTAGAATTACAAATACATAGAGAAGAGAATGCGAGATGGAACAACGATTATACGAATACATCAAAAGTGAGACAAAAACAGACTGGACTATGACCATGTATGGTGGTGGGATGTGGTCGGTGATCTATGTACCGATAGAAGCGATGGACTGTGAGATTTTATATATATTTGCTAATTGACAGCTGTTAGGCCAATTGTTGAGCAGTGATTCGCCTATTAGTAAGAATAATGTCCTCAGCGCATGTCAACATTTCTGTGTTGGTGGCTGTGACAGGACGTCCACTGCGAGGCCGATCAAGCAGCTCCGTATCTACACTTCCAAATTATTTGATTATCTGAACCCAGCGACTAACTGTACTCCTGTGACTACAAAACTTCCATACACATCACATAGACTCTTGTGAATGTTCACAACCATTTCCTTCTCTGCAATAAGAAATTCTATCACAATTCGCTGCTAATAACGAAATTGCTAACATGCTCTATTTCAACGTCTAGTGCAGTTTTCAACGTCTAGTGCAGTCATATTATTTGTCCGATTGCAGTGCAATTTGGCACACACAATCGTTAAATGCCATTTTTGAAGTGTGCAAATTTTCATGCTTCTATTTTCATTATTAGCTGAGAAAACCGATGCGGGGCATTACTTTCTGAACGCCCCTCTTTCATATATATGTAGTTTGTTGAAATGATGGTACATGTTGTGCACTACGAGTTGGCACCATTATGCATGTTCAGCATTCCCTTTCTAGGAACAGAATAGATAGACAATGCCATGCCTACTGAACCAAAATTGTTGTTATCTCTTCCTTCCTTTACAAGGTGAACTTCTTGCTAGACGTATACATAAACATAATCAGCCGCCATATATGGCCCGACATACAAAGTAGCGGGCAGTGGTGCTATTCAATTCTCCGAAACGGAAGGCCCCCACTTGTAAAGATCACTGATTTATTTGTTGAAACTTGCCCATTTTGGTGCCAGTGCCTGTGTTGAGGTCAACCCTGTTCATATGTGTACATTATCACCAGGAGACAAGGGATTCATCTTACACTAATGAGACACTAACTGACAGCTGTATAATAAGACGCGTACTTCATAACCAGAAAGACGCCATACAAAGCACCGGAGAAAGGCCAAAACACGCGAGGAAGAATTAAATTTAATAAATACATTAGCAGAGAAAGAGGAAGGGAGAGCGAGAGAGATGTATATATAAAAATAACACAGCTAACAATGGAGGAGGCAAATCTGATGATAGTTACGGGCAGAATGTTTTAGCGTTAGTCTGGCAAGGACATTCAAAAGACAGCTTATGTGACAATGCTCCAGATCTCGTGCCAGGGGAGGTAAGAAGGTTTGCAGAGTAAATCAAGGTATCTCGTAAAAAGGATCATTTTGAATTTGCAGGAGGTATTCCGTTGTTCTACGGATGATTGAAATTAGTTTGAACTAAACAAAAACCGCGTAATCTTCCTTATGGGGTGGTGTAAGCCAGATGGCTTGAACATCGTCCATATCTATTTTCAAATGCTCCCATATTCATCTCCACCTTTGAATCTTCCTATTCTTTCATTGATTCCAGTCTATCTTTTCCATTGAATCATGAGTCTCCTCTTCCCTTCTCCCCATTTCTTGGTTATACATGTGAATCTGTACTTCCATCCGACCACATCTTGATGGATAGATTCGACTATCTATTTCTATTTTAATAGTTTCTATTAGTAAGTTGTTCTCATCTATGTTGTCCCCTTTTGGTTCGAAGAGTGTTATTGTTTATGTAACTCTATATGTTTACAAACTTGTCATCCTTTTGGTTACTGAGGATGCTGTTCTCACTGACAGACCAAAACATTATCTTTGTTGTTAACTGGACGGGCAGGTGTCGGGGAGATTATAATACACGTCTCTTAGTATGAGGCACGGGTTCCAATCTAGGACGTATTGTGGTGACAGTACTGGTTGTGCCGGTGGTGATCATAGTAATGGTTGTGGTGACGATAGTAGTAGTTGTTGTTGTTGTGATGGTGGTAGTAGTAGTTGTGGTGGTCGTAGCAGTAGTTGTGGTGGTGGTAGCAGTAGTTGTGGTGGTGATAGTAGTAGTTGTGGTGGTGATAGCAATAGTTGTGGTGGTGATAGTAGTAGTTGTGGTGATGGTAGTACACGTTGTGGTGGTGGTAGTAGTAGTTGTGATGGTGGTAGTAGTAGTTGTGGTGGTCGTAGCAGTAGTTGTGGTGGTGATAGCAATAGTTGTGATGGTGATAGTAGTAGTTGTGGTGGTGATAGTAGTAGTTGTGGTGGTGATAGTAGTAGTTGCGGTGGTGATAGTAGTAGTTGTGATGGTGGTGATAGTAGTAGTTGTGGTGGTGGTGATAGTAGTAGTTGTGGTGGTGGTGATAGTAGTAGTTGTGGTGGTGATAGTTGCTGTTGTGGTGGTAATAGTTGCTGTTGTGGTGGTGGTGATAGTAGTAGTTGTGGTGGTGATAGTAGTAGTTGTGGTGGTGGTGATAGTAGTAGTTGTGGTGGTGATAGTAGTAGTTGTGGTGGTGGTGATAGTAGTAGTTGTGGTGGTGATAGTAGTAGTTGTGGTGGTGTTAGTAGTAGTTGTGGTGGTGATGATAGTAGTAGTTGTGGTGGTGATAGTAGTAGTTGTGGTGGTGTTAGTAGTAGTTGTGGTGGTGATGATAGTAGTAGTTGTGGTTGTGATAGTAGTAGTTGTGGTTGTGATGATAGTAGTAGTTGTGGTGGTGATAGTAGTAGTTGTGGTGGTGTTAGTAGTAGTTGTGGTGGTGATAGTAGTAGTTGTGGTTGTGATGATAGTAGTAGTTGTGGTGGTGATAGTAGTAATTGTGGTTGTGATGATAGTAGTAGTTGTGGTGGTGATGATAGTAGTAGTTGTGGTTGTGATAGTAGTAGTTGTGGTTGTGATGATAGTAGTAGTTGTAGTTGTGATGATAGTAGTAGTTGTGGTTGTGATGATAGTAGTAGTTGTGGTGGTGATAGTAGTAGTTGTGGTGGTGATAGTAGTAGTTGTGGTGGTGATAGTAGTAGTTGTGGTGGTGATAGTAGTAGTTGTGGTGGTGATGATAGTAGTAGTTGTGGTTGTGATGATAGTAGTAGTTGTGGTTGTGATGATAGTAGTAGTTGTGGTGGTGATAGTAGTAGTTGTGGTTGTGATGATAGTAGTAGTTGTGGTTGTGATAGTAGTAGTTGTGGTTGTGATGATAGTAGTAGTTGTGGTTGTGATGATAGTAGTAGTTGTGGTGGTGATGATAGTAGTAGTTGTGGTTGTGATAGTAGTAGTTGTGGTTGTGATGATAGTAGTAGTTGTGTTTGTGATGATAGTAGTAGTTGTGGTGGTGATAGTAGTAGTTGTGGTGGTGATAGTAGTAGTTGTGGTTGTGATGATAGTAGTAGTTGTGGTGGTGATAGTAGTAGTTGTGGTTGTGATGATAGTAGTAGTTGTGGTGGTGATAGTAGTAGTTGTGGTTGTGATGATAGTAGTAGTTGTGGTGGTGATAGTAGTAGTTGTGGTTGTGATGATAGTAGTAGTTGTGGTGGTGATAGTAGTAGTTGTGGTGGTGATAGTAGTAGTTGTGGTTGTGATGATAGTAGTAGTTGTGGTGGTGATAGTAGTAGTTGTGGTGGTGATAGTAGTAGTTGTGGTTGTGATGATAGTAGTAGTTGTGGTGGTGATAGTAGTAGTTGTGGTGGTGATAGTAGTAGTTGTGGTTGTGATGATAGTAGTAGTTGTGGTGGTGATAGTAGTAGTTGTGGTGGTGATAGTAGTAGTTGTGGTTGTGATGATAGTAGTAGTTGTGGTGGTGATAGTAGTAGTTGTGGTTGTGATGATAGTAGTAGTTGTGGTGGTGATAGTAGTAGTTGTGGTTGTGATGATAGTAGTAGTTGTGGTGGTGATAGTAGTAGTTGTGGTGGTGATAGTAGTAGTTGTGGTGGTGATAGTAGTAGTTGTGGTTGTGATAGTAGTAGTTGTGGTTGTGATGATAGTAGTAGTTGTGGTGGTGATAGTAGTAGTTGTGGTGGTGATAGTAGTAGTTGTGGTGGTGATAATATTAGTTGTGGTTGTGATGATAGTAGTAGTTGTGGTGGTGATAGTAGTAGTTGTGGTTGTGATGATAGTAGTAGTTGTGGTGGTGATAGTAGTAGTTGTGGTGGTGATAGTAGTAGTTGTGGTGGTGATAGTAGTAGTTGTGGTTGTGATGATAGTAGTAGTTGTGGTTGTGATGATAGTAGTAGTTGTGGTTGTGATGATAGTAGTAGTTGTGGTGGTGATAGTTGTGGTTGTGGTGGTGATAGTTGTGGTTGTGGTGGTGATAGTAGTAGTTGTGGTGGTGATGATAGTAGTAGTTGTGGTTGTGATGATAGTAGTAGTTGTGGTGGTGATAGTTGTGGTTGTGGTGGTGATAGTAGTAGTTGTGGTTGTGATGATAGTAGTAGTTGTGGTGGTGATGATAGTAGTAGTTGTGGTTGTGATGATAGTAGTAGTTGTGGTTGTGATGATAGTAGTAGTTGTGGTGGTGATGATAGTAGTAGTTGTGGTTGTGATGATAGTAGTAGTTGTGGTGGTGATAGTTGTGGTTGTGGTGGTGATAGTAGTAGTTGTGGTTGTGATGATAGTAGTAGTTGTGGTGGTGATGATAGTAGTAGTTGTGGTTGTGATGATAGTAGTAGTTGTGGTTGTGATGATAGTAGTAGTTGTGGTGGTGATGATAGTAGTAGTTGTGGTTGTGATGATAGTAGTAGTTGTGGTGGTGATAGTTGTGGTTGTGGTGGTGATAGTAGTAGTTGTGGTTGTGATGATAGTAGTAGTTGTGGTTGTGATGATAGTAGTAGTTGTGGTTGTGATGATAGTAGACATTGTTTCACTCAAGTTGTGTAGGTCATTCTAAAAGTGTGGTATTGACAATCAACGAAGAGTAAACGACCAGAGCCAGATGCCTGCCGTGTAGATCTCTGGTCACTTGGCACAACAGAGACGGTTTAACACCGCGCCACGGAAAAGACGGTTTAACACCGTGCCACGGAAGAGACGGTTTAACACCGTGCCACGGAAGAGACGGTTTAACACCGCGCCACGGAAAAGACGGGTTAACACCGTGCCACGGAAGAGACGGTTTAACACCGTGCCACGGAAGAGACGGTTTAACACCGTGCCACGGAAGAGACGGTTTAACACCGTGCCACGGAAGAAACGGTTTAACACCGCGCCACGGGAGAGACGGTCAGCGACAGAGTTGATTAACAAAATTGAAACAAAGAGGAATGGAGATGTATGGTTGCATAGATCAGCGGTTCCTGGCCTGTTCAATAACACGGTGCCCCTCTAACAACGATCTTTTGTTACCGCAGACCACAAACATATTACATATATGATCTGGGGGACCCAGTAGTCTGGAGGTAAGGTGTTCACCTCAGCTTCTGGTGGTCGCGGGTTCAAATCCCGGTGGAGACACAGGATTTTTTCATATGGATTATCCGGTAAATATTTCCCCTGATCTCTGAGTAGTGAGATCAGACACCCGTGTGGAGTGGCGCGCACGTTAAACATACCTTAGCAGTTGAAAATCGAAAAGAGTAGACCTAACGGCTGCTGATCGGGCAAAATTCAAGTTAAAAGTCTACTCAAATTATTCTAGGGATATTCGCCTCACAGATAATATGTCGCAAAATGGGCACTGTGTGGTTGTAACATCAGGCCTTGGTTATGTGGTTAGTGGAGCGGCATAGATGGAGCCTTGCGGGCTGCGGGTCTACCATGCTCTAATTTACGCTTCCACCTGCACCAGTCCCAAAAATAGGCAATCGTATATTGCAGGGTATAACAGATGCTGGGATTGACCTGGCAAGTCACCAGTGGATTTTCACTTGCCCAAAAAATATGAAACAAAGGAGGTTACATTTCCCCACGACGTCTAACAACTTAAGTGGACTGGAGATAGATAATGTCTAGGAATGAGTTAGCTGTGTGTTTACAATGAAATGAAAATAAAATATTCTCTTACTGTCCAATTTGAATTAAGATAGATAGATAATGTCTAGGAATGAGTCAGCTGTGTGTTTACAATGAAATGCAAATAAAATATTCTGTTACTGTCCAATTTCAATTAAAATAGATAGATAATGTCTAGGAATGAGTCAGCTGTGTTTTTACAATGAAATGAAAATAAAATATTCTCTTACTGTCCAATTTGAATTAATCCTCCACATCTACAACTCACGCTACTAATTTATTTATTGACAATGACTGGGAATAAATTTCATTTTGCATTGAACCGGGTAGATTCCTATCATCATTATTAGTACAATGACGTTTCAAGTTCAGCCACCGATCCCTCCTGAGGCTAAGTCAAAATGTATTTTTTAGCGAAATTCTTCTTCTTCTTCTTCTTCGTACGCTATCAAACGTGAATCTGTATTTTTTAGAAAAAAGCAGCGGTCATCCTGAGGATGTCGACACTACCATAGAGCTTGTCTAGTGTTGCCACTGGTGATGGCCACATGTGCTTTCTCTGGTCCTCGTATGTCGGGCAGTTTTGCAGCAGATGTTCAGCGGTCATTTTCCCGGTACCACAAGTGCATTCGTCAGTGCCACCTATCTTCAGTTTATTGAATAGGTGGGTGGCCATCACCAGTGGCAACACTAGACAAGCTCTATGGCAGTGTCGACAGCCTCAGGATGACTGCTGCTTTTTTCGAAAAAATAAAGGTTGATGCCTGACTGCGTACGATGGAGAAGAAGAAGAAGAAGAATGGGTGGTACCTCAGTCTATTGTGGCCTGTGCGGATTCTGAAGACCACGACCTGCTCTCTTCTGTTCAACTGGTAATATGCATCGATTTTTGTGTAGCCAGTATGTTCTGTTTCCCATTTGGCCATGTATCTGGCCCTAATAAGCCTTTTGGACTCTTCGTAGGTCACACTAGTATCTGCTTGTGGTAGTCTTGCACCTTCTTTTGCCAGTCTGTCTGTCTCCTCGTTGCCTTGGATGTTACAGTGGGATGGAACCCACTGTACCACTACTCTTTTTGGTGCGGATTGCTGGCATAGTTGACAGAGTACTGCTCTTAAATCATTAAGTTCAGTATTTTTCTGGCTTTTTAGTGCTGTAACTACGGCCAGGGCATCTGTAAGCAGGACTATGTGGCTTTCATTGCTTTCGCCTGTCAGCATTGCTTCTACTGCAGCCCTCAGTGCCTCTGCCTCCGCTCTGAAATTGCTTGAGAATTTTCCAGTGCCACTGACAATGTTATTTTTCTACCATTTGGTAGGCTCAGGAATACCCCTGCCCCTCCGTTCTGTGTTGTGTTTGTTACACAACCGTCGGTGTATGCATGGGTCCAGTTCATGCTTGGGTAGTTTTTCGTTATGTACCTCAGGGTTATGTCTCTTCTTTCTTTTTCAGTCTGGCTGTTCTTGTTTCCAATACCTGATATATTTTCTACCACCTCCGAATTTATATGCTGCTTCCAGGTAGGTTTGCGTACATTAGGGATGGGCTTTGGTATTATTACGGTGTTCATAGGCTCTTCGCTCATCTTTGCTTTGGCTATTTCTGCAAAGTTTCTCCGCTTTAGTTTCCCATTTCCAAATGTATTTAGTCTCTGATGCATTGGATGATCTGTCAGTCTTCTGGGTTTCTCTGCTTGCTGCTGGGCTCTGCAGTCTCTTCTATCGGTCATGGATTGCAGATTTGTAATCTTTTCAAGTTCTACAATTGGCGTTGACTTCATGCCTCCTATTATAACTCTCATGGCTTGGTTTTCAAGTTTGCTAATTTTATCAAAGTTCTCCTTTGCTGCTGTTGTCCATGCCGCAATGCCATACTTGAGAACTGGTCTCACTCTTCCAGTGTACAGTTTCTTTAGTATTCTTTCGTCTGCTCCCCAGCTTGTGCCAGCAAGTTTCCTCATGATTGCCATTCTTTCTCTGGCTCTCATTCGGTTTCTCTCGATCTGACTTTTCCATGTCATGCGCCGATCAAATGTGACCCCCAGGTAGTTTGGGTTGTCGTCAGATATTTGCCGTTAAGACTTATTTTGGTGTTTTTGGGTTTGTTTGAAAGCGAGAATATCGTACATAAGGTTTTTTTCCTCATTTATTTTGACCAGCCATGAGTTCGACCACTCCTCTAATGATGTTAGGGCCTGCTGCATCCGATTGCTTGCTATGGTGAGATTTTTTTCAGAGGTCCACATAGCCAGATCGTCTGTAAACATGGAGCTGTGGACTCTTCTTGATATATTCTCTGTGATGTTGTTTATATACACCAGGAAAAGTGTGAGTGACAGTACTTTCCATTGGGGTACTCCCTGCTCAAGTGTCACCTTTTTGCTCATCTGCCCTTGTACTTGAACTCTGGCTGTTCTGTTTTCGAGGTAGTGGCTGATCCATCTGTACATTTTCCCACAAACTTCACTTCAAGTCCCTCTTTCCACACCTTGTCAAATGCCTTCTCTAAATCCACCCAACCCGCTACTGTGTGTTTTTTCTCCTGGTAAGCATCCTATATTTCCTGGGCTATGAGAGTGATCTGGTCCTCAGTGGATCTGTGCTGTCTAAAACCTGCTTGTTGTGGAATTAGTATGTGTTTTTCTTCCAGATGCCACACCAGTCTGGTGTTTATCATACGCTCCATCAGTTTTCCTACACAGCTCAGTAGACTGATAGGTCTGTATCCATTTGGATCTCTTCTATCTTTTTCTTTCTTTGGTACTGGTATAAGTACAGCGTCTTTCCAAGCCTGCGGTACAATTCCCCTTTTCCAGCTTTGGTTCAGGACTGATAGTAACTTCCTCTTTGTTGTTTGGCTCAAACCCATCAGCATTTCGTTTGTTACCCCATCTTTTCCGGGCGATTTCTTTTCATTTAAAGTTCTCATGGCCTCATCCATTTCATTCATTGTTAGTTTTGCCATTATGTGCTCCTCTGGTGCCATCTTGATCTTGTCGTGGCTCTTTTTCTCTTCACTAATGTCTGTATGCCTGTCTGTAGGGACATCAGTGTGGTTTCCTCTGGCATAATGTTCTATAAAGGTGTTTGCAGCTTTTTTTTCCGGTAAGCATGTTGTCGCTCTGTTTGATGGTAATTTGTTTATTTGATGGTGTTTCGTTATTCATGGCTCTGACTAACTTCCATAGTTTGTTCCCTTCTTTATCTAAATTAAGGCTTTCTGTTTTGTTTTTCCAGCTGTCTCTTGTTATTTGGGTTAGTGTTCTTTTGTATTTTAGCGAAATTTCATCCGATGTTATTTATCCTATCTTTCACAAAATCGCATCTGCCAATCGTTTTACTGAGTTTCCTTCTTCTAGTGATCTACGACACTATCAATTGGGTCCATTTTCTCTGACCATGGGAAACTTATCTATCTTCAGTCGGGTATGAAGTCTCTGGTCGGCATTCTTTTATATTCGGTTCGGTGGCCGCGTTGTTAGTAGTCTGCGAGCATGGACAACACTCCTGCTGTGATGTCCAGTCACCTTGCTTACCTGCTCAAATTCCCACCGGGGTGTCTGTTTAATCAGCATTTACCTGATTGTGTTAGTGTCGTCTAAATTTACGTCTGCTGCATTTGTCTTTGTTTCTGTCTTGTGTATATTGTATATCTTTAAATTTATCTTTCCATTTCAAATGTAAAAGCTCATAACATTTCTTCAAGTCTTCGCAGACCCCTGGTAGTCAGAGGACCACAGGTTAAGAACCGCTGGCCTAGATCCCATCGGTGTGACACATACTGATGATGAGATACACATATTCATTGAGCCTCCTTTATTCTCGCCAATGTTAATAATGTATTTCACGGTTTCTCAGCCTGTGTGTCGATGAACCCTATTCCGCGAGATATCGTAGATGCAATCAGATAAAAGTCGGTGTCTTCTCTCGTTAACCTTAGTTCGCAGTTGTGGACAGAGGCCAAGACAAGAAGACCGCCATGTCAGCGGGTTATTCATCGATCCTTATACCATACGGTTCTTAGCTATAATGTTTACACATTACAACTATTCAGCATTACATATACATTTTATATTAAGACTGAAGTCTAGTCAGGCAAAACATAATGATCAGACATGTTAGTCAGGGTCAGGCAAAACATAATGATCAGACATGTTAGTCAGGGTCAGGCAAAACAAACTGTACAAGACCCTCACCTCGGCTTCCTAGTATCCCTCCCTGGAAACGGGCTGCTTTCATGGCAGCCTGGCTAATGAGGTGGGAGATCAACGTGATCCCCGTTGTAGTGAGCGATACACAGATAAAGCCACTAATAGCACAACCGACTGGAGGACCCCGGTCCACCCTGATCACTGTCGGGATGTGAGGAAAGCTATTGCAGCCCGCCATTTAACGTCCTCTTCAGGGCGCACACAAGACTAACCTCACTCAGTGTGGGCGTTCGCAAACAACATATTGCGCAATCAATCAACGAATCAAAACCTTTCGGCTCCCTGTGGAGTATAGGTCTTCAAACATTACACACCGAGTCATCCTGACTTGGTCCATCTGTTGCAGCTCTCCCCACGACTTCCCAGATTACCGGTACTTTATGGCTGTCGCAAACTCTTTTCTCCATGTGTGTTTTGGACATAATCTACTGGCGGTTTCCAGAAAAGTGTAATGTTGGTTCCTACTGTGTTTCACTGACAACAGTCTGA
This sequence comes from Ariolimax columbianus, assembly GCA_036924085.1. Lineage (NCBI taxonomy): Eukaryota > Metazoa > Mollusca > Gastropoda > Stylommatophora > Arionidae > Ariolimax > Ariolimax columbianus. The sequence continues at coordinate 5,299,080 of JAVGWX010000016.1, read as the reverse complement.
TTCTTCCAACCAGTTCCATATTAGTGATCCTACCACACCATTTGCAAGCTCGCTATTATGCATACGCACCCATGTATAACAATATGTACATTGTCTTTTGTGCTTGTTCTTTTCCGTGTTTCAGAGAGTCATACTTTGCTGTTGAATGTTGGCAATGCTGTGTTGGATTTCCTTTACTTTGATTACCATAAGTTGTCCAATGCAATAAAAACTATTATCGCCTTGTGTATATTGTACATTAATTTAAAAAAAAATATAACATCAATATTAATAGGATAGTCAATCATTTAATAACTATTATACCAGGAGCCAATGGCCCTATATAATGATCAATGGAGAATCAATCGAACAAACGCAGAAGATGACATATTCAAGGCAAACCATCACAGAAGCTGACATATTTAAGGCAAACCATCACAGAAGCTGACATATTTAAGGCAAACCATCACAGAAGATGACATATTTAAGGCAAACCATCACAGTAGCTTACCTCAATGAGACGATATTAAGACGAGAAGTGCGAAGACAAAAAACGCCCTTCAGAGAAAAACGGAAGTTGAAAACTTCAAAGAATATCGGGATAAAACTAAGGAAACGATCAAGTATGGCCAATTGAATTGTATATGGCTGAAACATGAACTTTAGCAAAAGAGGATTTTAAAAATAGCTTGGAAGATTTTGAAATGTGGTGCTGCCGTAGAATGGAATGAGTGAGTTGAACTGCAAGGATATTCAATGATAATTTCTAGACGCAGAAAGACAAATATTGCAAATAATACAGAAACAATGATAAAATTTGCTTGGACAAACTATGCGACATGAACGTCTACAACAGAAGATACTAAAGGGCAAGATCCAAGAACAAAGTGGGAAGGGGGCGACCAAGACTCGCCTTTCAGGCATGCTTAGACAACCAGTCTTAGGACTGACCAACCAGAGGATAGGGTCAAACAGAGAGGCATGCTTAGACAACCAGTCTTAGGACTGACCAACCAGAGGATAGGGTCAAACAGAGAGGCATGCTTAGACAACCAGTCTTAGGACTGACCAACCAGAGGATAGGGTCAAACAGAGAGGCATGCTTAGACAACCAGTCTTAGGACTGACCAACCAGAGGATAGGGTCAAACAGAGAGGCATGCTTAGACAACCAGTCTTAGGACTGACCAACCAGAGGATAGGGTCAAACAGAGAGGCATGCTTAGACAACCAGTCTTAGGACTGACCAACCAGAGGATTGGGTCAAACAGAGAGGCATGCTTAGACAACCTGACAACTAGTCTTAGGACTGATCAACCAGAGGATAGGGTGAAACAGAGAGGCATGCTTAGTCAACCTTACAAGCAGTCTTAGGACTGACCAACCAGAGGATAGGGTCAAACAGAGAGGTCTGCTTAGTCAACCTTACAACCAGTCTTAGGACTGACCAAGCAGATGATGATGTTATTATTATTATTGTTATATTTCCAATGAACTCCATTGAAGATGTATGCAACAGTATCTATTAGGCGTGACAATTGTTATCTTGAGTTTCTCCAAGATAAAAACAAGACTGAGAGAGGTTGAGCGAGGTTGCTCTTTATTACTAACTAGCACTCTGTAAGATACTTCTTCTTCTTCTTCTGCGTACACAGTCAGACAGTAACCATTATTTTCTCGAAAAAAGCGGCGGTCATCCTGAGACTCTCGCCACTACCATACAGCTTGTCTTGCAGTTCCACTGGCAATGGCCACATCTGCTCTCTCTGATCCTCGTATGTCGGGCAGTTCTGCAGCAGGTGTTCAGTGGTCATTTTACCAGTACCGCACGGGCATTCGTCGGTACACCCTATCTTCAGTTTGTTGAATAGGTGGTACCTCAGTCTGTTGTGGCCAGTGCGAAGTCTGAAGACAACGACCTGCTCTCTTCGGTTCAACTGGTAATAGGCATCGTTTTTGGTGTAACCAGTATGTTCGGTTTCCCATTTGGACATGTATCTGGCTTTGATAAGCCGTTTTGACTCTTCGTACGTCATGCTGGTATCTGTTTGTGGTAGCCTTGCACCTTCTTTTGCCAGTCTGTCTGCCTCCTCGTTGCCTAGGATGTTGCAGTGTGACGGAACCCACTGCACCACCACCCTTTTTGGTGCGGACTGCTGGCACAGTTTGCAGAGTGCTGCTCTTAAGTCATTAAGCTCAGTGTTCTTCTGGCTTTTTAGCGCTGTGACTACTTCGAGAGCATCTGTCAGCAGGACTATATGGCTCTCATTTTCACTGTGTGTCACCATTTCTTCCACTGCCGCCCTCAGTGCCTCTGCCTCTGCTCTGAAATTGCTTGTGTACTTACCAGTAGCGAATGATAGTGTTATATTTCTGCCATTTGGTAGGTTCAGGAATGCTCCTGCCCCTCCGTTCTGTGTAGTGTTTGTTACAGAACCGTCGGTGTATGCATGGGTCCAGTCCATGCTTGGGTAGCTTTTCGTTATGAAGCTTAGGGTAGTGTCTCTCCTTTCTTTCTCACTCTGGCAGTTTTTGTTTGCAATACCTGGTATATTTTCTACCACCTCTGGAAATATATCCTGCCTCCAAGTAGGTTTTCGTACAGTAGTGATGGGTTTTGGTTTTGTTAGTGCGTTTATGGGATCTTCGTGCATCTTTGCTTTGGCTATTTCTGCAAAGTTTCTCCGCTTCAGTTTCCCATTTCCCAGATTGTTTAGTCTCTGGTACATTGGATGGTCCGTCAGTCTTCGGAGTTTCTCTGACTGCAGCTGGGCTCTGCAGTCTCTTCTATCGGTCATGGATTGCAGTTTTGTAATCTTTTCAAGTTCTACAATTGGCGTTGACTTCATGCCACCTGTTATAATTCTCATGGCTTGGTTTTGAAGTTTGTTAACTTTATCGAAGTTCGCCTTGGCTGCTGTTGTCCATGCCGCAATGCCATACTCGAGAACTGGTCTCACTCTTCCAGTGTACAGTTTCTTTAGTATGCCTTCGTCTGCTCCCCAGCTTGTGCCAGCAAGTTTCCTCATGATCGCCATTCTTTCTCTGGCTTTCATTCGGTTTCTCTCAATCTGACTTTTCCATGTCATGCGCCGATCAAATGTGACTCCCAGATAGGTTGGGTTGTCGTTTGGCTGCAGGATTTTGCCATTTAGGCTTAATTTGGTACTTTGGGGTTTTAATGAGAGCGAGAATATTGTGCACGTGGTTTTCTCCTCGTTTATTTTGACCAGCCATGAGTTCGCCCACTCTTCCAGCGATGTTAGGGCCGTTTGCATCCGATTTCTTGCTATGGTGAGATTCTTTTCAGAGGTCCACATAGCCAGATCGTCTGCAAACATTGAGCTATGGACTCTTCTTGGTATATTCTCTGTAATATCGTTTATATATACCAGAAAGAGTGTGGGTGACAGTACTCCCCCTTGGGGTACTCCCTGCTCGAGTGTCACCTTTTTGCTCATCTGCCCTTAGACTTGGACTCTGGCCGTTCTTTGTTTGAGGTAGTGGTTGATCCACTTGTACATCCTCCCACAGACATCACTTCTTCTCAGCTTGACTCTAAGTCCATCCTTCCAGACTTTGTCAAATGCCTTTTCCAGATCCACCCAAACAGCTACTGTGTGCTTCTGTGCCTGGTAGGCATCTTCTATCTCCTGGGCTATGAGGATGACCTGGTCCTCAGTGGATCTGTGCTGTCTGAAGCCGGCTTGCTGTGGAATTAGTAATCGTTTTTCTTCCAGATGCCACATCAGTCTGGTGTTTATCATCCGTTCCATCAGCTTGCCGACACAGCTCAGTAGGCTTATGGGCCTGTATCCATTCGGATCTGTTTTATCCTTTCCTGTTTTTGGTACTGGTACCAGTATTGCATCTTTCCATGCCTGGGGTACAATACCCCTTTTCCAGCTTTGGTTCAGGACTGATAGTAGTTTTTTCTTCGCTGTTTGGCCCAGCCCCATCAGCATTTCGTTTGTTATCCCGTCTTTTCCGGGAGATTTCCTTTTCTTTAGTGTTCTCATAGCCTCTTCCATTTCGCGCATGGTTAGTTTGGCCATCATGTGCTCTTCAGGAGCCGTATTTATGTTTTCGTGTCCCTTTAGCTCTTCGCTAATGTCTGTATGCTTATCTGCAGGGACCTCGATGTGGTTTGCTCTGGCATAGTGATCGACAAAGGCGTTTGCGGCTTTCTTACCTGTGATCAAGTTCTCGCCCTGCTTGATAGTAATTGTTTTATTTGACGGGGTTTCGTCATTCATGGCTCTGACTAGCTTCCATAGCTTGTTCCCTTCTTTGTCCAGGTTTAAACTTTCCTTTTTATTTTTCCAACTTTCTCTTGCTGTTTGCTTGAGAGTGTGTTTGTACTTCGCCGTGGCGGCTTTGAGGGCGATGTTTGCCTCCATGGATTTTTCTCGTTCTGCCACGTTCCTAGCATTTGTTACTGCATCTTCCACTTTCTGTAACTCATCATTCCAGTAGGGCTTATAGTTTTTCCTAGCTCCTCTGTAAGATACGAAATAAATCAGCCGATATCTGAATTAATCCTCAGCAAGACTGTCAGACAATGACAATATGATATAACATTTGACAGTTGGTCTGTCCTCGAAAATATGCCTAACCAAATTGAGAAGAGAAAAAATATATCCTTAAAGTATTTTCTTTCAATTTCTAGTGTTCGTATGGGATCTATAGGAGTAAGACATAAAGGCCGATTGCTCATGTAATAGTCATGCAGCAAACAGACAAGGATTATATGTTTATCTCCGGCAGAATAAATACATTGCCTTACAGGTGTATTGAATGGTCGAGCCAAGACAGTTGTATCACAACCGCTCATTAACACACAATCTCATAACAAACAAAGTCATGAATATTCGCATTGTGTCTGGGACACTATGTAAATCACGAACAGAAGGACTCGTGTCTTTCCTGAAGACCTCTGCTTCACGGGGAGCTGAATCGGTTTAATTGATTAACTGATTGCTTGATGTAAACCTTGAACATGCAGGTTACATACGATGCACGAAGTGTTTATGTGTGGCCTGTAACATCCGAGAGTTGACTGATGAGGAGACGCACCAACGGAGGGAGAGAGAGACCCGACTTGACTGAGGAGGAAACGCACCAACGGAGGGAGAGAGACACCCGAGACTTGACTGAGGAGGAGACGCACCAACGGAGGGAGAGAGACACCCGACTTGACTGAGGAGGAGACGCACCAGCGGAGGGAGAGAGACACCCGAGACTTGACTGAGGAGACGCATCCACGGAGGGAGAGAGACCCAAGACTTGACTGAGGAAAAGACGCACCAACGGAGGGAGAGAGAGACCCGAGACTTGACTGAGGAGGAGACGCACCAACGGAGGGAGAGAGACACATGAGACTTGACTGAGGAGGAGACGCACCAACGGAGGGACAGAGACACCCGAGACTTGACTGAGGAGGAGACGCACCAACGGAGGGAGAGAGACAGGCGAGACTTGACTGAGGAGACGCACCAACGGAATTAGAGCATGATACTACAGGTATCTAGACATTCAATCAGTCAGATTATGTGTATATGATACAAGCTAAACAAAATCTATCCTTGTATTGACAAGCTAATCAAAATCTATCCTTGTATTGACAAACTGAACAAAATCTATCCTTGTATTGACAAGCTAATCAAAATCTATCCTTGTATTGACAAACTGATCAAAATATATCCTTGTATTGAGAAGCTAACGAAACTATCCTTGCATTGACAAGTTAACAAAAATCTATTTTTGTATTGTATTACTGTGCGTTTCCAACCCTCCTCAACTGGAGTTATGCCAACGCGCTACTAACAAATATTCAATATATTAACACACAAGGGGCTTGTCATTAAGTCTTTACCCTGACTATGAAGAAGTAGGAGGAGAAAGTTGAAATTTGGCACACATGTAGCTAATTCAATTTGTATTTAGGTATCTAGATTAACAAAACTGAATGAAAGTACAGTTTTTAGAACTTTACACAAAAGACTGAACATGAGAAAAGTGTATGCCCGCTGGGTCCCGCGTCTGCTGACATGTGAACAGAAACAAACGAGGGTTGATTGCTGTGGCCAGTTGCTGAAAATGTGTATGTCGAAAAACATGTTGCCGTCCATGGTGACAGTAGATGAGACTTAGGTCCACCATTATGACCCAGAATCCAAAATGTCCAGCATGCAGTGGAAAACCCCGGGCAAGAAAAGTGATGCTGGCTGTTTTTTGGGACGTCAAAGGTGTCATATTGAAAGATTACCTGCCTCATGGCAACACGGTTAATGGGCAATATTATGCAGATCTGCTTACCAAACTAAGAAAGACTGACCAGAAAAAGCGGGATAGCGCGCACTCAAACTCTGCCTTTGCTTCAAGACAACGTGCCCTCCCATAAAGCTAGGCTTGTGCTGCAAACAGCCAACGATTTGAATATTGAAATTCTTCCACACCCACCATATTCTCCGGATTTAGCTCCATCAGACTTTTTTCTTTTTCCAAAAACTTAAAAAACAGCTGAAAGGAAATCATTTTGATAGTGACGAAGATGTCATACTCGCTTGTGGTAGCTGGTTTAGTTTGAAAAATAGGTTACTTTATTCTGAAGGTATTTTCAAAGTCACGCATATATGGCAGAAATGTATAAATTCAGGTAGTGGTTACATTGAGAAGGAATAAGCACTGTGCCAAACTTCCACTTTCTTCTCCTACTCCTTGATGGTCGGGGTAAAGACTTATAAGCCCCTTGTATTCTAAGAGGAACACTGGGTGCAGCAAGGGACGGAATAAACGGGAGCTAAGACTCGAGTAAACAAAACACGTTTTATTGTGACAAAAATCTAGGTACGGTAAACATATTCATATTCATCTTCAGGCTTCAACTTCACTGATTCTAAGGAAGGCAGCAGGTCGACTTGAGGCTTTGTGCACGCAGTTACAGCTTCTAGTGGAAGGACATTTGCTGTTGCCAAATCCTTCTTCTTTTGTCGGTATCACAATCACCTGGAGGACCTCGGTCCACCAACATCCGTATGCTCAGGATGTGAGGAAAGCTGCTACAACCCGCCACTTAACGTCATTTTCAGTACGCACAAAAGGGTTAAAGTTTGCATTGTGGACATTAAACAACAACACGATGGGCAGGACTTCAAAATGTGTTCAGCTGTCACGTGGGCTGTGTCGCAGGTACGAAGGTCCGTAGTGGCAATCTTGAACTAATTGTACAGATGACATCTCAGTCTGTTGTGTCCAGTGTGTAGCCGGCTAGTTACTGTCATGGGGGATGTGCTGCATGTAGAAAGGTCCGTAGTGCCAATCTTGAACTTATTGTACAGATGACATCTCAGTCTGTTGTGTCCTGTGTGTAGCCGGCTAGTTGCTGTCATGGGGGCTGTGTCGCAGGTACGAAGGTCCGTAGTGGCAATCTTGAACTAATTGTACAGATGACATTTCAGTATGTTGTGTCCTCTGTGTAGCTGAAGAATGATCACTTGATCTCGCCTAGATATATGGTCGGAGACATAGTTTTCTATGTGGTCATTGTGGTCTTTTTTCATTTTGCTCTGTAGGTAGCCCTGATAGCTTCTGTTGTCTCATCGTATGTAGTTGATGTATCACTCTGCTGCAGCATTCCTGCCTCTCTGGCGAGCCTGTCCGTCTTCTCGTTGCCTGGAATGTTGCAGTTGGTTGGAATCCACTGGACTATTTTTGTAAGTACTGTGGCAGGCGTTCGTGTGAGTGTGCCAGAGCTAGGAGTTCATGTTTGTACTGACAATTCAGATTCGAATCACAGGCCTTATATTAAGGAAACGCATTGCTACATAGAAAGATCTGATCTATAATGTTATGTTCGAATCCAGATTGTTTTTCACTTCACTTTCTCTTCTGTTGACTTACGTTTTCCCGAGTGTTTACAGCATACTTTTCACGCAGATTGTTGTCGTCATAAAAAAAATTGTTTACGAGAACAGAGAAAACACTGATTAAATGTGAGACTAGAAGGAATGCTTTTAAAACGAGTGAAGTTGTGAACAATTAACAACGAAATTTGCAGGTGTGTGTAAGATAACAGACAAACCACGTCTCGGCCAGTATTGTTGAAGGCTCTAGTCAGGCGTGACACAGGTGTGTGTAAGATAACAGACAAACCACGTCTCGGCCAATATTGTTGAAGGCTCTACGCTAGTCAGGTGTGACACAGGTGTGTGTAAGGTAACAGACAAACCACGTCTCGGCCAGTATTGGTGAAGGCTATAGTCAGGTGTGTGTAAGATAACAGGCAAACCCCGTCTCGGCCAGTATTGGTGAAGGCTCTACGCTAGTCAGGTGTGACACATGTGTGTGTAAAAGAAACAGACAAACCACGTCTCGGCCAGTATTGTTGAAGGCTCTACGCTAGTCAGGTGTGTGTAAGGTAATAGACAAACCACGTCTCGGCCAGTATTGTTGAAGGCTCTACGCTAGTCAGGTGTGACATAGGTGTGTGTAAGGTAACAGACAAACCACGTCTCGGCCAGTATTGTTGAAGGCTCTACGCTAGTCAGGTGTGTGTAAGGTAATAGACAAACCACGTCTCGGCCAGTATTGTTGAAGGCTCTACGCTAGTCAGGTGTGACATAGGTGTGTGTAAGGTAACAGACAAACCACGTCTCGGCCAGTATTGTTGAAGGCTCTACGCTACAGTCCTGCCGCAGTTTGAGTGATGTATATGTGTGCCGTATAAGCAGTTGAGGGAATGAGCTGACAGCAGTCAGCAAATGACAGTTGGCGAAGTCCCTATTTCACCTCCAAGAGGTGTACCTGGAAACAGGCTGCACTAGTGCAGTCTGGCTAAGAGAATAGGGATCCCGGTGGTAAGGCAAACTCGGAACCCCCAAAAGCGATATGTGATATCACAGCCTCGCTGTAAACTACGATACAACGTCCTTCTCAAGATGAACACCGATAACAAATATTGATTTATTGATTATACCTTACGTTGCAAGTGAGGCATAGGGTCATCTCTACAACTAGCCTCCTCGCATGAAGCATTTAACCAAGCATTTGATGTGGCAGTTTCAATAACGTTGATAACTCTTAGTTGCCTTTCACAATATACTTGAAAGGTTACGGTCGCTCTATTCCTTTCCGACCAATAGGTGTGGTCTTTCGATCATCAACATAGTGGCAGAGCTCCTCGTCAATTCATTCATTTTACTTTATGCGGTCCGGTTGTCGTTCCAGTTCGAGATTTTCCAGTTTGAGATTTTCCAGTTTGCATACTGACGAATGCACCTGTGGTACTGGAAAAATGACCATTGAACATCTGCTGCAGAATTGCCCAAAGGAAACACACGTGGCCATCAACAGTATCAACACTAGACAAGCTCTATGGCAGTATCGACAGCCCCAGGATGGCCGCTGCTAGCTTAGAACAAATTCAAATCGATGTCTGACGGCGTATGAAGAAGAAGGAGGAAGACCAAAACCTCGCCCACTGCAAATCTCCTAGTTGATTCACGACAAGTGCACATCGCTGCCATCTAACCGCCCCCCTCCCACCCCCTTTCCGTCACTGTTTCACAATCCTTCAATCATACATAAGTACAATGTTGAAATAATATGAGGTCAGTATAACTGCTAGCATGCTCGTTTCCAAAGTAAACAGTTTAGGTTAGCATTTACCACATCCTAAGTCAACGTATAAAGGTAGCAAGGAAAGACAAGTGCAAATAGTATTGTCCATACGGTATACATCTACATTAACGTGCTAGAATGAAATAAAACGCGATTAATATATATATATATATATATATATATATATATATATATATATATATATATATATATATATATATATATAAATATTTATATATATATATATGTGTGTGTGTGTTCACAAGTATACAAATGACATTCATTTGTTTCCGCGGAAAGAAATAAAGCATGGGTGTTGTCCACAGTGAGGTGTAGGGGACCGCAATGCGCACATATGAATGTTTGCCGCCCACAGATTACAGTGTAGTTAGCACCCGTCTGATTTTCATTCACCGCGGTGGACAGCAATGTCAAAGTTATGTTGACAGTTTTCTTTGACTCCCGTGTGGTAGCGCATCAGGAGTAGGCACCACAAAATCTAAACATGACCAAAGAGTACTACCAGGAGGGCATCTGTCGCCTTCGTGATGCTGTTTCAGGCAAACGACCGGACCCTTGGACAACGAGAACTTGGAAGTTCCGTCATGACAAGGCACCGCCCATTTTTGGCATCTGCTTAAGACTTGCTTGACTAAACACAACATTTCCCTGGATGGTCAGACTACCTATTCTCCCCGACAAGGCCCCATGCCATTTGTGGATGTCCCTCAAAGTGACAGTTCCGCTGAAAGGGACCCGATTTGAGTTACGAGAAGGCATGCGAAATACAACGACCCAGGTGGCCTTCCTGAAATGCTTCCAACAACGACGAGACCGAGAAGTGTGTGGTGTCCCAATGAGAGTACTTGGAAAGTGATTAGGGTTTAAAACTTCTAGGTGAGTCATTGTATTTGTCCGGCTCAAAGGTCGGATACTTTTTGAACACACCTCGTATATATATACATAGACAGCGACTCAGTACATGAAGAGTTATCTTCTTCCAAGACGGCAATTGTTACCATGGGACTGACCTTTACCCTTTAACTAACCTATCTACTTCCAAGACGGTAACTGTTACCATGGGACTGACCTTTACCCTTTAACTAACCATCTTCTTCCAAGACGGTAACTGTTACCATGGGACTGACCTTTACCCTTTAACTAACCTATCTTCTTCCAAGACGGTAACTGTTACCATGGGGCTGACATTTACCTTTTAACTAACCTATCTTCTTCCAAGACGGTAACTATTACCATGGGACTGACCTTTACCCTTTAACTAACCTATCTTCTTCCAAGACGGCAATTGTTACCATGGGACTGACCTTTACCCTTTAACTAACCTATAAGTTTTCAATTGGTTTCTTTCGCATATTTAGTTTGCGACTCTTGTTCTAGCCGTCACCGACTGTTCAGGTATATATATCGGTGCCAGCAAAGCCAATTCTACATCAAGAAGAGCTGGTTTCCTAGTCCCCACACGAATGGCCATCTCGCGCGACAAGTGACATTCTTTGATCACTGCTAAGCTATTTTAGACACTGCCATCTCCTGGCGCCATACTACTGCCATCATGCATGTGTATGCACCAACATCACATACATATTAACATATACAAAGTACTAAGAACAAAAGAACAAGTTTTAGGAACAAATGAATAAGTACAAAGTACTATGAACAAACAAGCAAGTACAAAGTACTGAGAGCAAATGATTAAGGACAAAGTACTGGAAACAAACACACAAGTACAAAGCACTAGGAACAAACGAACAAGTAGGACTAGGAACAAACAAACAAGTACAAAGCACTAGGAGCAAATAAACAAATACAAATACTAGATACAAACGACCAAGTAGAAGTACTAGAAACAAATGAACAAGTACAAAGTACTAGGAACAAATGAACAAGTACAAAGCATTAAGAACAAATGAACAAGTACAAAGCCCTAAGAACAAATGAACAAGTACAAGGCACTAAGAACAAATGAACAAGTACAAAGTACTAGGAACAAACGAACAAGTACAAAGTACTAGGAATAAATGAACAAGTATAACGTACCAGGTACAAATGACAAAGAACAGGGTAACTAGAGAATTATGTTCGTACCTGCAGTTTTCCAGAAAGTATCTATGCTTCCAACAGCATCATGTAATCTGGCTTTGCTGGAACCAGGCACTGTCACACTTCCGACCCAGAAACCGTACTCTGGCAATTCTAGGTCGATGGTCATACCCTTCAGCTCGTAGGTTTTCCTAACAGTTGTGTACCTTACAAACTCTTGCAGCCCCGACTTCTGTATGAACATGGCTATGGACACTTCTGAACTTGCAGGTGGTGCACATTTGAGAATGGAAATTAGGGAGGATATGATCGTGGTCTTGTCTTCGGATTCAGTGTACTCGTTTTGGGTGAGTTTGCTGAGAAGGGTGGTGAAGTTGGCATGGAGCTGCCACTTGCTGTTGACGCTTCTCAACCAGCAGTCAGACAAGGTTAGGTCAAAGTCTGCGGTGTCGTAGTATACGGCAACACTCATTGACTCTGATTTCAGAATAGCTCCCTGCGACTTTATGGATGCTTCAAATTTACTGCTGATATTGAACCGCCTTGTTATCCAAACAACCGGTTCAGGGTTCTTAGCTTTGAGGATTGTCAGCTTATTTCTAGAAGTCTCATTGAGACTTGTACTGTCCTTATCCACCAGAGTGGCCTCCTTCGCATCTTGAATACTGTCTAGGTGGTCTTCTTTCATAGATCCTCTTACACCAGTTGAAGTTGTTGCATCCCACAATCCACCATGCACACTTGTTAGCCCCACTGTGCTGGTTGCTTGTACGATCTGCTCAATATGCTCCGTTTCAGAGTTTGAAGATTTCTCCAAATGGACAACGTTGAGTGCTTCTGACTTGTGGTTTAGCTCAGCAAGATTAGGAGGATACAGTTCTCCACCATCCACGGTGTGGGTGGTACTGGCAACCTCATGTGTGCGACTACAGCTTTCAGCATTAGTTGTACTGGCTGGATATTTAATTTCACTAGACAAGGTAGAATGTGCTACGTCACTTGCATGTGCATCACTTCTAGTTATTGTGGAAACAGTTGCTCCATCAATGACTCTCACTGTGGTCATGTTTTCTGTTTCAATAATAGAGGTGGCATTTTTATTGACACTGGTAATAACTCCACCAGAAGATCTTGTAGCTGCAGCATTATCAGCCTTCCTTTTTTGTGCAGCTTTATCAGCCTTTTTATTGCTTCTTGTATTATCAGTCTTTCTTGTGTGTCCAGCTTTACCAGCTTTTCTCGTGTTTCCAGCATGGTCAATTTTTCGCGTGTTTTCAGCATTGTCAGTCTCTGTTGTGCGTGTAGCACTCTCAGTTTTCTTTGTGATTGTAACATGTCCAGCTTTCTGTGTGCTTGTAACATGTTCAGCTTTCTGTGTGCTTGTAACATGTTCAGTCTGTCTTGTGAAAGCAGCATTATCACCATCCCTTTGGTTTTCAGCATTATCTGCCATTTTCGTGCTTTCAGCTTTATTAACCTTCCTTGTACTTTTAGTATCACTAACCTGGATTTTTGTTTCAGCATTATCAACCTGACTTGTTCTTTCAGCATTATCAACCTGACTTGTTGTTTCAACATTATCAACCTGACTTGTTGTTTCAACATTATCAACCTGACTTGTTCTTCCAACATTATCAACCTGACTTGTTCTTCCAACATTATCAACCTGACTTGTTGTTTCAACATTATCAACCTTCCATGTCCTTCCAACATTATCAACCTGACTTGTCCTTTCAACATTATCAACCTTCCATGTCCTTCCAACATTATCAACCTGACTTGTTCTTTCAGCATTATCAACCTGACTTGTTGTTTCAACATTATCAACCTTCCATGTCCTTCCAACATTATCAACCTGACTTGTCCTTTCAAAATTATCAACCTGAATTGTTGTTTCAACATTATCAACCTTCCATGTCCTTCCAACATTATCAACCTGACTTGTTCTTTCAACATTATCAACCTTCCATGTCCTTCCAACATTATCAACCTGAATTGTTGTTTCAGCATTATCAACCTTCCATGTCCTTCCAACATTATCAACCTGACTTGTTCTTTCAACATTATCAACCTTCCATGTCCTTCCAACATTATCAACCTGAATTGTTGTTTCAACATTATCAACCTTCCATGTCCTTCCAACATTATCAACCTGACTTGTTCTTTCAACATTATCAACCTTCCATGTCCTTCCAACATTATCAACCTGAATTGTTGTTTCAACATTATCAACCTTCCATGTCCTTCCAACATTATCAACCTGACTTGTTCTTTCAACATTATCAACCTTCCATGTCCTTCCAACATTATCAACCTGACTTGTTTCAGCATTATCAACCCGACTTGTCCTTAGAACATTATCAATCTGACTTGTTCTTTCAACATTATCAACCTTCCATGTCCTTCCAAAATTATCAACCTGAATTGTTGTTTCAGCATTATCAACCCGACTTGTCCTTAGAACATTTTCAACCTGACTTGTGCTTTCAGCATTTTCAACCTTCCACGTACTTTCAGCATTTTTAACCTCCCTTGTAATTTCAGCATTTTCAACCTTCCTTGTACTTTCAGCATTTTCAACCTTCCTCGCACTTTCAGCATTTTTAACCTCCCTTGTACCTTCAGCATTTTCAACCTTCCTCGTACTTTCAGCATTTTCAACCTTCCTTGTATTTTCAGCATTATCAATCTGACTTAAGCCTACAATATTTTCAGACCTGCTGATCTGAGCTGCACTTACAGCTTTACTAAAAAGAGCAACATTCTGAGTCTCAGCGATCCTGACTGCATCAGCCTGGACAACACGAGCCGTGTTCTCTGTTTCACTTACGAAAGTAGCTTGTTGCCTCCCAGTGCCAGACACTACACTATTACCACCAGTCACTGAGCTTACTGTCCGATCAACCTCAAAGGCATTTAACGCAAGGTACACATCCCTCCTCTCAACATCGGTGGCAGAATCTTCCGAGATGTATTCTCCAGCTTTTATGCTGTGTAACCGTTCCAGTTCTTTTAAGTCTCTTATATCTTCTACTTCCTTTGCTAGTGTTTGATTTCCTCCGTCTTCTGTATCCTCAGTGTCAGCTTTCTCTATGCACTGTGCTAATTCCAATATGGCCTTCTCACCAGCTTCAATGATGCTATCTAACTCCTTGACAATGTCTTCGCTGTCGTCAGTAACAGTTACCTCTATTGTTTGCCCTACCTTATCATCAACCAAAGGAGTATTGCTCAACTCATTCCTGCTTACAGTTTGAGATAAATGTTGTGTTCCTTCGTCTGTCTGAAGAGTAGCCTCTTTTTGTTCTGTCCCTAAAGTGTAAGCAATGTTTTCAGCTCTAGATTCCTTGTGACCAACTTCTGAAGATCGTGTGATGTTCTCTGCATCGAATGTTGATTTCACTTCGACAGGACCTAAAAGATGAGCTGATTCCAGGATGTGTGTGTCCTGACCAAAATGTGTGGCCCTGACCTCAGGTTCAGCGGGTCCTGGTAGAGATGAGAATGAAGAGTCAACAGCTGAGTGCAATCTTTGAGTATCAGAAAACATGCTGATATTCTCTGTAAGTCCTGGGGAACGTGACAATGTTTCTGAGGAATGATGAGATACACTAATGTTTGTCAGACCACTTGAGTGAGTAGATGAGGTTCTGTAGTCTGAACTAGTCACCAATACTGACTCCTGCTCATCTGAGTCATCAAATGCTAAGTTACATATGCCTCCAGATTCCTGCATGATTCCCACATCATGGAACCTATAGCCGACCAACAAAGATTCTAAATCCACCAGCTTATCCAAAGATTCATCCTCCTCTTCTTTGCTCATTTCCTGGGCCACAAAACTGGTAGCTGACGATCCATACATTTGGCTGGAAAGTGAGTCTGTGAAGTACGAACCAGAAGAAACGTTCTGCAATGTGGATGGTTGAGTTCTGAAATGAGCGCTCAATGAGCTCATGTCATCCACAGATGTGCCCTTGTCCACATCAACGCCTGAAGACTCCTCATCAAATCTGAGAGCCTTTGCTTCTGCTTCCATCCTATCTGGAGTGATTCTGTACCTCTTCTCTGCCAGCTCTTCAAGGGCATAGCTTCTGATAGCCATGCCTGGGGAATATGCAAGAGTTGGTGGAGATTCTCTACCTGGTCTCAGACTTTCTACTGATTCAAATTCTGCTGGGAAGTCTGTGGGCTTTGAATAGAGTGAATCTGATGTTGAGTTGAATCGCTGATTTCTGTCAATAGATGAATATAATGTAGTTTCAGATCCGGAAGTTACCTCACTTGAAGAAACTGACTGCACATCAATCATCTGAGATACATCACTTGCAGAAAGTACGTGCATATTTGCCGTCTGACTGTCTATATATTGACGATTGGCCACTTCGCTGACTTGGTACACTGGCATGCCATGATCCTGGTTTGTTGGATCTGTGGGCAGTTCAGACTTCCTGTTTCTTGGTTGTTCAGTTTGAGAATCCTTAGGTGACCATGGATTACTAGATGTGGCAGCTATAAGTTGTTTTGATTCTGGTCCCATAGAGTTGTCATCCACAACATCTGCTATGTCACTGACCATGTACGTGCTTTCAATAAGCTGCTGCACATCTTCTCTAGCTGACTGGAATCTCTTCAGTGCTTCAACATCCTCCTGTTCGTTGTCATACCAAAGAAATCGGACATGATTCTCTTTAGGAGATCCTACCACCTCTGGACTGTCTCCTGCAATCATTTCTTCTATCCGATCCACATAATGCAGAGTTGGTTCATCATTGACTTTGTCATGGTCACCAAGTTCAACATCTTTGGAGCTTCTGAAACTGACCGATCTCACTGCACTCACTGACTTGGATGATTTCTCTTCCTTGTTGACCTGATACGTCTGAGAAATGTAGTAGGAATCTGAGATCTTCCTCTCTCTGACGTCTCCATCAATGTAAGCAGCCTCTCCAAACACTGAGTCTTCAGGTCCATCATGAGCATCTGCAGATGACTCTTTATGGTCCAAATCTGTGCTGGATGTACTGCCACTGAGAGATCTATCATAGACTGTCCTGACTGTGCTGGTCACTACTGTGTCAGTTGAAAACGTTGTCTCCCTTAGACCCTGCACTTCAATATTCACTTCAGATCTCTCAGTCTTGACCACATGATGTTCAGATGATAATGAGTTATGAACCTCTCTTGCTGAAGAGCTTACATCGACGTCACAGGAACTAATCTCTGTAATCATGGATTTGTCTGAACTAATCTGGCTGGCTGGAAGTGAATTCAGGAGGAATTCTCTTCTGTCTACAAAATAGCTGGTATCCTCTGACGACGTCATGATGTTGAAGCTTCGGCTGATGATAGTCTGATACAAGTATGAAGATTTGCGTTCCTCTGTGAAGAAAAAATAAGAATAAGTAAACACACACAAATAAAATGTGACATGCAAAATGTAATATGTTAGTATAATAATCTAGAAATGAGCTGGAAACTTGAACAAATATGCACATTAACAAAAATCACCAGGTATTGATGGAAAAACTGAAGCAATTCGAGCTTGTAGAACACAAAAGTAGATAGAAAGAATTTCAACAATGGCATAGAAAGTCTGATGAGTTTCTGGTGGTTAACCAAAAGACACAAAAACACCTACCCGGAAGAAGCAATATACTAAAATAAACAGTGATGCATATAGAGAAATGTAACTACAAAGTTCTAATGGAAAAATGTATGTGGAAATTTGTGAACAAAGAATAAAAGCCATTATTGGACTTCAACTGAGCAAAACTGAATTATGATTCAATAAGGGAACTCGCTGTACATATACCTTATTCACATTCAAACATCTAAACAACAGAATAACATAATATGGCAACAGATCAGGAGAAAGCCTTTGATTAAGTGGTGAGGAATAAACTCTGGACAATTTTGGAGGACTTCAAGATGTATGGATAACTACAGGCATTAGTTACACCTAGATTAGGATACAAAGGAAACAAAGAAGAGTGACAAAATTATAGTGAGATTCCAGAATTATAGTTATGAGAAAAGAGAACTACATGCCTACAGTGTCTAGAAACATGAAGAATTCGAGCTGATTTAATACAGGTTTATCCTACAGATAATCAATGAAAAAGACAAATTTGACTATTTCAAGTTTTTTTTCTTCAAAATACACCAACCTGAAAGAACAAGAGGGCACAGCCACAAATTAATTAAAGAAACATCCATATTTGGTATAAGAAATATTTATTTTAGACTGGTGAATGCTTGGAATGCATTACCAAAGGAAATAGTGGAGAAAGGGTCAATTAATGCATTAAAGAATAGATTGGGTGGGCATATGTATTTTTAATCACGTGAATGTAAAAGAAACTGTTTGTATACAAACTCTGCAGAATTTCTAAACCAGTATAAAGAAGTTCAGTTATGGCTGTTATCACTACTTAAAGACCCAAGCTTAACTGAATTTCACGTCTTTATAATGGTTAAACAAGCATCTTAAGCATCAGCTTAGGAAATAAACTACAACTGATTAACAATATAATTGCACCAGCTCTGTGTTACCCGCGTCTAACATGCTTTCTATCTAAGACGCAGGAGAGGAGAATTACAACTTCATAATGAAATGGCTAAGAAAAGTCATCAACTCCACGAGAGAAGGTAGCCTGATGTACTTGGAAATACTATGGGCACAACCCTACATAGCAAGACAGAAAATAGTCTAGAGCCTGACCAACTACCACTGCGCGAATACAACATAAGAAGATCTGGTTACAATGCATGAGAAAGATCACATTGACAATGGATAGATGACATTACAGTCATGTTAGAACAACACGTGCATGCAAGGACTTGATCCCAACACACTTGGCCCAAGAGACGCAACTCCCTACGTCGTTAAGCAGGGCATGTGTACAGAAGTAATGAGTTAGCAGGTTAGTTGAAACACACCAGCAGCAACAACAACAAAAAAACAACAAATAAAGTCTGGCATTCTGTAGCCCCTGGTAACATTACTGGAAAATAGACAGATCAACCAAGACAGAAAACATGGACAGGTTATTATGATGTAATCCGACTTAATGAGCACCGGCGACAAGATGTTGTGAAGATCGCTGACTGTGTATACAAATCGGAAAGGATTTTGGTGACGACTATGTCTGAAGAGCTACACACAAACATGGAGAAAACAGAGCTTCCTTGAACAGAAAGAAACCCCTTTTAGCATTGAGAAAAAAAAACAACCAGTCCGTAACAGGAAGAATTCTAAATATTAAATACACAAAGAAGCACTTCATAAACAACATTTGGACATGTCTATAAACATGGATCAACAATAACTGCACGGGTGAGGTGAGGGGATTTTCACGAGTCTATGAGACCACATACACAGACAAATGGATCAACAATAACTGCACGGGTGAGGTGAGGGGATTTTCACGAGTCTAGGAGACCACATACACAGACAAATGGATCAACAATAACTGCACGGGTGAGGTGAGGAGATCTTCACGAGACTATGAGACCACATACACAGACTAATGGATCAACAATAACTGGACGAGATAATTGAGCTGAAAGGATCTTCACGAGTCTATGAGACCACGTACACAGCTATATGTCAATGGCAACGTACAAGTTTTCAAGTAATTTCATAGCACAGACAGAGGACTTGAAAACTGCAGCGGATGTTAAAGTGCCTGATGCTAGTAGCGAGAGACACACAGCACGCGTTGTGTCGTAGTTTACAGCTTGACTGCGATATTTGTACCTTTCGGTCCAACACATTCGACTTCAGCAAGCATTTTTTGAGTACCCTCTTCGATCCCTTCTCCTTAGCCAGCCTGCCCTGCTGCAGCCTGTTATCCAGGATCACCACGTGGAGGTGTAGAAAGGTCTTGGCAGCTTTGGTTCGCTGGCCCTGACGCTAGCAGTCAGCTATTTGTCGCTAACCACTGCAGCTCATGCGCTGCTCAGCGTCTAAATCCCATTACCATTCAATAGCTTTTAGTTCTCCTAAGGCTTTTAAGAAAACTGATTCCCTCCGTAGAGCCGATATATTGGCTTCCTAAACGTTCTGACTATGCTACAGAGCCGATATATTGGCTGGAGCTATTGTCATACTTATATTTAATAGTGTCTCAATAACAACTTTTCCCAAATACTTCTTACTGGCAGTTTTTGTGCACAGACCCAAAATATTCTGGAGTGAAGGTGTTCAGATCTGACAATTTATCATTCATTGGGGGCTTGCATAAAACGGGCATCGTTTGTGTGTATGTCTGTGTGTAAGTTTGTATCTGTGTGTGTGTGTGTCTGTGTGTAAGTTTGTATCTGTGTGTGTGTGTCTGTGTGTAAGTTTGTATCTGTGTGTAAGTTTGTATCTGTGTGTGTGTGTCTGTGTGTAAGTTTGTATCTGTGTGTAAGTTTGTATCTGTGTGTGTATGTATGTGTGTAAGTTTGTATCTGTGTGTAAGTTTGTATCTGTGTGTAAGTTTGTATCTATGTGTGTATGTCTGTGTGTGAGTTTGTATCTGTGTGTGTATGTCTGTGTGTAAGTTTGTATCTGTGTGTAAGTTTGTATCTGTGTGTAAGTTTGTATCTGTGTGTAAGTTTGTATCTGTGTGTGTATGTCTGTGTGTAAGTTTGTATCTGTGTGTGTATGTATGTGTGTAAGTTTGTATCTGTGTGTAAGTTTGTATCTGTGTGTAAGTTTGTATATGTGTGTAAGTTTGTATCTGTGTGTAAGTTTGTATCTGTGTGTAAGTTTGTATCTGTGTGTGTGTGTCTGTGTGTAAGTTTGTATCTGTGTGTGTGTGTCTGTGTGTAAGTTTGTATCTGTGTGGGTGTGTCTGTGTGTAAGTTTTTATCTGTGTGTGTGTGTCTGTGTGTAAGTTTGTATCTGTGTGTAAGTTTGTATCTGTGTGTAAGTTTGTATCTGTGTGTAAGTTTGTATCTGTGTGGGTGTGTCTGTGTACGAGTGTATTTTTGCGTGTATAAGTGTATGTATGTTCGTGTCTTTGGCTGTTTGTGTGTGAGCGTGTGTGTCTGTGCTGTTGTTGTTGATATGTTCCCTAACAGTAAGCCAGGAAATAAGAATAAGAAGAAGAAGACTTTTATTTTCATCCACGCGACGATTACAACGGTAATGACATATGAAACCAATGTACCATCATATATTAGTTGCAGTAAACAACTACTTCTACAGTGCACGCCACACCGAACACTCACCAAATATCCAGGACACGTGTCTCACTGTTCTCATGTGTCTACATATTTAAACCCCCAAACAGACATACACACGACAAACACATGCACAACACGCAAACACACATACAGATGTCTGGCATGCGTGTCATGTTGCTAATCGCCGAGGGCAATGGGTAAGATTACAGATCACTTGCTTCAGCATTTGTCAGGTTCTGTTAGAGCAGCCAACACTTTCTTAGATTTGTTTCCCTTTGACTAACTCCAAGAGCGAGCCAGTTTCCTGTCGGCAATTCCTGGGTGTGTGAGCGCGTGCGACTGGTGTGACTCGCCCCATTTCCAAACACACTGACACGAGCGTGACAGTTTGCGTGCAGTTGTGGAGAAATGTACAAAACACACTGAAACGAACGACCCAATTCGTGTACTAATGTGGAAACATGCATTTTTTTTTAATTCACTGAAACGAATGAGACATATCGTGTGTTATACGGGGACATGTTGATTCTACGACAGTTAACAGAAAACAACAAGTGACTAGTATGGTATAGACAGGCTAAACAAAGAGTAATAACCTCACAGGGTCATGTTGATTCTACGACACTTAACAGAAAACAACAAGTGACTAGTATGGCTAAACAAAGAGTAATAACCTCACAGGGTCATGTTGATTCTACGACACTTAACAGAAAACAAGTGACTAGTATGGTATAGACAGGCTAAACAAAGAGTAATAACCTCACAGGGTCATGTTGATTCTACGACACTTAACAGAAAACAAGTGACTAGTATGGTATAGACAGGCTAAACAAAGAGTAATAACCTCACAGGGTCATGTTGATTCTACGACACTTAACAGAAAACAACAAGTGACTAGTATGGCTAAACAAAGAGTAATAACCTCACAGGGTCATGTTGATTCTACGACACTTAACAGAAAACAAGTGACTAGTATGGTATAGACAGGCTAAACAAAGAGTAATAACCTCACAGGGTCATGTTGATTCTACGACACTTAACAGAAAACAAGTGACTAGTATGGTATAGACAGGCTAAACAAAGAGTAATAACCTCACAGGGTCATGTTGATTCTACGACACTTAACAGAAAACAACAAGTGACTAGTATGGCTAAACAAAGAGTAATAACCTCACACGATCCCAAGGACCGTATGAGAGCACATCTGGTATTATTGACAACAACTGGTCTGCTAGTACCCTCCTACCAGTAGAGCTGCATAAGTTGTAGACATGGCTGGCCAGCCTAACTAAAGAAATATGCCACACAGTGAATTAGATGACAGCGACTCGTTGATGAGGTCAGGCTCAGAAAACCTAGGCTGATCGAGACCCTATTCAGCTTTCAAGCGGCGGTCCTGGAAACAAGTTGCACTAGTGTAGCCTGGCTAGGAGAGTAGGGAAGACAGCCCTAACGCCAAAAACAGCCAGCTGAAATAGGATGCTGTCAACTAGGACACAATATTACAACAATATTTTCAGGACAAACGACAAGAAGAAGAACAATGAGAATAAGAAGATGAAGAAGAGTAGTAAGAAGAAGAAGAGGGAGAAGAAGAAGAGGGAGAAGAAGGAGGGAGAAGGAGGGAGAAGAAGGGGGAGAGGAAGAACAAGGAGGGAGAAGAAGAAGAGGGAGAAGAAGGGGGAAAGGAAGAACAAGGAGGGAGAAGAAGAGGGAGAGGAAGAGGTAAAAGAAGAGAGAGAAGAAGAGGGAGAAGAAGGAGGGAGAAGAAGAGGGAGAAGAAGAAAGAGAAGAAGAGGGAGATAGAAGAAAGAGGAGAAGAAGAGGGAGAAGAAGAAGAAGGAGGGAGAAGAAAAGGAAGAGGGAGAGGAAAAGAAGAGGGAGAAGAAGAGAGAGAAGAAGAGGGAGAAGAAGAGAGAGAGAGAAGAAGAGGGAGGAGAAGAAGAGGGAGAAGAAGAAGAGGGAGGAGAAGAAGAGGGAGGAGAAGAAGAGGGAGAAGAAGGAGAAGGAGGGAGAAGAAGGGGGAGAGGAAGAAGAAGGAGGGAGAGGAAGAAGGAGAAGAAAAGGAAGAAGAAGGAGGGAGAAGAAGAGGGAGAGGAAGAGGGAGAAGAAGAAGAGGGAGAAGAAGAAGAGGGAGGAGAAGAAGAGGGAGGAGAAGAAGAGGGAGAAGAAGAAGAGGGAGGAGAAGAGGGAGAAGAAGAGGGAGAAGAAGAAGGAGAAGAAGAAGAGGGAGAAGAAGGAGAAGGAGGGAGAAGAAGGGGGAGAGGAATAAGAAGGAGGGAGAGGAAGAGGAAGAAGAAAAGGAAGAAGAAGGAGGGAGAAGAAGAGGGAGAAGAAGAGGGAGAAGAAGAGGGAGAAGAAGAAGGAGAAGAAGAAGAGGGAGAAGAAGAGGGAGAGGAAGAGGGAGAAGAAGAGATAGAAGAAGAGGGAGAAGAAGAGGGAGAAGAAGAGGGAGAAGAAGAGAGAGAAGAAGAGGGAGAAGAAGAGGGAGAAGAAGAGGGAGAAGAAGAAGAAGGAGGAGAAGAAGAGGGAGAAGAAGAGGGAGGAGAAGAAGAGGGAGAAGAAGAAGAGGGAGAAGAAGAAGAGGGAGAAGAAGAAGAAGTGGGAGAGGAAGTAGAGGGAGAAGAAGAAAAAAGGAGAGGAAGAAGAGGGAGGAGAAGAAGAAGAGGGAGAGGAAGAAGAGGGAGAGGAAGAAGATGGAGAAGAAGAAGAGGAAGGAGAAGAAGAAGAGGGAGGAGAAGAAGAAGAGGGAGGAGAAGAAGAAGGGAGAGGGAGAAGAAGAAGAAGAGGGAGAAGAAGAAGAGGGAGAAGAAGAGGGAGCAGAAAAAGAGGGAGGAGAAGAAGAAGAAGACGGAGAAGAAGAAGAGGGAGAGGAAGAAGAGGGAGGAGAAGAAGAAGAAGAGGGAGAAGAGGGAGAAGAAGAAGAGGGAGAAGAAGAAGAGGGAGAAGAAGAGGAGGGAGAAGAAGAAGGAGAAGAAGAAGAGGGAGAGGAAGAAGAGGGAGAAGAAGAAGAAGAGGGAGAGGAAGAAGAGGGAGAAGAAGAAGAGGGAGGAGAAGAAGAGGGAGAAGAAGAAGAGGGAGAGGAAGAAGAGGGAGAAGAAGAAGAAGAGGGAGAGGAAGAAGAGGGAGAAGAAGAAGAGGGAGGAGAAGAAGAAGAAGAGGGAGAAGAGGGAGAAGAAGAAGAGGGAGAAGAAGAAGAGGGAGAAGAAGAAGAGGGAGAGGAAGAAGAGGGAGAAGAAGAAGAGGGAGAAGAAGAAGAGGGAGAGGAAGAAGAGGGAGAAGAAGAAGAGGGAGGAGAAGAAGAAGAAGAAGAAGAAGAAGAAGAAGAAGAAGAAGAAGAAGTACAATATCTAATCTATTTTCTCTGCGAAGACTTTTTCCAATGTTACTGAATCTGGCCCGCCAGCCACCTATATAATGTGAAGTTTTTCTGTGATAAAAAAAGTAAAGGAAAACTACGGGGACCTACTCATAAAATATTGAAGTTATATTTATACCCCAAAACACAGAGTTTATTTGATGTGTTGTATGACTGGCGTATTAACTTCACGTCCGTGAGGTGTACTTTTGTCAGCTTGCCAAGGTAACGCAGGTTACGGTTGGTTGAGGTGAAGTTAAGGCGGTAAGAAAGGGCCAATCAAAACACTTAGACTTACAGTTATGATTGCACGTAAGCAGCACTGTTCCCCACATGCCAGTATTGAATTGAGTTTCTATAAAGTTGTAATATGCGAGTTTATTTAATTTAATTGTATTGATACATTGCGATTGATTATATTCAGCGTTCCAAATGATATCATTGAATTAGAGGAATATAGACAGTGAGTATCGTGCAAATCAAGGTTAGTGGACTGATCACTACGTTATCGCCATGCTTGATTTGTGTTGAAACTATTTCCGCTGTCAAATGATACAACATGGAAAGGCATTATAATACCAAGCAAACCATCTGCAGCGATTTCATAAAGTCAAGAGAAAATAATTGTTTTTTAAATAGTATGTCTGGTCAACAGATGTTTATTTCACAAACGAAGTAATGAATCATTGTTTGGGCACGCTTTATTGTTAGTGAAAGAAAAAGCATTCGGTGCCATATTTCGGAAGAGACTTTATCAAAGAATGGCTCGGTGCTATCATTAAAGTACTGCGACCTGATAAAAGCAAGGCATTCGGTGCCATATTTCGGAGAAGACTTTATCAAAGAATGGCTCGGTGCTTTCATTAAAGTACTGCGACCTGATAAAAGCAAGGCACTCGGTGCCATATCTCGGAGAAGACTTTATCAAAGAATGGCTCGGTGCTATCATTAAAGTACTGCGACCTGATAAAAGCAAGGCACTCGGTGCCATATCTCGGAGAAGACTTTATCAAAGAATGGCTCGGTGCTATCATTAAAGTACTGCGACCTGATAAAAGCAAGGCACTCGGTGCCATATCTCGGAGAAGACTTTATCAAAGAATGGCTCGGTGCTATCATTAAAGTACTGCGACCTGATAAAAGCAAGAAGGCTGAACAAATAAGGCTTTCTCATTGGGTTGTGATGAGACGTACCAACCGAATGACCGATGACATACAATGAAGCCTCAACAAACTCATACCACAGTTTGACTCGTTTTAAGTTCTTCTAGACAACAGCACAGTCGACACCGCTCAATTGGTTATATTTGTCCACGGAGCCCATGCTAAATTCTATTGTACCGCAGAATTGCTTGCGCCTCAACCAATGAAAGAAGACATTTTCCAGGACGTGACAAATGTTTTTTAAAATAAATTCAACCCTAAGTGGGAGAAGCTATCAGGAGATTTGACTTGGAGGATGATAGGGTCAAACTGAGGACGTTGTTGCAGATCAGAGTTACCTCATATGATCAGCATTACATAAATTGTGTGTGTGTGTCATGTGTGTGTATGATGTGTGTGGAGTGATGTGTGTGTTTGATGTGTATGTGATATGTGTGGTGTGATGTGTGTGTGTTTGTGATGTGTGTGGTGTGATATGTGTGTGTGTTATGTGTGATGTGTGTGTTATGTGCGTGCTGTGATGTGTGTGTGTGCGCGCGCGCTTCACTAGATTTTACACAAACAGCCAAAACTAACGAGATTTTTTTGTCTTATAAATACCAATCTCTTTACATTTTAAATTAAATATAATTTGGAATGGCCCGCGGTGAAATTTAAAATTCTCAAACCGGCATCTGCTCTTACCGAAGATGCACATGCCTGGTTTAGGACAATATTTGTATTGTTGTTGGAGTGCGCAAGTGGGTAGAGGTGCGAAAAATACGAAGAAACTGAACAGTATTAGCGACAACAACAAAATGATACGCCCATTGAAAGCTAGCCGCTTCGAGAAGAGGTAGGGGAGGCGGAAAATATGATAGGCCGGTTTAAGGAGGAAGAGAAGGGCATGCTGAGAAGAGGAGTGTAGGTTGAGAGAGGGAGCGTAGTTAGAGGAGAAGAGATGAACGGGTTGGAAGGAAAAGGATAGATGGACGGGTTGGAAGGAAAAGGATAGATGGACGGGTTGGAGGGAAAAGGATAGATGGACGGGTTGGAGGGATGGTGGATGCGAGATCAGGGAGATCCTTTAATTATTAACTTGCTCCTGTTTCTTTCATGTCGTTCAGTGCGTCTGACGGACCGATCTTCTGTTCGGGTATTGCTAGCATTTTTCTATTTGTTTGAAAACTATCTATCTATCTACCTACCTGCCTAACCCCGTCCGTCCGTCCATCTATCCATCCGTCCGTCCATCCATCCATCCATCAATCCATCTATCTATCTATCTATCTATCTATCTATCTATCTATCTATCTACCTACCTATCTATTTATCTATCTATCTATCTATCTATCTATCTATCTATCTATCTATCTATCTATCTATCTATCTATCTATCTATCTATCTATCTATCTATCTATCTATCTATCTATCCCACTGTGCTTATTATCAACGGAACGACTAACAATAATGCTAGTGATTATAAGGACCAGAAAACAAAATGATAAAATGCATAAATTACTACTGCCAACTGAGCAGTCTCCTCAGCAGCACCAGGTGTATATTTTAAATTTATAAAAACAAGACACGGGAAATTCCATATACACTGATGACAGTGAAATGCTAACAATGTCTATAATATAAGGTGCCGTCGTGACATGCCAGGCAGGATGCAAAAAATAGACCCAGTTAGGCCTGTATAATAACAGCACAGCTTGGCCCTATTGTTCGTGGATACTCGCGTCCTCAGACAGACCCAAAATCTGTTTTAATTGGTGGAACTGGCGCCAATTATTTCCGCGGTTTGATTTCAATCTCGGTATTATCCCGCCACAAAACATCAACCTGACGGAGAGATGAAGAAGTAGAACAAGGAAAATGGGGGAAAAAAAAAGCCGTTGTGGCAAACAAGACAAAAGGAAAGGGATTAGGATGTGAGAGCAGGCAAGCTTCACACAGACGGAAGAAAGACTGGAGAGAGGAGGTGTGAGAACACATTAATAGATAGCAGTGCACAAGCTAGCATGTTCCCACCCTTTTGTTGGGCCAGCTTTGTTGCAGTTCCGATATAATGAACTTTGGCCTCCCAGTATAGAAGGTTAAAAGGTTATGAATTTCTCAACCGGTAGCAAGTCACTCACTACTTCCTCCTGGATCCTACAGTTGGCTTGGAGTTCAGCACTTTCCCCGAATATGTTCATTTTAACGCTGCTCAAGAGTTCAGAATCCGTCCGTGTCTTCTTGTTTCCATTTTGCCATACATGAAGCAAATGACCACCAACGATGGATTGTACCTTTACACATAACATGGATTGTACTTTTACACATAACATGTATCTAACCCCTTTTGATCGTGTGCCTGTAAAGGTAGCTTGTATCAAAACCGTTATAACCTTTCCCACATCCCTTATAAACTCATTAAACCAGTATGGCGTGCCCCTTTACAAATATCCTCTATCAAAACCTTAACGGCTTGTCCCTTCAAAACAGATCCTCTATCAAAACCCTTATTACGTGTCTCTTTACAGATAACATCTATCAAAGCCCTTATTACTTGTCTCTTTACAGATAACATCTATCAAAACCCTTATTACGTGTCTCTTTACAGATAACATCTATCAAAACCCTTATTACGTGTCTCTTTACAGATAACATCTATCAAAACCCTTATTACTTGTCCCTTTACAAATAACCTCTATCAAAACCCTTACGACTTGCCCCTTTACAAGTAACCTCTATCAAAACCCTTACCAGGTGTCCCTTTACAAATAGCATATATCAAAGCCCTTACCACATATCCCTTTACAAATAGCACCCATCAAAGCCCTTACCACATGTCTCTTTACAAATAACCTCTATAAACACCCTTACGACTTGTCCCTTTACAAATAACCTCTATAAACACCCTTACTACTTGCCTCTTTACAAATAACCTCTATAAACAACCTTACGAATTGCCCCTTTACAAATAACCTGTATCAAAGCCCTTACATCATCTCTTGCGATGACACCCTCTGCAGTCCGTTGTGTTACACACGGTTGCTTGCTGCTTCCATGCAGCCCAAAACTGAATGTCACTTATTGTATATGGTCTAGATTTGTCTTGCTCAACGGAGAGTAACAAGGGAGGAACAGAACGAGGCCACTGTAACCTTCCACACATGTAGTAATAGGCAAATGTAGTAATAGGCAACTTACGCAAGTACGAATGGGGTTAGCAACATCATCCTGCAAACGAATTGTAACATAAACCACTACTGTAAAAGCGCTCGTAACTGTTTTAGGTAGTTGTCGCTTAATTCATCCAAAAAAGAGTTCATATGGTTCCCACCATACGTATTTGATAGTTGATGACTGTTTCATGGCTGATTTAAATAAGATGGCAGGAACAATCGGAAGCAAACATTCTCGGAATCAGAATGTTTTGACACCATCAACAGTTAAAAAGTGGACTATTCTGTGACGTCACTACTCCAAATCCGGTGCTTTAAATAGCTATCTGGTGCTAAAATATATTTTATTAGCTTGGGGTGAAATAAGGCACAAGTAACCTGTTTAGGTACAGGTTTCATGTAAGGAGCCCAATTATATAGATCGACCTGTGAGTCGTTTGGCGCGAAAATGGGAACAGAAGAGGAATGTGAGTATCACACAAAGGACTCTGTGTTTGGAAAGATAGAGCTCTCATATCAAAAAGGATGAAAAAACCAAATGCCAACATGACCAAGACAGTGGCACTATGAACAGGGACCAGACTATGTGAACAACGTATTGGAAAGACACTATGAACAATAGCCAGACTATGTGAACAATGCACTGGGAAGACACTATGAACAATAGCCAGACTATGTGAACAATGCACTGGGAAGACACTATGAACAATAGCCAGACTATGTGAACAATGCACTGGGAAGACACTATGAACAAGGACCAGACTATGTGAACAGTGTACTGGGAAGACACTATGAACAAGGACCAGACTATGTGAACAATGCACTGGGAAGACACTATGAACAAGGACCAGACTATGTGAACAGTGCACTGGGAAGACACTATGAACAAGGACCAGACTATGTGAACAGTGTACTGGGAAGACACTATGAACAAGGACCAGACTATGTGAACAGTGTACTGGGAAGACACTATGAACAAGGACCAGACTATGTGAACAATGCACTGGGAAGACACTATGAAGTAATGACAAAGCCTTCTTCTGCACAGTTTAGCTTGTACGAAAACCAAGAACAAACGGGAGGTTATAAGTTTTTCAAATAACTAGTCATGTCATATCAGAACATGAGTGGTAATATGGCAGTGCGCTCTACGCGTACTCTAGCTTGATTTACACGCTCCAGTAGACCCAAACATAAATTGATAACTGGTGCGCTGTTACGGAAGGCAAGGCGGCGAGATAAATAACTGGTTATGCCAGCTCTGAAAAAGTTGATGATGTATACGATATAGTAGCTAACACGTGATTATTGGCTGCTGTGGGATTACCTTGACCTTTCGTCATGACACAGATGCCGCCAAAATAAATAAATAGGAAATGTGTGACGTAGAAAACTAGACACGTGCACGTAGGTTCTCATTTGATTTCGTGTTGGCGGATGATGGAGGATAGTGGAGCCGTGACGGGGGCGAGTAATGGAGAATTGGTGGAGGAGAGTGGAGCCGTGACGAGGGCGAGTAAAGGAGAATTTGTGGAGGATAGTGGAGCCGTGACGGGGGCGAGTAATGGAGAATTTGTGGAGGAGAGTGGAGCCGTGACGGGGGCGAGTAATGGAGAATTTGTGGAGGAGAGTGGAGCCGTGACGAGGGCGAGTAAAGGAGAATTTGTGGAGGAGAGTGGAGCCGTGACGGGGGCGAGTAATGGAGAATTTGTGGAGGAGAGTGTAGCCGTGACGGGGGCGAGTAATGGAGAATTGGTGGAGGAGAGTGGAGCCGTGACGAGGGCGAGTAAAGGAGAATTTGTGGAGGATAGTGGAGCCGTGACGGGGGCGAGTAATGGAGAATTTGTGGAGGATAGTGGAGCCGTGACGGGGGCGAGTAATGGAGAATTTGTGGAGGAGACAGGAGCCGTGACGAGGGCGAGTAAAGGAGACGGTGGGGGAGAGAGGAGCCGTGACGAGGGCGAGTAAAGGAGACGGTGGGGGAGAGAGGAGCAGTGACGAGGGCGAGTAAAGGAGACGGTGGAGGAGAGAGGAGCCGTGACGAGGGCGAGTAAAGGAGACGGTGGGGAAGAGAGGAGCCGTGACGAGGGCGAGTAAAGGAGACGGTGGGGGAGAGAGGAGCAGTGACGAGGGCGAGTAAAGGAGACGGTGGAGGAGAGAGGAGCCGTGACGAGGGCGAGTAAAGGAGACGGTGGGGGAGAGAGGAGCCGTGACGAGGGCGAGTAAAGGAGACTTGGTGGGGGAGAGTAATAGAGTTGTGATGGGGGAGAGTAACAGAGTTGTGATGGGGGAGAGTAATATAGTTGTGATGGGGGAGAGTAACAGAGTTGTGATGGGGGAGAGTAATAGAGTTGTGATGGGGGAGAGTAACAGAGTTGTGATGGGGGAGAGTAATAGAGTTGTGATGGGGGAGAGTAATAGAGTTGTGATGGGAGAGAGTAATAGAGTTGTGATGGGAGAGTGTAATAGAGTTGTGATGGGAGAGTGAAATAGTTGTGATGGGAGAGTGTAATAGAGTTGTGATGGGAGAGTGTAATAGAGTTGTGATAGGGGAGAGCAACAGAGTTGTGATGGGGGAGAGTAATAGAGTTGTGATGGGGGAGAGTAATAGAGTTGTGATGGGGGAGAGTAACAGAGTTGTGATGGGGGAGAGTAATAGAGTTGTGATGGGGGAGAGTAATAGAGTTGTGATGGGGGAGAGTAACAGAGTTGTGATGGGGGAGAGTAATAGAGTTGTGATGGGGGAGAGTAATAGAGTTGTGATGGGGGAGAGTAACAGAGTTGTGATGGGGGAGAGTAATAGAGTTGTGATGGGAGAGTGAAATAGAGTTGTGATGGGAGAGTGAAATAGAGTTGTGATGGGAGAGTGTAATAGAGTTGTGATGGGAGAGTGTAATAGAGTTGTGATGGGGGAGAGTAATAGAGTTGTAATGGGGGAGAGTAATAGAGTTGTGATGGGAGAGAGTAATAGAGTTGTGATGGGGGAGAGTATCAGAGTTGTGATGGGGGAGAGTAATAGAGTTGTGATGGGGGAGAGTAACAGAGTTGTGATGGGGGAGAGTAACAGAGTTGTGATGGGGGAGAGTAATAGAGTTGTGATGGGGGAGAGTAATAGAGTTGTGATGGGGGAGAGTAACAGAGTTGTGATGGGGAAGAGTAATAGAGTTGTGATGGGGGAGAGTAATAGAGTTGTGATGGGGGAGAGTAATAGAGTTGTGATGGGGGAGAGTAACAGAGTTGTGATGGGGGAGAGTAATAGAGTTGTGATGGGGGAGAGTAATAGAGTTGTGATGGGGGAGAGTAACAGAGTTGTGATGGGGGAGAGTAATAGAGTTGTGATGGGAGAGTGAAATAGAGTTGTGATGGGAGAGTGAAATAGAGTTGTGATGGGAGAGTGTAATAGAGTTGTGATGGGAGAGTGTAATAGAGTTGTGATGGGGGAGAGTAATAGAGTTGTGATGGGGGAGAGTAATAGAGTTGTGATGGGAGAGAGTAATAGAGTTGTGATGGGGGAGAGTAACAGAGTTGTGATGGGGGAGAGTAATAGAGTTGTGATGGGGGAGAGTAATAGAGTTGTGATGGGGGAGAGTAACAGAGTTGTGATGGGAGAGAGTAACAGAGTTGTGATGGGGGAGAGTAACAGAGTTGTGATGGGGGAGAGTAATAGAGTTGTGATGGGGGAGAGTAATAGAGTTGTGATGGGGGAGAGTAACAGAGTTGTGATGGGGAAGAGTAATAGAGTTGTGATGGGGGAGAGTAATAGAGTTGTGATGGGGGGGAGTAACAGAGTTGTGATGGGGGAGAGTAATATAGTTGTGATGGGGGAGAGTAACAGAGTTGTGATGGGGTAGAGTAATAGAGTTGTGATGGGGGAGAGTAATAGAGTTGTGATGGGAGAGAGTAACAGAGTTGTGATGGGGGAGAGTAATAGAGTTGTGATGGGAGAGAGTAATAGAGTTGTGATGGGAGAGAGTAATAGAGTTGTGATGGGAGAGTGAAATAGAGTTGTGATGGGAGAGTGTAATAGAGTTGTGATGGGAGAGTGTAATAGAGTTTTGATGGGAGAGTGTAATAGAGTTGTGATGGGAGAGAGTAGATGGAAAATGACTTGAGAGTATCTGACCATTGCCGAACCAGCATTAGTGCCAGATGCTTGAAGATCTGCATCACGGCCCGGTATGCACTATCTTTAAGCTTGTGTTTCGTCCTACAATTTCTCGTTAGTTGGCATATTAATCCTCAGCTCGCAACACGCACTTGCGATCCAGCACGTGGATAATAAGATTAAGTATCTTTGACCTCTAGGGACACTAATCCCCATTTCATTCTCAACAAGATCAGCTTCTCTAAATGTTGAGGCCCCCCACCCCAGTGGTCCTTTATTTTAATCATAAAGGCCTAGATGTTAGCTGATAGAGATCTGAGCTCAAAGTGAAGTCAACATTTAACACATAAAGTCAAGATTTAACACATCGAGTCAAGATTTAACACATCGAACGAAGACTTAACACATTGAGTCAAGTTTTACCACACTGAGTCAACATTTAACACATCCAGTCAAGATTTAACACATCCAGTCAAGATTTAATACATCGAGTCAACATTTAACACATCGAGTCAACATTTAACACATCGAATCAAGATTTAACACATCGAGTCAAGATTTAACACATCCAGTCAAGATTTAACACATCAAATCAACATTTAACACATCGAGTCAAGATTTAACACATCCAGTCAAGATTTAACACATCGAGTCAACATTAAACACATCGAGTCAACATTTAACACATAGAGTCAAGATTTAACACATCGAGTCTACATTATACAATTATGGACCTGGTGGATTGGTTCATGAATACCACTGTACTTCATCATCATGTAGGTCGTCCTTTGCAGAACGTCGCTCCCATGACAATCCGTCTGAAAGAGATTCGAGCTCTTGCCAAACGTCCAACCTGTTCCATAGTCATGCCCAATCATTCCTTGACATCTTGGTGCCATCACCTTCTTGTTCTACCTCTGCCTCTCTTCCCCGGCACCACATCTTCCATTTCCGTTCTCTCAAGACCATTGTGTCTTTTGATGTGACCAAAGTATTCATATTTTCTGTTCATGGTTGAATTATGAACCATTTCTCATCTATGCCCAACTCTTGTCGAATGTCTGTATTCTTCTTCTTGTTCGGTTCATGGTCGTCTGAGAACCTTTCTATAACATTTCGACTCGGACTCGATTCTTTTCCTTGAGGTTTGTGTAACTGTCCATGCTTCGCAGCCGAATGCTGCAACGAGAAAAACCCAGATTCTCAAAATGTTCACTTTTGTTGGTTTGCTGGTAAAGCAGGGCTTCCAATTGGGTAATTCTGTATGTCACATTTCTCGTCGTTGTGAAATGATTGGTTACTCGCAAACAAGAATTATGATTGCGCATGCTCAAAGATGCAATGTCCAGATAATGATCCACGTGTGAGGACGAAGATGTAGAACTGCGAATGAGCTGATAGCAGCCAGTGACTCATAACTGGCTGGTTGGATCAGGGTCATCAAAGCAGGACTGACCAAGACCTACAAACAGTGGCTTTCTAAACAGGCTGATAGCAGCCAGCGACTCATAACTGGCTGGTTGGATCAGGGTCATCAAAGCAGGACTGACCAAGACCTACAAACAGTGGCTTTCTAAACAGGCTGATAGCAGCCAGCGACTCATAACTGGCTGGTTGGATCAGGGTCATCAAAGCAGGACTGACCAAGACTTACAAACAGCGGCGTTCTAAACAGGCTGATAGCAGCCAGCGACTCATAACTGGCTGGTTGGATCAGGGTCATCAAAGCAGGACTGACCAAGACCTACAAACAGTGGCTTTCTAAACAGGCTGATAGCAGCCAGCGACTCATAACTGGCTGGTTGGATCAGGGTCAGCAAAGCAGGACTGACCAAGACCTACAAACAGTGGCTTTCTAAACAGGCTGATAGCAGCCAGCGACTCATAACTGGCTGGTTGCATCAGGGTCATCAAAGCAAGACTGACCAAGACCTACAAACAGTGGCTTTCTAAACAGGCTGATAGCAGCCAGCGACTCATAACTGGCTGGTTGCATCAGGGTCATCAAAGCAGGACTGACCAAGACATACAAACAGTGGCTTTCTAAACAGGCTGATAGCAGCCAGCGACTCATAACTGGCTGGTTGGATCAGGGTCATCAAAGCAGGACTGACCAAGACCTACAAACAGTGGCTTTCTAAACAGGCTGATAGCAGCCAGCGACTCATAACTGGCTGGTTTGATCAGGGTCATCAAAGCAGGACTGACCAAGACCTACAAACAGCGGCGTTCTAAACAGGCTGATAGCAGCCAGCGACTCATAACTGGCTGGTTGGATCAGGGTCATCAAAGCAGGACTGACCAAGACCTACAAACAGTGGCTTTCTAAACATGCTGATAGCAGACAGCGACTCATTGCATTAGTGTAGTATGGCTAAGAAAATAGTGATCGTATTGGGAAGGCAAACTCGGTACCCACAAAAAGTCAGCAGAAACCGGACGTGTTAGGCCTACCGGCGCAGGTATCGCAACCTGCCTGTAAATTACGACACAATGTTCTTCAGGTAAAACGAAGACGGAGAAGAAGAAGAAGAAGAAAAAGAAGAAGAAGAAGAAGAAGAAAATAAAGAAGAAAAAACTAATGTAACAAGAATAACTGATGGCAAACTGATGTCGTAACGATAGCAAAATTGGAAGAGAACCAGAAGCAGAAACCTACATGGCAAATACAATGAAATACAACCTATCATGATTACTACGGCATGCAAATATTTCAACTGAGATAAAAAGAGAAAGAACAGATCAATAGTTCATCCGTAAAACCATATGTTATCACTGCACTACTGGGAGCAAAGAGTAACATCAGGATCAAGTAGTACATGCTGATCATCATCTTCTTCGTAATCGGTGTTAGTCCTGAAAAAGTCGTTGCTATTGTGTGTCGTAGTTTACAGCGACGCTGCGATATCTGCGCCTTGTGGCCCGACACATCCGATTTCAGCTGGTGTTTTGGAGTCCCAGGTTAGCCTTCCTACTGTGATCCTTATTCTCTTAACCAAACTATGCTAGCCACTAGTGCAGCCAGTTTCCAGGACCGCCACCTGGAAGCGGAATTGGGCCTTGGTCAGCTATGGTTTACTGACCCATGATGCAAGCAGCCAGTTGAGTCAGTGGCTTACACAAAAAAACGATGCCTATTACCAGTTGAACAGAAGAGAGCAGGTCGTGGTCTTCAGACTTCGCACTGGCCACAATAGACGGAGGTACCACCTATTCAACAAATTGAAGATAGGTGGCACTGACGAATGCTCGTGTGGTACCGGGAAAATGACCGCTGAGCATTTGCTGCAAAACTGCCCGACATACGAAGATCAGGGAGAGCAGATGTGGCCATCACCAGTGGCAACACTAGACAGGCTCTATGGCAGTGTCGACAGCCTCAGGATGACCGCTGCTTTTTTCGAAAAAATAAAGGTTGATGTCTGACAGCGTACGATGAAGAAGAAGAAGAAGAAGAAGAGTCAGTGGCTACTCCCGCTCAGTTACTGCTCCATCTTCGACACCAAACATACTCAACAAAAGCCAACCTCATGTTCGCGTGCATCTCTCTGGAAACAGACTGTACGACATCAGTCTGACTAACGAGGTGGGGATCGACACTGTGATCCCCGTAGCGCCGAGTTTACTGAGAGGCCTGATATTGCACTACGGTCAGGAGGACTCCGGTCCACTTTCTCAAGTATACATCGATATGTAATAAGAGCCACTGTAACTTGTAATCGAAGAAACATGGTCAAGAGGTACCTAAACTCAGCAGGAGTAACTTCGAATAACAACAGTCTCACACATGGGCCCTAACAGGAACGAGAAATCGGAACATTGGAATGAAGACGTTAACATAAAGCGGAGTACATGGAGTGATACGGGGGTGATCAGACGGGAAGTCATCATCATCATCAAGTGCCCTGCCTATTGGCGTTAGCGATCATGGACCTCCATCAATTCTATAACGTGTGTCGTTTACCAACTCTGTTGTTGATTGCCACCCATACCATTCTGTCACGTTGTCAGCATCTTCTCTCTCAGCCTTCCTCTGTCTCTCTTTCCTGCTATTGTTCCCGTTGTCACGACGTGCTCAAAGCCACTTCTTCTCATAACATGACAACAAAAGGATGGCTTTCTTGTTCTGATCCTGGCACATCAGACACATCCAATTTTAGCATGGCCTTTCTGGGTGAAGTGTTAGCCTTCCCTCTTCAATCCCTTCTCCTTTGCCAGTCTGATCTGTTGCAGCCTGTTATCCAGAGTCACCACGTGGAGGTGTAGAAGGGTCTTGACAGCTCTGGGTCGCTGGCCCCGACGCTAGCAGTCAGTTATGGGTCGCTGACCGCTACAGCTTCTTCACTGCACAGCATCCAAGTTAAGATATTCGAGCACCCGGTATACCACACAAGAATAGGGTCGCTGTGGTCGAAAGATCAGGTCCTCGTCTCTCAAAACGATGAACCGAAAGTGGGCGATCTAATCCCTCTAGTATCAAGCGTGCCCGAGTGCCTCCATCCTGAGTTACCCCCAGTCGTCATGAATACCTCCAATCGTCATCTTATGTCTTGCCACTGAGTCAAGGTAGTTCGGGACTGGAGAGTGAAGTTGATGACCAGCGTAGTATTTAACTCACTACACTCCCAATAAAGCAGAGTTACAACATCAAGACAAAACCGCCTGATGATGTCAGCATCCTCGCTTGCGATAGGCAACTAACATTCCACACAAAACTATCCCAACTTGCCAAGCCTTTCCTTATTCAACACTTGCGACTACAGAATATAGGCCGAGTTCGATCCAGACATGTTTATAGACTCCATTACTTCCTAACCTTCCCATCATCAAGCACAGACCACACAGGGTGTCCAGCTGGTCCAATACCTTACCTCATCTCCCTCTTTCCCTATCCATCAATTTATATATCTATATATCTGTCTGTCTATCTATCTATCTTTATGTCTGCCTGCCTCTCTCGCTCTCTCTTTATATATATATATATATATATATATATATATATATATATATATATATATATATATATATATATAAATATATATATATATATATATATATATATATATATAGGTATATATATTGGTATATGTATATACCGTTGACCTCCGGTTGAACGAAAGGCCTTGCCACAAGATATTATAAATATATATATACACACACAGACACACATATATATATATATATAATATCTTGTGGCAAGGTCTTTCGTTCAACCGGAGGTCAACGGTTCGAATCCGGGCGTCCCATTACTTCACTTACTCGTCTGCGGTTCGGTGTATATGTTTACCGATCGCAGCTAATCACGTGTCTCGGTGACCAATGTCAATAACAAACATAGTTTGTCTACGAAAGAAGATTGTACCTCACCCTGTCATCATTTAAGGCCCTAAGTGGACAGACGAGACAAGATAAACTTACATAACTTCCAGGCTGTATCCACCAGAAACCCGCACAAGCCAACACATGACATGCGTGTAGCGTGCAGGGCGTACTAGCACACGCGTCAAATTACACAGGACAGATTATGTCCTGTGTACACATACCCCAGTTTAACGTGCTTCTCTTGCTGTGTCAAGAGGCCTTCGTCTACCGTGTACTCTTTGTGTACATACAGGGTACAAGGTCCACAATGAGGACCCGTCAGAACAGCTATCTGACCAACCATTGACGTCTGGACGTGCTCAGCTTCTGTTCCTCAAGCTGTAACATGATGGTGGTGGCCTTCTTGGTTGAGGCTGTTCCTATTGAGCTCGTCACTCTGGACGATATATCTTGGTAGCAGCTTACAGTGGCTCCTCGTATATCCTGTGGCGTAACGGTACCGACAGTAGATGTATCTGGTCTTCCTGTCTGCAGCGCAATTCGAGGTTTATTAGTAGGATCACAGATATAACTTCTTACCCACAGATAAAACGTCTTAGCCACAGATAAAACGTCTTACACACAGATAAAACGTCTTAGCCACAGATAAAACGTATTACACATAGATAAAGCGTCTTAGCCACAGATAAAACGTCTTACACACAGATAAAACGTATTACACACAGATAAAGCGTCTTAGCCACAGATAAAACGTCTTACCCACAGATAAAACTTCTTAGGCACAGATAAAACTTCTTACCCACAGATAAAACGTCTTATACACAGATTCAACGTCTTACACACAGATAAAACGTATTACACACAGATAAAGCGTCTTAGCCACAGATAAAACGTCTTACACACAGATAAAACGTCTTTAACAGATACAACGTCTTACCCACAGATAAAACTTCTTAGCCACAGATAAAACTTCTTACCCACAGATAAAACGTCTTATACACAGATACAACGTCTTATACACAGATACAACGTCTTACACACAGATAAAACGTCTTACACACAGATAAAACTTCTTACCCAAAGATACACGTGTATGAAAAGACATTGCGAGGTGACTGCGTTAGCTAGAAAGTTGTTTTCGTCATTCAACTAAATATTGTCGGTGCATCCCGGCTACACGAAGAAGCGTCGTAATGGTGGTAACATAACTCAATTGTTGCAGTTTTACCAGTAAGTCCCCGTTAATTTTTCCATCATTAGTTCTGTCAACTGTTGCAGTTTTACCAGTAAGTCCCCGTTAATTTGTCCATCATTAGTTCTGTCAACTGTTGTACAGTTTTACCAGTAAGTCCCCGTTAATTTGTCCGTCATTAGTTCTGTAAACTGTTGCGCAGTTTTACCAGTAAGTCCCCGTTAATTTGTCCATCATTAGTTCTGTCAACTGTTGCGCAGTTTTACCAGTAAGTCCCCGTTAATTTGTCCATCTTTAGTTCTGTCAACTGTTGTACAGTTTTACCAGTAAGTCCCCTTTAATGTGTCCATATTTGGACTTTCTCAATGTGCTTAGATCTTTGTCTGTCTGTTTCTAAAGCTACACTGTTGTTATACACCAACATTGTGCAACATGTCAATGGGATTCTACACAGATGTGCTACTGCCGTCACTCGTGCACATGTTCTCCATAACGTGTCCAGGATAGTATTCTGCCAATTAGATTTACTTGGTTTTATCAGAGATCGATCAAACAGAATCCATCGGAAGGAAAACACTGGTTATGTGGGCTAATACAGTTATTTATTGTGGAAAGTCTTGGGTTTTCTCAGTGGAGCCTGGAATATTCTACGGCAAGTGTGCGTTATTACAAACTTCAGATTCAGGATCGCGGAAACGTATACTAGGCTCCTCATGTCTGTCTTCCGATACCATAGAACATTATTTACTCATTTTCTTCTTCAGATCAGGTCAGGTCATCCTGTAACCGGTGAGGTCGTTGGGGCACACATGAAGACATCCTCACAACTCCACGCCATCCCTCTTTGTCAGATGCCGCTGCCTGTGCCTCTTCTGGTCGGAGATTGGTCCATTCTTTTATGTTGTCCTCCCACCTCTTTTTGGAACGGCCTCTTCGTCGTTTGCCTTGCACCTTTCCGTGCAGGATCGTATTTGCAAGACCATTTGATCTCGATAAATAACCGTACCAAGCGAGTTTCCTTCTTTTGACAGTTGCCAAGAGGTCGTAAAAAGGCCCTATTGCTGTTGTAATTCTATCTCGTATTTCCTCATTTGTTTTTTTTTATTACGATATCATATATTGTCCCTCGAGTTATCTTGTCAACTAAGGAGGTTGTGTGATACTTTGATATTACTGTAACATTTATTGTTTCTAGAGTTATCTTGTCAACTAAGGAGGTTGTGTCATACTTTGATATTATTGTGTCATATACTATTTCTATAGTTAGCTTGTCAACTAAGGAGGTTGTGTGATACTTTGATATCACTGTAACATATATTGTTTCTAGAGTTATCTTGTCAACTAAGGAGGTTGTGTGATACTTTGATATTTCTGTAACATATATTGTTTCTAGAGTTATCTTGTCAACTAAGAAGGTTGTGTGATACTTTGATATTACTGTAACATTTATTGTTTCTAGAGTTATCTTGTCAACTAAGGAGGTTGTGTCATACTTTGATATTATTGTGTCATATACTATTTCTATAGTTAGCTTGTCAACTAAGGAGGTTGTGTGATACTTTGATATCACTGTAACATATATTGTTTCTAGAGTTATCTTGTCAACTAAGGAGGTTGTGTGATACTTTGATATTTCTGTAACATATATTGTTTCTAGAGTTATCTTGTCAACTAAGAAGGTTGTGTGATACTTTGATATTTCTGTAACATATATTGTTTCTAGAGTTATCTTGTCAACTAAGGAGGTTGTGTGATACTTTGATATCACTGTAACATTTATTGTTTCTAGAGTTATCTTGTCAACTAAGGAGGTTGTGTGATACTTTGATATTACTGTATCATAAATTGTCCCTCGAGTTATCTTGTCAACTAAGGAGGTTGTGTCATACTTTGATATTATTGTATCATATACTATTTCTATAGTTAGCTTGTCAACTAAGGAGGTTGTGTCATACTTTGATATTACTGTATCATATATTGTCCCTCGAGTTATCTTGTCAACTAAGGAGGTTGTGTGAAATTGCTGCCGGTTATGCACCGCGTGACATGTTGGTGTTAGGTCCATATTGTGTTGACCAACGGCACATTACAGGTCATGTTACAGCATCACGCCGACCAAGGAGGCTGCTTCACACTGTCTAGGCTGTTGGTCTTTGTAAATAGTTTGGTCTACAAAATGACAAGTTTGAAAGTATACTAGTCTACACGGGTTGTTGTTGGCTGAACATTCTCGTTCGTCCCTCTCGTATTCGTGGTAGCAGCTTACAGCAGCTCCTCTCATGTCCTAGGTGCATTGAAGAATGTCGACATAGGTCATCCTACTTATGCGAAGCGTCTGAATACGCTCAGCACAATGGGTATAAGTGTGGGTACCCACCTTGTTGACCAGGGTGCTGCAACACATCATATTTCCATGAGCACGGCGAGGTCGTTAGGTGGTGGTCCTGGTCAGTATATTTAATCTAATCCTGACATTAGTCTTTGGTTTCATACAACATGTCTTTAGAGTGGTACTTGTCCTAATCTCTCCCGTTACACAGTCCTCTATTCTAGACGTTGCGTTGTACCGTTAGTTGCCTCTTGCGTTGACAATGGTCCTACTCTCGTTGTTGTCCCTCGATGAGCCCTCAGATATTACCATACGGGCAATTTCAGCCAATACACTGTTTACGTTCGCGTACGAGAAAACGTCAGTAAGTAAGTCACAAGCTGATATGACATTGCGGGAAAATGTAGTTGGCAGTTGCTAAAGGTGTCATTAGGCGGCAGCAACAGCCTTTTCTGTGGTTACTGTAGGTAGCAGACATTAGGCGGCAGCAACAGCCGTTTCTGTGATTACTGTGGGTAGCAGACATTAGGCGGCAGCAACAGCCGTTTCTGTGATTACTGTAGGTAGCAGCAACAGCCGTTTCTGTGATTACTGTGGGTAGCAGACATTAGGCGGCAGCAACAGCCGTTTCTGTGATTACTGTGGGTAGCAGACGCTAGGTGTCGCATGCACGTGCCCAGCCAAAGTACAAAATGCGCCTGTGCTCACAGAGTGTACATCAAAGACTTGCCTGTTTTGGACACAACGGCTTTCTGAAAAAAATATTCATACGGAAATCCTTTCTGTTTATGGTGAAAAGTTTTGTCTCGCAATTGGGCGGATATATTTTCTCAAGGACACTAAAAAACATATTTTGATGAAGCCCGACCTGGTCGTCCTGTTCAGATTGCAATAGAAACACTTGTGCGGCGGGTGGGTGAGATAATATGAGTTGGCACTCTGGTAATGATAAATAGTCAGTGTAGCAACTGCAATACGGTGATTACATGGTTTAGCCTACAGCATAATGCTTTATCCCACCTTGGCGGGAGACGTTTCGCGAATGACTAAGAGGTTGAACGTGAAGTGCAAATGTGGCTGAGATATCAGACCAAATCAGGCTGAGACATCAGACCAAATGTGACCGAGACATCAGACCAAATGTGAGGGAGACATCAGACCAAATGTGGCTCAGACATCAGACCAAATGTGGCTCAGACGTCAGACCAAATGTGACCGAGACATCAGACCAAATGTGACCGAGACATCAGACCAAATGTGACCGAGACATCATACCAAATGTGACCGAGACATGAGATCAAATGTGACCGAGACATCAGACCAAATGTGGCTGAGACATCAGACCAAATGTGACGAAGACATCAGACCAAATGTGGCTGAGACATCAGATCAAATGTGACCGAGACATCAGATCAAATGTGACCGAGACATCAGACCAAATGTGCCTGAGACATCAGACCAAATGTGACGGAGACATCAGACCAAATGTGGCTGATACATCAGACCAAATGTGACGGAGACATCAGATCAAATGTGGCTGAGACATCAGACCAAATGTGGCTGAAACATCAGACCAAATGTGGCTGAAACATCAGACCAAATGTGGCTGAGACATCAGATCAAATGTGGCTGAAACATCAGACCAAATGTGGCTGAGACATCAGACCAAATGTGACGGAGACATTAGACCAAATGTGGCTGAGACATCAGATCAAATGTGGCTGAAACATCAGACCAAATGTGGCTGAGACATAAGACCAAATGTGGCTGAGACATCAGATCAAATGTGACAGAGACATCAGACCAAATGTGACCGAGACAACAGACCAAATGTGACCGAGACATCAGACCAAATGTGACCGAGACATCAGACCAAATGTGACCGAGACATCAGACCAAATGTGACCGAGACAACAGACCAAATGTGACCGAGACATCAGACCAAATGTGACCGAGACAACAGACCAAATGTGACCGAGACAACAGACCAAATGTGACCGAGACATCAGACCAAATGTGACCGAGACAACAGACCAAATGTGACCGAGACATCAGACCAAATGTGACCGAGACATCAGACCAAATGTGACCGAGACATCAGACCAAATGTGACCGAGACATCAGACCAAATGTGACCGAGACATCAGACCAAATGTGACCGAGACATCAGACCAAATGTGACCGAGACATCAGACCAAATGTGGCCGAGACATCAGACCAAATGTGACCGAGACATCAGACCAAATGTGGCTGATACATCAGACCAAATGTGGCTGATACATCAGACCAAATGTGACGGAGACATCAGACCAAATGTGACCGAGACATCAGACCAAACACTAATCAGTTGCTGACGTTGCTGCACTGCTAACGCAATGGAATAAGTGTTTTAATTTTGGTAGAAATTATGAGAAATAAGGAACTATGAACTACAAAAATTAACAGTTTTCAAGTTCGTACCCGATATAATTGTTATTTAAAATCTCGGTGCTGACATATTTACTGACTTGCCCTCGTACGAATGAAATACACATTGCCTAATGATACTATTTCGTCAATGATTCCTCACTCGTCATAGAACATGCATACATCTGAATGGGTTGAACAGTGC
Source organism: Ariolimax columbianus (assembly GCA_036924085.1). Lineage (NCBI taxonomy): Eukaryota > Metazoa > Mollusca > Gastropoda > Stylommatophora > Arionidae > Ariolimax > Ariolimax columbianus. The sequence goes on along the minus strand of JAVGWX010000016.1, from coordinate 5,255,009 downwards.
TAACCAATCTACATACACGTTTATTTGGCCTGTCTTAGAAGTGCCGATCGATTGCACAGCAGTGGGCTTTCTACACCAGAGGTACCCAATTATAAACATGACGAAGTCCGCAAATGTATTTATTAGCCCCTAGAGTGCCGCAGTCAAATTGGCAGTGTTGACCGACGCCATCATTAGGTAAGTAACCATACACACAATTGTTCAATTACAAACAGACCAAACTCCGCTCGATTGTAAGAGGCGTGTTCAAATGAAAACGGATCAAACTGCAATAAGTGAAGATACGTACGGTGCGCATAATGACGTCACTTTTGATGTAAACAGCACATAACAAGTTTGCAAAATTTCATTATCCCCCGACTCATAGTTTCCTCAGCAGACCGTTGAAAACATGGCGGTTGTGATACGGAATCAGTCTAGAGTTTATCAGCGAGCGGTGATTCTGTTTCTAACTGCTGAAGGATGTCGACCAGTTGACATTCATCGCAGAATGCAGGCAGTGTATGGTGACAAAAGTGTGTCGAAGACAAGAGTGAAGAACTGGACAACGATGTTTAAAGAAGGACGTGAGTTAACGAAAGATCTTCCGAGGCCAGGTCAGGCGCATATTGTTGTGTCAGAAGATGCCATCGCAAAGATTAATGCATCAATTCGGGTGGACCGTTCCCGGAGCTTACGTTCGACACACATTTGTCCCCATACACTTCTTGCATTATGCGATGAATGTCAACTGGTCGACATTTTTCAGCTGTTAGAAACCGAATCACCGCTCGCTGATCACCTCTGGACGGATTCCGTATCACACCCGCCATGTTTTCAACGGTCTACTAAGGAAACAATGAGTCGGAAGATGATGACATTTTGCAAACTTGACGGTTGGTATGTGCTGTTAACATCATAAGTGACGTCATCATGATCATCGTACATATGTTCACTTGGTGCAGTTAGGTCTGGTTTCGTTTGAACACGCCTCGTAGCTAGGCATGAATCATCAAGGAGAGAGAAAGAGAGTAGATCTAACAATACGCGGAGAAATTAATTGGAGAGAGAACTACTATTAAAAATACTTACTCATGGAGAGAGGCAGAAAGAGTAGCACAAGACCGTGTGTGCTGGCGAGGTGTGGTTAATGGCCTATGCTCCGAGTGGAGCTATAGGCATTGATTGATCGATTCACCTACTCAGTAAAAGAGGGCGCATTTGATAACTGCAAATTATAACAATCATTGCCTTTCACATTAATTATTATATTTCTCCTCATGCAAAATTGAAGAATATTGTTGCATGTAACATCTCTTGGCTTAGATTCGACCACTTTATGCACACAATACCCCTTGGCTTAGACTCGGCCACTTCGTGCACGTGGTATCCCTTGGCTTGGACTCGGCCACTTGAAGCACATTATGCCACTTGGCTTGGACTCGGCCACTTGAAGCACATTATGCCACTTGGCTTGGACTCGACCACTTGAAGCACATTATACCACTTGGCTTGGACTCGGCCACTTGAAGCACATTATACCACTTGGCTTGGACTCGGCCACTTGAAGCACATTATACCACTTGGCTTGGACTCGGCCACTTGTAGCACATTATACCACTTGGCTTGGACTCGGCCACTTGAAGCACATTATGCCACTTGGCTTGGACTCGACCACTTGAAGCACATTATACCACTTGGCTTGGACTCGGCCACTTGAAGCACATTATACCACTTGGCTTGGACTCGGCCACTTGAAGCACATTATACCACTTGGCTTGGACTCGGCCACTTGAAGCACATTATACTACACCACTTGGCTTGGACTCGGCCACTTGAAGCACATTATACCACTTGGCTTGGACTCGGCCACTTGAAGCACATTATACCACTTGGCTTGGACTCGGCCACTTGAAGCACATTATACCACTTGGCTTGGACTCGGCCACTTGAAGCACATTATACTACACCACTTGGCTTGGACTCGGCCACTTGAAGCACATTATACCACTTGGCTTGGACTCGACCACTTGAAGCACATTATGCCACTTAGCTTGGACTCGACCACTTGAAGCACATTACACCACTTGGCTTGGACTCGAGACCACTTCATGCATACACATCAAAAACTGCACCTCTCCTTTGTTACCCATAACGACACTCTCCTGGAACACGATATCTTTATTCTGCTCAACTGTACATCTGGGATCAAGATGCTGAGCAGCGCATCAGCTGCAGTAGGTCAGCGACTCATAGCTGACTGCTAGCGTCAGGGCCAGCGAACCAGAGCTGCCAAGACCCTTCTACACCTCCACGCGATGATCCTGGATAACAGGCTGCAGCAGGGCAGGCTGGCTAAGGAGAAGGGATCGAGGTGGGAATGCTTACCTGGTATTTTAAAAATGCTTGCTGAAGTCGGATGTGTTGGACCGAAAGGTGCAAATATCGCAATCAAGCTGTAAACTATGACACAACACTTTCCGCTCTCTGGACTACATTCTGCTACTTAAGCCCTTTCAGGGTTTGGTAGCGGGAGATTGAGAACGAACGAAGCCAAGCCTAGCCAAATGTACATTTTAGTTTTTTCTTTGTGATATCTGAAATAGAAAACTCAACAAAAAGGCACAAAACAAGAAGAAGAAAATCCATGTTACTACTGATTAGCTGCTGCCAGAAATAACTGATAATCGACTGATCAATCAGATACACGTAACGATCATTGTGATCTTCCGTGTTAGCTATCTCCGCAAACATTCACTTTTGTCTCCCTTTACTCAGTAACATTTTGTTTCAAATTCAGATCAACACGCGGGCCGCAAACCAGGGCTATGGAGACCAATCAGTCTGCGAGCCGCCATCTGGACAGCGCTGTTCTACAATAGCAGGTCTCAAACACGGTGCCAGAAATCGTCAGTCGCAGGGCAAGGGGAGAAGGGAGATTATATTGTGAGGACCATCATTAGACAGGATAAGAATTGGGTTAAAGGCTTTCTCCAGATAAATATTGCTGATAATCTTGCTGATAACAAAAGTGTAGCGTGATATTCATGTTGTTTCACCTTCAGCAGACTGTCGTCAAGGATGGTGTTTTACAGACTTCACAGCTATTTGTGAGCTGGTTGCGGGAGGGGAAATGACCAGTGTTGTTCTCCACTGTCTGGTCTTCCAATTATGGATAGGTATAATCCAGCTTGTAGATAACGTGCAGTTAAAGCCGGGACCATTGCACTGAGTTGTAAACGATGTAACCACTTAGTAAAGCCGGAACCATTGCACTGAGTTGTAAACGATGTAACCACTTAGTATATTCTAAGACACGTTTAACATTACAATTGTCAGTGATATTGAAATCAGCTTTACAACTGTTTGGTCTAAACAAATGAATTAACAAAGAAATATTTCAATCGTTCACTCTGTTATAGGTCCTGGGAACTGGACGTGGTCTTTTTCGGCATTTTGTTAACTGAATTCGAGGGGATGATATCTTTAGGCCCGGAAACAATATTCGGCCAACAACCAACAAGTAAATATAATAGTCAACAACTCTACGTGGTAGTAAATTATGAATAATTCTAATGCAACTGACTGATGACTTTCATAAATCACATCGATCTGGTTGTACACATACATGTATATGTGTGTGTGTGTGTGGGTGGGTATGTGTGTTGGTGTATGTGTGTGTGTGTATATACACACGCGCGAAGAAAAGTCAGTAAATACGTTACATGTGGCAACCAAACAAACTAAATAAGATACGAACCTGTCAGTAAATAGGTTACATGTGGCAACCAAACAAACTAAATAAGATACGAACCTGTCAGTAAATAGGTTTCATGTGGCAACCAAACAAACTAAATAAGATACGAACCTGTCAGTAAATAGGTTACATGTGGCAACCAAACAAACTAAATAAGATACGAACCTGTCAGTAAATAGGTTACATGTGGCAACCAAACAAACTAAATAAGATACGAACCTGTCAGTAAATAGGTTACATGTGGCAACCAAACAAACTAAATAAGATACGAACCTGTCAGTAAATAGGTTACATGTGGCAACCAAACAAACTAAATCAGATACGAACCTGTCAGTAAATAGGTTACATGTGGCAACCAAACAAACTAAATCAGATACGAACCTGTCAGTAAATAGGTTTCATGTGGCAACCAAACAAACTAAATCAGATACGAACCTGTCAGTAAATAGGTTTCATGTGGCAACCAAACAAACTAAATCAGATACGAACCTGTCAGTAAATAGGTTTCATGTGGCAACCAAACAAACTAAATCAGATACGAACCTGTCAGTAAATAGGTTTCATGTGGCAACCAAACAAACTAAATCAGATACGAACCTGTCAGTAAATAGGTTTCATGTGGCAACCAAACAAACTAAATAAGATACGAACCTGTCAGTAAATAGGTTACATGTGGCAACCAAACAAACTAAATAAGATACGAACCTGTCAGTAAATAGGTTTCATGTGGCAACCAAACAAACTAAATCAGATACGAACCTGTCAGTAAATAGGTTTCATGTGGCAACCAAACAAACTAAATCAGATACGAACCTGTCAGTAAATAGGTTTCATGTGGCAACCAAACAAACTAAATCAGATACGAACCTGTCAGTAAATAGGTTACATGTGGCAACCAAACAAACTAAATCAGATACGAACCTGTCAGTAAATAGGTTTCATGTGGCAACCAAACAAACTAAATCAGATACGAACCTGTCAGTAAATAGGTTTCATGTGGCAACCAAACAAACTAAATCAGATACGAACCTGTCAGTAAATAGGTTTCATGTGGCAACCAAACAAACTAAATCAGATACGAACCTGTCAGTAAATAGGTTACATGTGGCAACCAAACAAACTAAATAAGATACGAACCTGTCAGTAAATAGGTTACATGTGGCAACCAAACAAACTAAATCAGAAACGAACCTGTCAGTAAATAGGTTACATGTGGCAACCAAACAAACTAAATCAGATACGAACCTGTCAGTAAATAGGTTACATGTGGCAACCAAACAAACTAAATCAGATACGAACCTGTCAGTAAATAGGTTACATGTGGCAACCAAACAAACTAAATCAGATACGAACCTGTCAGTAAATAGGTTACATGTGGCAACCAAACAAACTAAATCAGATACGAACCTGTCAGTAAATAGGTTTCATGTGGCAACCAAACAAACTAAATCAGATACGAACCTGTCAGTAAATAGGTTTCATGTGGCAACCAAACAAACTAAATCAGATACGAACCTGACAACCATTTATTCTTGCACTTACTTTGCCAATTATTTCTCAACATCATTTCCACCAACATTGATACACTTATCACATGGCTCTATCAGTGCACTACAGCCAGCAGCATACACATCTTTGTTCTACTGTCTCATCAAAACCTGCAGCATACAAGTCTTTGGTCTACTGTCTCATCAAAACCTGCAGCATACAAGTCTTTGGTCTACTGTCTCACTAAAACCTGCAGCATACAAGTCTTTAATTTCCTTTCTCACCAAAACCTGCAGCATACAAGTCTTTGGTCTGCTGTCTCACCAAAACAAGCAGCATACAAGTCTTTGGTCTACTGTCTCACCAAAACCTGCAGCATACAAGTCTTTGGTCTGCTGTCTCACCAAAACCTGCAGCACAGAAGTCTTTGGTCTGCTGTCTCACAGAAACCTGCAGCACAGAAGTCTTTGGTCTGCTGTCAGGCATCCCCTGTCTGAAAGAAAGCAGTCAGCCCCTGTCTGAAAGAAAGCAGTCAGCCCCTGTCTGAAAGAAAGCAGTCAGCCCCTGTCTGAAAGAAAGCAGTCAGCCCCTGTCTGAAAGAAAGCAGTCAGCCCCTGTCTGAAAGAAAGCAGTCAGCCCCTGTCTGAAAGAAAGCAGTCAGCCCCTGTCTGAAAGAAAGCAGTCCGCCCCTGTCTGAAAGAAAGCAGTCACCCCCTGTCTGAAAGAAAGCAGGCACCCCCTGTCTGAAAGAAAGCAGTCAGCCCCTGTCTGAAAGAAAGCAGGCACCCCCTGTCTGAAAGAAAGCAGGCACCCCCTGTCTGAAAGAAAGCAGGCACCCCCTGTCTGAAAGAAAGCAGGCACCCCCTGTCTGAAAGAAAGCAGGCACCCCCTGTCTGAAAGAACGATGGCGCTCACAATTCTGTAAAAGGCTAGCGGTTCCTGAACGAAATAAGGCTATTGCCCTTTTAGAAGAACGCTGGAGACTGACGGGAAGAGGACTTGAGCCCCCTTCTGGAAAAGACTAGAGCCGCCTCCAGCCCCACTCAACTTGACGAGAGGAAAGCCAGCTGCCCATGCCTCAACTCAACTTTAAACGGCCCTCGAGGTAGTTTTAGTTTTGAGACTTGTGTTCTACAACCTGGCTCTATGACTTATCCAAATCATATTGCACAAACCAACGACCTTCTAATTCATCCCAGGCTGGGTTTGTCCAAATATTACCAAGCGATGTCCCTGACTGAGTCGAATAGCAGGTTCAATAGTAGAATTAATCTGGGGAATTAATCCAAGGCAAGCTCGGGCCAGGAAAGGGCACCTTGTTAGGGCCAGTTCTGTCTTGTACAAACAAAGTACCGACTGACAAGCACACCCTGTCCCCCCCCCTTACCCCCAGTGATAGGACACATGTAAGGTGGGGAACAAAGCAGGGTTGAGAGGTTAATCCTCATCATCGTGTAGCATGTCCTTTGTAGAACGTCGCTCCCATAACAGACTGTCTGAAAAAAACTCGTTCCCTTGCCAAAAAACAAGCTTCCGTCACTGTCATACTCAGGCACTCCTGGATATCTTGGTGCCATCGTCTTCTTGGTCTACCCCTTCCTCTTTTGCCTGGCACCATACCTTCCATCACCGTCCTCTCAAGACCGCTGAGTCTCTTGATGTGACCAAAGTATTTGCATTTTCTAGCCAAAATGGAATTGATAAACCAGTTCTCCTCTATGCTCAACTCTTGCCGAATGTCTACATTAATAGGGTGGACAAATAGCAAAACACTGCTTTAAAAGAAACGGCCAAACATTGGTACAAGAAAAAACACAACACACCACACCACCTCCCCTCATCCCCCGACTCTCCGTGAAAAAATTAAATAACGTAAATAAGCCAAAATAGAGAAACAAGGCGAAATTCCATTCGCTGTCCAAAAACAAAATGACAGCATAAACTGTGCTCAATGACAAAGACCTTTCAGTGCAATCAATAATATATGTCTACTAGGAAGTCTGAAACAGCATGTGTCATTTTTATTTGCTTCTCCAGTATAATACAGTAACTTTTTTTTTACCCATGCACGGCATTTTGGCTTGTTATGAACAAAAGAACTAGATAAAAGTCAACCGATATTTCTGACGTCAACCAATCCCAACTACAGAGCTGCCAAATAAGCTGAACATTTTAGGAATGTGAATTGACAACGGACTAGTCGGAAGCCATGACAACCAACTGCTCTGTTCAGTATGAGAATGCTCTGTTCAGTATAAAAATACTCTGTTCAGTATGAGAATGCTCTGTTCAGTATGAGAATGCTCTGTTCAGTATGAGAATGCTCTGTTCAGTATGAGAATGCTCTGTTCAGTATGAGAATGCTCTGTTCAGTATGAGAATGCTCTGTTGATTTCATGCACACGAGTAGGTGCAACAACACCAACTGTTATATAACAACATAAACTGTTATATAGCAACATCCACTGTTATATAACATATAACAACACCAACTGTTATATAACAACATAAACTGTTATATAGCAACATCCACTGTTATATAACATATAACAACATCAACTATTATATAACAACATCAACTGTTATATAACAACAGCAACTGTTATATAACAACATCAACTATTATATAACAAAGAACTTGATAAGTAGTGTCGTACTAACTAAGTGCGTGTCTAAGCTTTATCTCTTTTACCCAGGCCGCCAATAAAAAGGTGAAAATGTCGATGCCTGAAATTCAACAGTTCCTCACACAAAAGAGAATGGCTACTCTTCTTCCCCTTCATCATGAAAAAGTTGTTATGGCGCTGGCGTTGTGTCGTAGGTTACAGGAAATATATACCTACTTTTTTCCGCCCGACACATCCTATTTCATCTTTGGGATACATAATCCTCTTATCCAGACTACATATGCGCAGCCTGTTTCCAAGGTCGACGCTTTGAGGCAGAATTGGGCCCTGATGCAAGCAGCCAGTTTATAGGTGGATGGCTGTTGTCCTCACCCACTTTGCCGCATCTTCAGCACATGCATGGATATGGTGTGCAACGTCTTCCGGTGAGGGGCCAACTGTAGTGACGGCTTAATTGTTCATGTAGACATAAAAGGAACCAAACTAGCAACATGCCAAGAGAGTATGAAAATTAATTGAAAATGGTTATATACATGAGATTAGCAGCCTCATGATGGAAACATACTCCAACAACATCACCGCGCTCCCTTCCCAGCTGTAATACATGTTTCCTTTAACGGGAATTTGCAGTGGTCGCTCTATGCTCCATATAGCACAAAGTGGCAGAGAAAAATGATATGAAATGCTCTTGTTATGCCCAAACCTCACTTAGACCTTCTTTGTTTTCTTTCCTTTCTGCTAGATGCATATAGGTACTTCTATTCTACTGTATTCACAGAAAGAAAAATTAAGAAGGAGAAAAAGAAAAACAAGAAAAAGAAGGTCCAGATTAGATACTAGGAAATATTTGTTTACTCAGAGAGTGGTGAATACTTGGAACGCATTGCTACAGGAAATAGTCGAGGCAGGGTCATTTAATTAATTAAAGAATACGCATAGTTACTTTTTAGATAAAGTGAAGTAAATAAAAGAAACTGGTTGTATACAGAGTCTTCTGAACCAGTATAAATACGTTAATTTAAGAAATAGAAGAAGAAGAAGAAGAAAAAGAAAAAGAAAAAGAAGAACAAAAAAGAAGGAAGAAGTAAGAAGGAAGAAGAAGATGAAGAAGAAGAAGAAGAAGAAGAAGAACAAAACCACAACAACAACAACAAGAAGAAGAAGAACAAGAAGAAGAAGAAGAAGAAGAAGAAGATTACTACTGATAAAAAAAACTCGGATCCCTATTTACCAACAGACTCCAAGACGCAACCAAAAACAAAAGACACACACAGACACACACACACAAAGCACTTTATGAGAAGCCAACACCTTATTCTTGAGATGAGAAACTTTGTTAGGATTCAGTATCGCCCGCTAATAGTTTATATTTGCATTTTATGATGAGGCCCCAATACTCTGGCATATTCTGGATAAAAGACGACGAGATGGTGTCTCTATGGAGCTAGCCGTCCCACGGCTAACCTTAATAAGTGTGTTATCCCCAGTCTACCCAACATGAAATGTTGCTAGAGAAAGGCATTACATAGCTAGCCCGTCTAGTCTGATCTTGTTCTTCTAGGGTAATCATAACCAATTTGAGTCAAGTCACATAGCGATGTTGCTGGTGATGTTGAGGGGTTCTGATGTTAACACTTGGTTGCTGGAAGGTTTCCTGGGATGTCTTAGCTAGTTCTCTAGCTCATTCTGTCTATCTTACAGAATCAGAGTGTGTGTGAGAGAGAAAGACAGACACGGAAGGTGGGCGGAGGAAGGAGTGGGGTTGGTGACAGAGAAAGATAGACAGGGAGGTGGTGACAGAGAAAGATAAATCGAATCTTGGTTTTCTGTGTCATTCTCTATCAAATATCCACTAATTGTATCTCCCTCACACGTATGGATGCCTGTCCCTGCCTTTCTCTCTTCACAATACAGTGTATCCGTCAAACATCCACACCTACTTCTCTCGTCACCACACCTACTTCTCTCGTCACCACTAAGTGTATCCCTCAAACATCCACACCTTCTCTCGTCACAACACAGTGTATCCCTCAAACATCCACACCTTCTCTCGTCACAACACAGTGTATCCCTCAAACATCCACACCTACTTCTCTCGTTACCACACCTACTTCTCTCGTCACCACTAAGTGTATCCCTCAAACATCCACACCTTCTCTCGTCACAACACAGTGTATCCCTCAAACATCCACACCTTCTCTCGTCACAACACAGTGTATCCCTCAAACATCCACACCTTCTCTCGTCACAACACAGTGTATCCCTCAAACATCCACACCTACTTCTCTCGTTACCACACCTACTTCTCTCGTCACCACTAAGTGTATCCCTCAAACATCCACAACTACTTCTCTCGTTACCACACCTACTTCTCTCGTCACCACTAAGTGTATCCCTCAAACATCCACAACTACTTCTCACGTCACCACAGCAGCTCTGGCGGCAGGTGTGCACTCTAGTACACTGTGCTCCGGCTGCAGAGGTGCACTCTAGTACGCAGTGCTCCAGCTGCAGGTGTGCACTCTAGTACGCAGTTATCCAGCTGCAGGTGTGCAATCTAGTACGCTGTGCTCCAGCTGCAGGTGTGCACTCTAGTACGCGGTGCTCCAGCTGCAGGTGTGCACTCTAGTACGCGGTGCTCCAGCTGCAGGTGTGCAATCTAGTACGCTGTGCTCCAGCTGCAGGTGTGCACTCTAGTATGCGGTGCTCCGGCTGCAGGTGTGCACTCTAGTACGCTGTGCTCCAGCTGCAGGTGTGCACTCTAGTACGCTGTGCTCCAGCTGCAGGTGTGCACTCTAGTACGCGGTGCTCCAGCTGCAGGTGTGCACTATAGTATGCGGTGCTCCAGCTGCAGGTGTGCACTCTAGTACGCGGTGCGCCAGCTGCAGGTGTGCACTCTAGTACGCGGTGCTTGAAATCAATATAGTGTTTCCTCTATGATCGATGGCTACAATATTGTAATTGTCTGACTCCTGGTATCACGGATTGGTTATCTTACATCTTTAATGCCTCCTTTTTTGTATTTGTTTGTCCATGAGATGAGCAGCATTCCTATATTGACCTACATTTCGAAGACCTGAATACTACCATGCAACAGTCTCTTCACTGTCAACACATCAAAGACATACATTCATGACGAGTTTACACATAACTTTATTACTGCCCTTTAAAATTAATGAGACATTTTGTACATGTCAATGTATTGGGACCCTTAGTAAAAATTCATTCACTCATTTATAGGTGTCTCAGGCTCCGTAAACCGTGCGCGTGGGATCCTGTGAGTCGCCTCTCATGGAGTTGAATATGGGTCAGACACTTGGCTGCCCAAACTGCACGATCCCCCTCTCCACCTCACTGGAGTAATATAAGGCATGACAAGTTAGCTCCAGTTCAGCTGCAGGAGCTGCCCGAATAAGTTCACAATCTTGAAACCATCCGCCTTAGGTGTTACCACTCCGGATTTTCTGTCTGGGTTTACTCCTGTAGTCCTACCCTCTCCCGAGGTTTCCACAAGGCAGTGGAGTCGTTGCCCGCAGATGCTAGTTACTCGAGACATCCGATGATACTCTCATCGTTCCAAGACTAGCCAGCACTCCCTGGGACTTGTAGATTGTATTGCCATTCCTGATTTCAGTTTCACTTGCCCTGCCTGATTTCATGTTTCACTTCCCATGCCTAATTTCATGTTTCACTTCCCATACCTAATTTCAAGTTTCACCTGCCATGCCTGATTTCATGTTACACATCTTGCAACTTGCCATAATATGTTCTAGAGCCAGGCTCGTCAACCCTTGTATACGTGGCGCCATCTTTTAAAACGTTCGCTTCTCTTCCTTGAGGTTTGGGCAATTGTCCATGTTTCACAGCCGCATGCTGTCCCGGGACAAAAACAGGTTCTCAAAATTGTCACTTTTATTGGTTTTCTAGCATTCTGCCATAGTTTCCTCAAGGTTGTGTAGCCTCTGCATGGCCATAATAATTATATATTTGAAATACAGAATGTCATTATTCTACTACTGACCACCTGAAAGCTAACATCGTCTGCTAGTGGCCGCTGGCGCCCAGGTTGAAGATCACTGCTCTAGAGTAACTCTTGAATTGTCCTAGTATCTCATCGCCTATTCTTTCTTACTTGTTGAGCTAATTCCGTGTGTACATTTCTAATAGTCATAGTTTCTGTTAATGTATTATGGATACCATTCTCTTATATTGTAAACATTCATTCTAGTTCTTTTAGTTTTTGTTAGCATATAGCTAGCACAACTGTATCATCCGCATGTACGTAGATCTATTAGAATGTGTTCTGTGTAAATATTAACAAGAGAGGTTGGTAGACATAATCATTGTTTCACTCCTAGTTCATGCCTTTATACAGACAGTCAATCATGGCGCAGTGTTATTGTGTATGTTCCACCCATACCTATTTCTTCCAGACATTTGATGAGATAAAGGTTAGCTAAAAGCAGTCTCCCAGCAGGCACTGTCGTTAGGGATAGAGCGTTAGTCTTCATTGTACTAAGGTCTGAGGTTTTTTTTGTGAGGTGGGCGTGATCAGTTCCTTTCATTGCTCCACTGTCTTGCTTTCTTAATACGGTAGCGTGTTGTCATAGGATACCGAGAGAACCCGGCACCTTTGCTGTGAAAGGTGAGCGCTCTAACCACTTAGACACTATGCCAAGGTAGGACAATCTAAATAGTCCAATTGTGCCAGAGTAGGTTAACTGAATTGAGCGACGGTTGATGCTAAATATCTTAGACCTTCAACCAGTGGTATGTATTACGACCAATGTTTAGTCCCTCGTGTAAAAGGTGCAACTATCAGGTACACTTATACCTCCCACATCATTGTCCACCTGTCTCCTGGACGATATATGTAAATCAGTGGACGACCACTTACCCCACAAGAAGCCCTTACAAAGTTGATCATACGTACAGGACGAACACGGTTATAAAATGGGAAATGATTTTTATTAAAACAGCAATATAGTATCTGTTCTGGTCTTAGCGCAAACTCAAGTTGGGAGGGTGGGTGGTTGGGGGAGACTGAATATAAAACAAGATTTTCGATAAACCCACTTATCAGCTATGTCGCGTGTGAGGCGCGGGGAGCAGGGCGGTGACGTGGAAAGATTGTTAATCTTCGAATGGGTCCTCAAACAGAGCCAGTGTTATCCATCACGAGTCGCCCAAGCAGGAGAGAAATGAGCCCGGGTTAAGAGATGCCAACGACTAATTCCTTCACACCATCCGGGCGGGTGCGATATGATAGAGTTAGCTTGCGACTTGTTGACCGGACGGTGTCCGCTGATGAGAAGATCCATCAGGCTAGTGACCAGCGATGGTCACCCAATTAATTGGCCGTCCATTGGTCAAGACTAGTCTCCCAGCCAGAATGGCTGGAGGTCGTGAGAGGTCAGAGCGCCGCGGGTCAAGGAATGATGGTATTATGAAGTAAGTGTTGGTTTGGGGCCAGCGGGGATAGTGAGACATCCGCTCAAGTTCAGAATCTGGGGATTGGCGTGGGAGAGCTGGTGAGGAGCATAGGAAACCTGCCTGGACGTCACTACATTCAGTTGAAGGTGGTACTCAAGGAGCAAGGTGACTTATACACGCACTGCATACTTGACTTTAACATTGGGGGAGAAGGGACTAACGTCTGGTCAGGCACAACATACTAATCTCACATGTTAGTTAAGGTCAGGCATAACATACTAATCTCACATGTTAGTTAAGGTCAGGCACAACATACTAATCTGACATGCTAGTTAAGGTCAGGCACAACATACTAATCTGACATGTTAATCAGGGTTAGGCAATACACTGGCCAAGACCCCCATCTTGACTTTCTTGTAGTTATCTGTCGAGCTGTCCTTCTTGGCAGTCTGACTAACGAGGTGGGGGTATATGTGATCCCCGGAGTAGTGAGCGACTCGTAGATGAAGCCAAGCACAGCACATCCACCTGGAGGACCCCGTCCCACCTCACCAGCAAGGTCGAGATGTGAGGAAAGCTACTGCAACCCACCACTTACAGCACTTTTCAGGGCGCACAAAATAGTAAACCTTCTCATTGTGCATTCCAAACAAGAATCTGACGAGTTTGCTAGTCTCATGCACATCCCTCTTTAGTCACGATTAACTATGTGCATGGAAGGTGCAGTGGTACTATCAAATCTCCCCAATATTTGCCACAGGGACACAAACAGGAGAATTCAATTAAATATCAGTCAACGATCGTCCTCTAACAGCTTCTCAGCTCCATGTGGAGCATAGAACAACAACAAATACATGCCAATCCATCAATCATCGACAAATATATATTTGTTTAAGCATCCGAGGCTTACAGTTTACAGGATAAAGTAGCCGGCCCAATGCCCAAGACTTTTTAGCCACCTCTTACGTCTGTCAGGTTGCAGTGTAAGTATTATTTGCTCTTTTTTCAGGCCCTTGTCACACTAGCTATACTAGGAGAAATCCTACTCCAGTATACCAAACAATCGATCCCTAGATTATTAAGGTAAGGTCTTCTTTCCAAGTAGAAAAACCGGTTACACATATGACTGCTTTAACGCCGCTCTTGACGTTTATTACATAAATATTGGACAATTTTAGAATAAAACTGAATATCACAGTGTGGCCGAAGATGCGGTGGGGCATCTGCTGAGAGCAGTAGTGACTCATATATATTTTTCATAACTGACCAAAAGCCAATTCTGCCTCCAACTTGCGTACCTGATAACAGGCTGCTCCCTTATTGTCTGACTAAGAGAATATGGATCGACGATGGAAGAGAAATCAGGTAACAAAAATGTCATGCTGAGATCGGATGTGTCGGACCGAAAGGCGGAGATATCGAAGGCTAACTGTAAACTACGACAAAACGTAACGGAATCTACTTTTCGGGAGGAACCGACAAGACGAATAATACCACAGTTGGATGAAGAAAACAAAATAGAAAGAATCAAATAAAATGTTTAATGGAACAGCATCAAATGGGTTTTTGTAAGGACTAGGCAATCCAAAGAGCACAATACTAGTTCTTGAAACACGATATGTTCGGGTAATAAGATTTGATATACGTATTTTTTTATTTCCACGTGACATTTCCATACAAAAATGATGATTAATTGAGAAAAGATTGGACAATTGTTGATTATTCTAGAGTGTAAAGAAAATGTACAGTGCTCGGTTATTGTTTGAGTTGAGTTTACTTTTGACTACTTTTATTTGGAAGCCGGTTACAGTAGCTCTTCTTACATTCCGAGGCGTACTTGAAAAGGTCGACAGGGTTCCTCCTGTTTGTGGTGCAATGAGAGGTTGCTCAGTAAGCTCACTATTATGCGGCTTACAGCGTGGATCCCACCTTGTTGGCCAGGCTCCTGAAACACAGCATGTTTCCAAGAGCAGGACGAGAATATGAGGTTAGAGACTTGATCGTTTGTTTCACTTGACCCTGGTGTGAGGTGGGAGACTTGATCAGTTTGTTTCCCTTGACCCTGATGTGAGGTGGGAGACTTGATCAGTTTGTTTCACTTGACCCTGATGTGAGATGGGAGACTTGATCAGCTTGTTTCCCTTGACCCTGATGTGAGGTGGGAGACTTGATCAGTTTGTTTCCCTTGACCCTAGTGTGAGGTGGGAGACTTGATCAGTTTGTTTCCCTTGACCCTAATGTGAGGTGGGAGACTTGATCACTATGTTTCACCTGACCCTCATTACTCTTCACTCCCACATTGATCGGTATGTTTCACCTGGCCCTAATTACTCTTCTCTCCAACCTTAATCAGTATGTTATGCTATGGTATGTTATGTTATGCTATATCTGCCATACACAAAACGGAAGGCGCTGAACAGACTTGAATTGGTGTATCTAGGCGCAAGAGAAATATGAAACGATTGGGATACACAAATGATAACACAAATGATAACACAAATGACTGTGGCGCAAAACAGGACCCAGACCACCTGATGAACTGCCCAACCTCCAGGAAACATACAATAGGTGCGACATGTGCCTGTCACTGAATACTGGATGCACGCTGTATAATTGATGTATACTGTATAATGGATGTATAATGTATAATGAATGTAAACTGTATAAAGGATGCATATTGTATAATGAATGTATACTGTATAATGGATGTATATTTATAATGGATATATACTGTATAATGAATGTATACTGTATAATGGATGTATAATGTATAATGAATGTAAACTGTATAAAGGATGCATATTGCATAATGAATGTATACTGTATAAAGGATGTATATTTATAATGGATGTATACTGTATAATGAATGTATACTGTATAATGGATGTATATTTATAATGGATGTATACTGTATAATGAATGTATACTGTATAATGTATTTACGCTGTATAATGAATGTATACTGTATAATGGATTTACTCTGTATAATGGATGATTACTGTATAATGGATGTGTATTATATATTGTTTAACGGGTGTATATTTTATATTGTTTAACGGATGTATACTGTACAATGGATGTATACTGTATAAATGGATGTATACTGTATAATGGATGTATACTGTATAATGGATGCATACTGTATAATGGATGTATACTGTATAATGGATGCAGACTGTATAATTGATGTATACTGTATAACGTGGTGCTTGGACAAGGAAAGTAAGTAAAGTATGTTATGTTATGTAATGATATATTATACTAATTTATGTTATGTTATGATGTTATTTTATGCCATGTTGTGTTACGCTACGTTATGTTATGCTATGTTTTGTTATGTTATGTTATACAGAATCTAACATCACTGAACACATGACCTATAATGCCCGGTCTCTGTCAGCGAGTGAATCCTGTTATTTAAATAGAGCATTAATAAACACGAAAAACCTGTACAGTAATTGTTCTGTTGACACATACAAGAAAAACAAAATAAAAATGGACTAAATGTGGTTTGTTATATGGCAGTCTGCGCGGTAGAAAGCATGTCCATGCCAATTATCACTTTCTATGTTTCTGTTCCATGCACGCCATTCAGTACATAGTCTTGAGCTATCCATCCAAGGTGATGTTGTGCCAAACTTGAAAACGGATCGTTAAACAGTGTCTAACGACAATGAATCGTCTATTCCCAAAGCTGTAAAGACAGTTCCTCGCTAGCGGTGTATGCCAAATTCAAATAGTATGATTGCTAACTGGCATAAACGCAGGCCGTGTTAACACGCTCCTTCAAATTTGAAGATCTTCAATTCAAACAATATCAGCTCTCCGGGGACAATAACAAACAGGGCCAAGGACAGACATAATATTATAGTACCAGTATTCGGTCAGACAGATTGTGTGTCTGATGTCAGGTAGCCAAAAGCTGTTTGAATTTATACCGGTTTTTTTCGTACCAGGTTACCGGCCTTTTGTACCGAAATACCGGCTTTACGCCCTAGGATACCAACTTTTTCCTATTTATTATCGAAATACCGGGTGTCCCGAGTGGTTTGTCAGGGTTTATGTGTATGACAAGGACACGAATAGCACCACTGCCACGCAGAGAGCATGTCGTAAGAGGCGACTAACTGTGTGACATGGGATAACAGCGGTCATGGTTAGGTGGTTTGTTAAGAGCAGCATAGATGGCGCCTAACATGCTGCGGGTCTACTTAGCTGTAGTGTTTGAGTCTATTAAGATAGACTCGCATGTTATTTAACCACCCTCCACAGTGGAGTAATACGCTGCTATAGATAGACTCGCATGTTATTTAACCACCCTCCACAGTGGAGTAATACGCTGCTATAGCCTAATCCGCTAAGCAGGAAGTCCTCCTCCTGGCAACATCCAGCTCACATCAGATATGTGACCTCTACTGTATATCTTCCTGTCTGATTGGTAGGCGACCAAGGGCTCTACTCTGTATATCTTCCTGTCTGATTGGTAGGCGACCAAGGGCTCTACTCTGTATATCTTCCTATCTGATTGGTAGACGACCAAGGGCTCTACTCTGTATATCTTCCTATCTGATTGGTAGGCGACCAAGGGCTCTACTCTGTATATCTTCCTGTCTGATTGGTAGACGACCAAGGGCTCTACTCTGTATATCTTCCTGTCTGATTGGTAGGCGACCAAGGGCTCTACTCTGTATATCTTCCTGTCTAATTGGTAGACGACAAAGGGCTCTTATCTGTATATCTTCCTGTCTGATTGGTAGACGACCAAGGGCTCTACTCTGTATATCTTCCTATCTGATTAGTAGGCGACCAAGGGCTGTGCTCTGTATATCTGCCTATCTGATTGGTAGGCGACCAAGGGCTCTACTCTGTATATCTTCCTGTCTGATTGGTAGGCGACCAAGGGCTCTACTCTGTATATCTTCCTGTCTAATTGGTAGACGACAAAGGGCTCTTATCTGTATATCTTCCTGTCTGATTGGTAGACGACCAAGGGCTCTACTCTGTATATCTTCCTATCTGATTAGTAGGCGACCAAGGGCTGTGCTCTGTATATCTGCCTATCTGATTGGTAGGCGACCAAGGGCTCTACTCTGTATATCTTCCTTTCTGATTGGTAGACGACCAAGGGCTCTACTCGGTATATCTTCCTGTCTGATTGGTAGGCGACCCAGGGCTCTACTCTGTATATCTTCCTATCTGATTGGTAGACGACCAAGGGCTCTACTCAGTATATCTTCCTGTCTGATTCGTAGACGACCAAGGGCTCTACTCTGTATATCTTCCTATCTGATTGGTAGGCGACCAAAGGCTCTACTCTGTATATCTTCCTGTCTGATTGGTAGGCGACCAAGGGCTCTACTCTGTATATCTTCCTGTCTGATTGGTAGGCGACCAAGGGCTCTACTCAGTATATCTTCCTGTCTGATTCGTAGACGACCAAGGGCTCTACTCTGTATATCTTCCTATCTGATTGGTAGGCGACCATGGGCTCTACTCTGTATATCTTCCTATCTGATTGGTAGGCGACCAAGGGCTCTACTCTGTATATCTTCCTGTCTGATTGGTAGGCGACCAAGCGAGCGTTTATTTTGGTTGGATAATTATAAATACAACACCAACCCCAATGAACAACTTTGAGCACGTGACTCGTTCTATCTGATTGTCTTGGAACCTGAACTACAAATGTGCTCTCCACTTATTTTCAATTTGGGCAGTCTTCTTGAGTTCCGTATATGAGATTTCAGCGTCCTGGACTCATTTCCCACTGTTTTTCTCCCGATGCTAACTAGCTTCCCAACTCATCTCTCCTCTGTGTGTTCCAATCCATGGCATGTCTGATTATAAAGCCAGGATTATTTATGAGAGTGTGGTCCTATTACAAATAGCTGCTGCAATAATATTTATCACATCTCACTTTTATAAAAGTTATAGAGATATCGATCTGACTTACCCGCTTCTCTTCTACCATGGTGGCTGGGGGAGGAGTGTGGATGGCATGTTCTTGTGTTATACACTTTTTGCAGATTGAGGTTGCCGATCCCATGCCAACTCTTAGGAATGGTAGGTTACATACCTCTACAGTCCAAATTGTCCTTAGCAGTCAACTAAAGTAGCATACCCTTACAGTTTGATTTATCTGCAGTCACGTGTCGCATATCAACCATATCTTGTTATTTAGATAAATATCAACAAACGCTATGTCTTTAATTTTTTTAATCATCATTTTAATGTTAATGGCTTTTTTTCTGTTAATCACGAAACACGTACAATTACTGTTCATGCCTAAGACATTAAGACTAACACCTTGTAAATTAGGTTGGACTGTAAAATGACTTCTTGCCTAAGACATTAAGACTAACACCTTGTAAATTAGGTTGGACTGTAAAATGACTTCTTGCCTAAGACATTACGACTAACACCTTGTAAATTAGGTTGGACTGTAAAATGACTTCTTGCCTAAGACATTAAGACTAACACCTTGTAAATTAGGTTGGACTGTAAAATGACTTCTTGCCTAAGACATTAAGACTAACACCTTGTAAATTAGGTTGGACTGTAAAATGACTTCTTGCCTAAGACATTAAGACTAACACCTTGTAAATTAGGTTGGACTGTAAAATGACTTCTTGCCTAAGACATTAAGACTAACACCTTGTAAATTAGGTTGGACTGTAAAATGACTTCTTGCCTAAGACATTAAGACTAACACCTTGTAAATTAGGTTGGACTGTAAAATGACTTCTTGCCTAAGACATTAAGACTAACACCTTGTAAATTAGGTTGGACTGTAAAATAACTTCTTGCCTAAGACATTAAGACTAACACCTTGTAAATTAGGTTGGACTGTAAAATGACTTCTTGCCTAAGACATTAAGACTAACACCTTGTAAATTAGGTTGGACTGTAAAATGACTTCTTGCCTAAGACATTAAGACTAACACCTTGTAAATTAGGTTGGACTGTAAAATGACTTCTTGCCTAAGACATTAAGACTAACACCTTGTAAATTAGGTTGGACTGTAAAATGACTTCTTGCCTAAGACATTAAGACTAACACCTTGTAAATTAGGTTGGACTGTAAAATGACTTCTTGCCTAAGACATTAAGACTAACACCTTGTAAATTAGGTTGGACTGTAAAGGGTCTCTTCTTTTCTTAGAGATTAAGCCTGATCTTGTAAATTAGGTTTGACTGTAAAATGACTTATGGACTCACTTTTGGACTCATATCGATAAAAAAGTGTGCCCATCTGTTGGTACATGAAACATAAGTCTGTGTCGGGATCTGCAGACCTTGGATTTATCTGAAACTATTTGACCTCATTGTGCACTAACGCCGAATGTAGCGCTTGTATTTTTTGGTCTTATAGTATACGCCTTTTGGCTGGTGTACCCAGACGCGAGAGAAACCTTACAATCGCGGATGTTGTTTCAAATCTGCTAAGATCTGACTCAAAGAGAACTGACCTGCCACATGCCGAGGCGCCTGTCGTGTCCCTGTGGAAGCATTTGTCTGAGAGAAAGACTGGAACTTGGACAATAAAATGCTGAGATATGAATCAGAAATGTATAAATCTAGAAGATGACTTCCAGAAAAAAACCTTCAAATGGCTTCGGAAAAAAAATACATCAAATGGCAATTTAAGTACGCCATGAAATACGACTCGTACCGGCACGCAGGCAGACAATGAGGCGGACTGCAAGAAGCCTACCAGGGGGTAGATAGACAATGAGCTCGAGATCTTCCGGTATTAGACAGACATTTTGTCTCCAGTATCATAAGTTGGGAGACATGTTCGTATTATGCCATTGAATTAGAATGATTTCCACGTGTTTTCTTGTAACTTATATGTGCTATTGTTTCTAGGAGTTTTCTCTCACACTCATTATGCTATCCAACCTAAGCAGACTTGTGGTCTGTGTCAATGGTAAGGTTTCATGAGTTGAGTCTTCTACCTCAGAATGCACTGTTAATCGACCTTTACAACATGCTCTCCTTGTGACGTGCTCTCCAGTGTGACGTGCTCCTAGTGTGGCGTGCTCTCAGTGTGGCAATGAACCTGTACTCGTGTCTGTCACACACGGACACAGCCCTCCATGAAAACACTTGGGTATCAAATAGGAGACATGTCCTGCCAAACGAGGGAGATGGTACACCCATGCGAGTGAGACCTTGCGTCCATGTGATGGAGACTGTACATCCACGCGAGAGAGATTATGCATCAACGCAAGGGAGACTGTACATCCACTCTAGGGAGACTATACATCCACGCGAGGGAAACTGTACATCCACATGAGAGAGATTGTACGTCCATGTGAAGGAGACTGTTCATCAGCGCGAGAAATACCGTACATCCATGTGAGGGAGACTGCATCCATGAGAGTGAGATTGTACATCCATGTGAAGGAGACTGTGCATCCATGTGAGGGAGACTGTGCATCTATGAGAGTGAAACTGTGCATCTATGAGAGTGAAACTGTACATCCATGTGAGGGAGACTGTACATCCATGCGAGGGAGACTGTACATCTATGCGAGGGAGACTGTACATCCATGCGAGGGAGACTGTACATACAAGGGTGGGAGACCGTACATCCATGCGAAGGAGATCGTACATCTATGAGAGGGAGACTGTGCATCCATGAGAGTGAAACTGTACATCCATGCGAGGGAGACTGTACATATAAGGGTGGGAGACCGTACATCCATGCGAAGGAGATCGTACATCTATGAGAGGAAAACTGTATATCCATGAGAGTGAGACCGTCTATCCAAGCGAGGGAGACTGTACATGCAAGCGAGTGAGACTGTCTGTCCATCCATGTGAGGTAGACTGTACATCCATGTGAGGGAGACTTAGATACATGTGAGGGAGACTTAGATACATGTGAGGGAGACTGTTCATGCACACGAGGTAGACTGTACATCCATGTGAGGGAGACTTAGATACATGTGAGGGAGACTTAGATACATGTGAGGGAGACTGTTCATGCACACGAGGGAGACTGTACATCCATGTGAGGGAGACTATTCATGCACACGATGGAGACAGTACATGCACACGAGGGAGACTGTACATCCATGTGAGGGAGACAGTACATCCACACGAGGGAGACTGTACATCCATGTGAGGGAGACTGTTCATGCACACAAGGAAGACTGTACATCCATGTGAGGGAACGGGGTACAGAACAGGTAGACAGCCACTGCAACTATAAAGCAGCCGTTGTATAAGGAAGGATTGGACACAATGAATGTACAAACAAGAACGTTGGAGTGCTAGGATGATTTGCCCATACATGTGCCATGTCTTTGCGGTACTCTCCACCTGTGTGATATCCGGGTAGACAAGAATAGGACCACGATAACATGTCAAGGTTGTCACAGAAGGTGACTAAAAGGGTTAGCATGGGACCAGCAAACAAACCGAACATACTGGTTACACCAAAAACGATGCCTATTACCAGTTGAACCGAAGAGAGCAGGTCGTTGTCTTCAGACTTCGCACTGGCCATAACAGACTGAGGTACCACCTATTCAACAAATTGAAGATAGGGTGTACCGACGAATGCCCGTGCGGTACCGGTAAAATGACCGCTGAACATCTGCTGCTGAACTGCCCGACATATGAGGATCAGAGAGAGCAGATGTGGCCATCACCAGTGGAACTGCAAGACAAGCTCTATGGCAGTGGCGACAGCCTCAGGATGACCGCCGCTTTTTTTCGAAAAAATAATGGTTACTGTCTGACTGCGTACGAAGAAGAAGAAGAAGGACCAGCAAACACGTCATGTAAACCCATTGTTGCTGAAACCACCATCAAAATTGATCGTTTACAGACCACTGGATATAGATCACAGATGTAGATGTGTCCCTATGTTTCACTTAGACGTAAAGGTACATTGATCAATCAATCCATGCCGCACCCGTATCTGACTGTATGCCTCTATATAACGTCAAAGTAAAGCTGAGTTTCCCTTCCGGGTTAAAAGATAATTTAAAAACACATTTACCCTCCGGGTTAGAAGGTAATTAAATACAGAAACTTTTATTTCACAAGAGAATAAAGAACAAACATTTACAAAAACTTGGCAGCCTACTTAGATGGGCGCGGTGACCAAATAATATAACATTAGGACTCTCTTCTCATTTCAATTAGATTATTTCAGAGACAATATGGGATCGAAATTAGAACTGAGGCAAAAACTTTGAGGTCGCCGCTCAGATCTTGAAAGAACTGTGGTTTCATTTTGGCGAAATGACTGAACATTTTGCATGATCAGAAAACCCGAACGCAGAAGAAGAAGTGATTGAAATTAACATTAACAGATAAATTCCTAGAGATTGGTCTTATCTGAGCAGATAAGTATGTCATTTCTTATCCGCATTTATGCTTGTCTTTCGTTAATCGTGTCCATTTGTTGTGTCTTTTGTCTTCAACAACAGCTGTTTATGGTGATTGTTGCTGTTGTGTAAATATTTTTAATTTCTATCTTGACAGAACTGATCTTTGATAGTTTTATGTTAGTATCGAGTTAGCTTTGGACCACATATACCAGTGGTCGGGAACCTTTGTTCGGTCATGATAGTTCGCGGACAGCGGGCCACATTCATCTATAGCGGATAATAAATTAATAAAACATGTGGGTCGCTGTAGCTGAGAGGTAAGGCGTTCGCCTCTCAAGAAACAACGGCGCGAAACTGTGGTTTTTCGAATCCCGCAAGTTTCAAGCGGTTCTTGATTCCAAAGGAGGTGAGATCGACGCCTAGACATATCGGAGATTGACGATAAACTGGTATTTTCCGTGTACACAATATGCACGTAACAAGACCGCTTGGCTGGTGACAATAGAAGAGAGCAAGCTGTTAGCCGATGACGGGACCAACATGAAAAGGTAACGACATTCCTACCCAATCGTAGCTGGCAAATACGAGAGGGCCTTCCATCACGCAAAGACACAATCATGTGTTTCTCTGTACACTCGATTGCAAATATATATTAACAAGATTCATCTACATCCCCCCCCCACCACCCCCAGGGCTGAAGAGGCATGACTACGTGACGTGATGATTAAACATAATGAGATGTTATTGTTCATTGTATTCAATTAACACACACGCTGTGAAGTTATTGATGACAAAAGTTAGTATGAAGAGCGAAAGTTGTCAACAGTAAGCGATAAGCTGGATGAGGCCGGACAGAGAACATCATCTTGATGGGTGTCACAGTCAGCAGAGTTCCTAACGTGCTCTTGCATCGTTAGGAAGTGCATACATTTATATACTCTAGAATCGATGATATTTATATACAATTATACGTTTATTTGTATAATAATTCTATGATATGCTCCAAGGAACATCACGATGGCCATGGCAGATCTCAATACAAACTTAGAACAGACAACAACAACTATGATTGTGCGAGTTCAAAGGTTTGGTAATTGGAGGCACCATCATCCCACACAAAACGGGTACATAAGGCCAGTTGGAGATGACTAGAAAATCAAATCGATAATTTGGTAATCGATCTGAAATGAAGACGTTGCTTATATGAAGGTAAAAAGAGGAGTATACGGAGATTTGAATCATCGCCTGCTCGTAGAGACTATGACAACACAACTGAGGGCTGTCAAATATATGGAAGTTAAACGAGTCACAAATACACATAAAAAGCCTCCAAAATAAACACAAAAGTTCAAATTGAATCTGAACAACAGATTCGACACCCTTGGGGGCCTCACAGACGAAACCATTTACAATTTGCCATGTGTTTTTCCGTTGCTGAATACGCTACGCCAGTCTGGAAAAAACTCTGCCCATACAAAACTAGTCGATACAGTAATAAATGAGACGGTTCGGATAGTATCAGAGTGGCTGAAACCCACCCACATTGATAAAATATACCCCATCATTGGCATAGCACCACGAGAGATTCGAAGAAGTGTCGCAGAAGAAATCGAAAGAGAAAAACAGGAGCACGACCCAAGGCACCCAATGTTTGGGCATCAGGTACAGAGCACAAGACTTAAGTACAGACACAGTTTCCTAAAATCAGCACAGCCCATACAGACAAACCCCAAAAGTTGACGTATCGAGAGATGTCACGAACTGATGCAGGCCCCAGAGATGGCACGAATTGATGAAGGCCACAGAGATGGCACGAATTGATGCAGGCCCCAGAGATGGCACGAATTGATGCAGGCGACAGAGATGGCACGAATTGATGCAGGCCCCAGAGATGGCACGAATTGATGCAGGCCACAGAGATGGCACGAATTGATGCAGGCCCCAGAGATGGCACGAATTGATGCAGGCCCCAGATATGGCACGAATTGATGCAGACCCCAGAGATGGCACGAATTGATGCAGGCCCCAGAGATGACACGAATTGATGCAGGCCACAGAGATGGCACGAATTGATGCAGGCCCCCAGAGATGGCACGAATTGATGCAGGCCTCAGAGGTGGAACTTCGGGAGAAACCTGCCACCGGACATCATCTACCCAACATGGAAGTCACTGAACAGACTTCGAACTGCTGTATAACGGTGTAAGAGGAATATGAAACGATGGGGAGACACAAATGATAACACATGTGATTGTGGGGCAATTCAGAACCCAGACCACCTGTTGGCCTGCCCCAACCTCTATGAAACATGCAATAGGTGCGACGTATTGGAGGCAAATGACAAGACAATCCGTGTCGCTGGATACTGGATGTATCCTCTATAATGTGGTGCTTGGACACGGAAAGTAAGTCAGTACTGGTAAACGCTTGGGGAAACAATTTCGGAACTCGAGTGAAGAGGTCCTTAAAAAAGAAAAATAAACAGCTTAATGATTGGCTCACCGGAAGTACATGGAAGATTACATAAATACCATATAGTATAATCAAAATACTATCAAAATAAAATCGAGAATATAACACACACATGAAAGACAAATCAGGACAGATCATCTGCAGCGAAGAGGAAAATCCAGACAAATGTGAGGAATATTTTCAAGAAACCGTGAACAGGTATCCGTCAATATACCACAATAACATATAATCAGTAAAGGAATCTCTTAACTTAAGTGTAATTCCAACCACAAAACAAGCGACTATGCAAGCACTTAAACTATTGAAGCATGAGAAAGCCGAGGGACTAGAACGAAAGCCCAACAAGTTATGTAAGCGGACGTCCATCACAAAAGTAATACTACAGCAGAAACTTTGAAAACAAAAGGGAATTCCAAAGAAAAGGAACGAGAGACACCTAATTAAAGTATCACAGAAATTAAATCTGGTTTCCTGCAACAAACGGTGAGGCATAACACTATTGGCAAAGGGCGGAGAAGACCTGACCAGAATCATTCTCAATCCTATAAAAGTGCATTTGATGAGAGATTGAGAGAAGAACAGAGAACATTCCCAGTAGGAAGATCTTGCCCATGCAACACCAACGTTGATAATCTTCATAGAGCAAACATGGAAGCGCGGGAACTGAGTGGTCTCGAGGTAAGACGTCGGTCTCAGGTGCTGAGGGGGTCCGGGTTCAAATCACGATGGAAACAAAAGATTATTTCACGTGCACTTTCTGGTATTACCCCGGATATCTGTGTAGTAGAGATCGGACTTATGGAGGATTTATGGGATCCTCGCCAGGGCTACAAGGTTCGTGCATTGTCATGAGATTCTTCCACAAATATGGAGGAGAACAGAGTCCTTACGGGTTAATCGTGTACAACAAGGTTGACTCTTCCGCTAAACTAAACTAATCACGGAAGAAGACCGCTATATGTGAATCTTATAGATTTGGAAACGGTATTTGATAGTACAGACCGCACATTTATTTGAAATTAAAAAAGATTCTGGAAGATTCCAGTTTTGCAAATATCTGACTGCAGGAAGACACACATGGAAAGATAGACAGACTAGAATTTGAAGCAGCAGATGTAGAGATACAGATTCGTGTGAACAAAACAAAGGAAATGACAATAAATAATGAGCAAAGGAACCAATATATTGGTTTGATAAGGGAATAAATGTCATGTTTTACCTACATGGAAAGTAACGCTGACAAAGAGGAGAGGACAAACCAAGGTGCACGCTATAAAGAGCCGAAAAAGAGGATAAAAAACATCTGCAGAAAACGGTGGAAGAACAAGCCAGTTCAGTCAGGGTCTCGTGGGCGTAACTCAAGAGGACGACACATAAAAGGGACAGACGAACATCATTTTGTGTGGCCCTATGCTCTAACAAGAACAGGTCGGAAAATTGTAAAACTATCAATTTATGTGCTTTAGTTGATATCATTATGTAAGCATATAAAAACTTGATAATATCTCAAAGCGCTTCATCAGACTGTCAAAGAGGTCAATAGACTTCATCAGACTGTCAAAGAGGTAAATAGACTTTATCTGACTGTCAGAGGGGTAAATAGACTTTATCAGACTGTCAGAGGGGTAAACAGACTATCAGGCTACCAAAGAAGCAGATGGACAATCAGGCTTCACCAGACTGTCAAAGAGGTAAATAGACTGTATCAGACTGTCAGAGGGGTAAATAGACTTTATGAAGCTGTCAGAGGGGTAAATAGACTTTATGAGGCTGTTAGAGGGGTAAATAGACTTTATGAGGCTGTTAGAGGGGTAAACAGACTTTATGAGGCTGTTAGAGGGGTAAACAGACTTTATGAGGCTGTTAGAGGGGTAAAAAGACTTTATGAGGCTGTTAGAGGGGTAAATAGACTTTATCAGACTGTCAAAGAGGTAAATAGACTGTATCAGACTGTCAGAGGGGTAAATAGACTTTATGAAGCTGTCAGAGGGGTAAAAAGACTTTATGAGGCTGTTAGAGGGGTAAATAGACTTTATCAGACTGTCAAAGAGGTAAATAGACTTTATCTGACTGTCAGAGGGATAAATAGACTTTATGAGGCTGTTAGATGGGTAAACAGACTATCAGGCTACCAAAGAAGCAGTTGGACAATCAGGTTTCACCAGACTGCCAATCGTGTACTTGACTGTGAAGTGGCCCATGGCCCCCAAACGGCTAAGAACCTCTGTGTTAAGCTCCGCTGTATGCACACAGAAACACCCTCTCACCCTCAACTCCATGCCCTCATTCTATCCCCTTCCCCTTGCAGAAAAAAAGAAGCACGAGGTGCCTACGATCTGTATTCGAACCCTCTCCCCTCCAGTTGATTTTGTCTGTTCCAACTTGGAGACGAAATAATTGTACCAGGGTAAATGTCCGCTCGTCAAACGGGCTCCAAGCCCTCCTTCGTCCTCGCCCTCTCCCTGTCTATTAGAACCCTCCATGCTACTGTGGTAGGGGCCATATAGATGAATTTAATATTACATTTGTATAATGAAAGGGGGCAGCACTGGTGCCTGGATCACCCAAATTATTC
Source organism: Ariolimax columbianus (assembly GCA_036924085.1). Lineage (NCBI taxonomy): Eukaryota > Metazoa > Mollusca > Gastropoda > Stylommatophora > Arionidae > Ariolimax > Ariolimax columbianus. The sequence continues at coordinate 5,226,332 of JAVGWX010000016.1, read as the reverse complement.
ATTAGGGTCCCCTCTTAATGACACTCCCTGTCAAATTTGCTTACGGGCGGCTCTGTATGCCTGGCTACGCTTTCCTCGATTAATCAGATCTCTCCAATCGCCCTAATGGTATGCCCTGCGCGACATTGCGTCAGATAGGGAGATGTGAAAAACTAAGGAGTCGAGAGAAGCATTTTTTTATAATGTGTCAGGTTTTTAAAATACAAAACGAGAAAAACTACATTTTAGTTTATTTCAAAAACATGCCCTCCTACTTGACTCCCCCAATCCCCAATATGGATGTTTTTTGTAGGAGGTAATTTTTTTCCATTGATGTATTCCCTCGTTCCTATTTCAACGCTGGTAATTTGGGAGGTAAAACTATAACCCGGTGGCCGAGTAAGTTATATTAGATGGCGGGCTGTGATATTTCAGGATGCAGAGGGGAGTCTAAGTTGACGATAGGACATAGTCCTAAACAAGACATTTCAAGGAAGCAACACCAGCACCAAGGACAGAGATTGTGAACAAAGCCCTAAACAAGACATCTCAAGAAAAGAGCCAAGATAATTGAGCTGTTTTGTTATCATTCTTCTTCTTTGATGTTCGCTCTCAAGTGGTAGGTGTGATGTAGTTTGTAATGAGGATGTGTTATTGCGTCTTTCAGCACAACACATGCGGCTCCAGCACAGCCTTTTTAAGACACGGTTTTCTTTCCTCTTAGATTTCTTTACTCTAAGCCAGGCTGCATGGTTGCAGTCTGTTTCCAGAACCGCCCTTTGGAGGTAGAATAAGGTCGTGGTTAAGTATGAGTTGCTGATCATGATCCATGCATCCAGTGTGAGTCACTGACTCTAACCCAAGCATCCAGCTATGAATCGATGAATGGTGTCAGCTCATTCACAGCTGCATCTTTGACCCCGATTTGTCATTCAAACCGACAACTACATCACATGGACTTCTTCACTAAATACTGTGACGGACAGACAGACAAAGCAGCCACGTAAAATGACGAGACAATAATGTTCTGCGTATTCATGTGACTCCTGGTAAGTTTATCGGGATCAAAGAAGAGACCCACTGTACGTTAAAGCATGCCGTAAAAGGTGTCTAAAGAGAGTTCTGCATTGGGCTAGCAATCTCGCCGTTTAAAACAAACTTATCCAGAAAGAACTACTGACAGGGCCAGCACAGTGTTTGAACATGGGCGTATTTACAATAAGGGGTCATCTACAGTGGTCACCCTTTGCTTTGTAGGAAGTAAAATGGAGATGTTTGTTTGTTGCTTAGCAGCTTCTTTGGTGATTGGTTGTTTGGGGTTTAGATAATAATGATGAGGAAGATGTGGCTTTCCATTTCACTCTGGATAAGGATGTTGACCCTTTCACGACCACCACAGGGTGGGCGGGGGAGGGGAGAGGGGGCATATATACCTGGCATTGGGCAATGTCGAGTGTTGAGCTAACGATTTAGTACCATCCATTTTCAGGACTCGTTTCGGCACGTGAGCTAGTAGAAACAAACTCTTTAGCGGGTGAGACTTCCATGAGCACCGTCCGTAAAATGAAGATGTGGAGACACTGATCTGAGTGTGAGTGTGGGGTGTTGAACTTATCACTAGATGAACGAACAAGTGTATAACGCGCAAGTATAACAAAAAGGGACGTGTCTGTGCTTGCATGAGGTGTGGCGTGCCATTTTGAGGGCTATGTGTTATGGCAGGTGAGTTGGTAGATACTATTGGTTCAGACTTCCATGGCCACCGTCCACGAAATGGAGATGAAGAAACGGTGATCTCGATAGTGCGGGGGGAATCATCATTAGATGGACGGAAAAAGTATGTAACACGCATATTTAACCAAAAGGACTGGAATTGGAACTGCATGAGATGTGTCTCGCTAATGAGAGGCCCAAAAAGAACGAACAAAAGTACCTGGTCCGAGATTCTCCAGTGAAGGGACTAGATAGACCCAGACAATGTTCAACATTTTATTGCAGTCGTTCTTGTACCTCGGGACGGGTTTTTTTTCTCACAATCAGAAACCTGGTGAAAATTATTGAAATGTTGTATGTGGTTTTACAGTGGTGATTATTGCTACTGGTCGAGACTTGAATGGTGGTTCTGCTATTGAAAGATTGTAGGTCTGCTATTGAGAGATTGTAGGTCTGCTATTGAGAGATTGTAGGTCTGCTATTGAGAGATTGTAGGTCTGCTATTGAGAGATGGTGTGACTTTGAATTGTCCTCGTCTCAGTTTCTTATCACACGGTACATATTTAGAGGTGAGGTAGACTATGTGCCCAGTATGTTTCACCATGAGAGGCAACCACTCTAGCTGCTCGACTACTCTACCCAAAGGGAAGCTATTTCCTTAAAATTCCCATTTACTAAACTGAATAGCGAGGCAACGCCGTTTGACATTGAAAGTTGTGCTGAAAGTATTCGAGGTTCTAGACCACCTAAAAGTGTCATCCATTCAAGACAAGCTTCTATAAGACCAGGGGAATCGTTCTCCAGACACAAACGCCACACTATGACCACAACAACACTCCAGATCCGCACAGCATCTCACTAACCATGTAATTACCACTACAAGACCCTCGGCCCGAAGGCAAAACCTGGAACTAGCGAGTTGCCGGAACTATTCCGTCTTCTCGTCAGTTCTCGTCCCTGATTACACACCATCTCCCATCTTTACAATGAGACGGCCGCAAAGTATTCACCAAGTTTGTGTAGCAATTGGTTTTCCATAACGATGTTGCTAGCTACAACCAGTAAACATAAAATATACACATGTAAACTGATACACTCGCAAGTATCATTAGCTGAATGTTCACAGTGGGTTGAAGAACCAGAATCGTGTACTTAAAGTCCACAATGAGTAGGTTTACTCTTTTGGGCGCCCTCAAAAGGACGTTAAGTGACGGGTTGTAGTAGCTTTACACGCACACACACACATGCAGAAACACACACAATCAAAATAAAGTATAGAGAGCGCAATGGGAACATGACCCACGAGTGTTCGTGTTACCACACATAGTATCCGCTTGAGGAGGCAATATTTTCATTGTCAGACAGACAGCTTGTACATTCAGTCAGCGACAGACAGCTTGTACATTCAGCAACCGTCAGCCAGCTTGTACATTCAGCCAGCGACAGACAGCTTGTACATTCAGCCACCGTCAGCCAGCTTGTACATTCAGCCAGCGACAGACAGCTTGTACATTCAGCCACCGTCAGCCAGCTTGTACATTCCGCCAGCGTCCAGCGACAGACAACTTGTACATTCAGCCAGCGTTCAGCGACAGACAACTTGTACATTCAGTCAGCGTCCAGCGACAGACAACTTGTACATTCAGTCAGCGACAGACAGCTTGTACATTCAGCCAGCGACAGGCAGCTTGTACATTCAGCTAGCGTCCAGCGACAGACAGCTTGTACATTCAGCCAGCGACAAGCAGCTTGTACATTCAGCCAGCGTCCAGCGACAGCCAGCTTGTACATTCAGCCAGCGACAGACACCTTGTACATTCAGCCAGCGACAACCAGCTTGTACATTCAACCAACGACAGACAGCTTGTACATTCAGCAAGTGTCCAGCGACAGGCATCTTGTACATTCAGCCAGCGTCCAGCGACAGACAGCTTGTACATTCAGCCAGCGACAGGCAGCTTGTATATTCATCCAGCGTCCAGCGACAGACAACTTGTACATACAGTCAGCGTTTAGCGACAGACAGCTTGTACATTCCGCCAGCGTCCAGCGACAGACAGCTTGTACATTCAGCCAGCGACAGGCAGCTTGTACATTCAGCCAGCGACAGGCAGCTTGTACATTCAGCCAGCGTCCAGCGACAGGCAGCTTGTACATTCAGCCAGCGTCCAGCGACAGGCAGCTTGTACATTCAGCCAGCGTCCAGCGACAGACAACTTGTACATTCAGTCAGCGTTTAGCGACAGACAGCTTGTATATTCCGCCAGCGTCCAGCGACAGACAGCTTGTACATTCAGCCAGGGTCCAGCGACAGACAACTTGTACATTCAGCCAGCGTCCAGCGACAGACTACAATGTAGCGGATACTTTAGTGCCGGTGATCACACAACTGTAAATTCCATTCTGTTCTGAATCGATGTCACTGCACTCCGGACAGACTCATAGCTGCTGAGTCTCCCTCAGCAAACGGTACTCATTTACAGCTGTATCGACTGTCAGAAATTGTCATACCATGGATAATACACGACATGCCTGGTCTGAGCACTCATTTATTTGGACCTGGTACGCTCATCTAGAGGGGACTCAGTGGTCTCCAGGTAAGGTGTCTGCCTCGTGTACCAGAGATTATGGAATCTTTTTTTCACGTGGACCTTCTGGTAATAAAAAAAATTTCCCTGGTCACTGGGTAGTGAGATCGGACTTCCGTGTTCAGTGTCGATCCTATTAAAAATCCCTTGGCAGTTAGAAATCGACACGGGTATGCTTAACGATCGACAGAATTCTAAAATTCCAGTTAATTCTACCAAAATTAATTGTACCAAAGAGTAGCATATATGGCGCCTTACTTGCTGCGAGTCTACTTTGTTCTAGTGTTTGAGTCTATTAAGATGGCCTTGCACATCGGTAAACAACCCTACATAGCGGAGTAATAAGTTACCCCAGCCTAGCACGCTAAGCAGGAATCCTCCTTCAGGCTACAGCCCGTACCAGAGTTAGAACCAGCAGAAGGGAGTATGCTCCTATAGAAGATCAGGTAGGCTAAGACGTTGGGATTGTAAGCAGAGTTCACAAATCCTAGGCCCTACGCTGCTCCGTAAGAGACGCAGCAACACGGCGGATCGTATAGCGACGCTGAGATTAATGGGAAGAGGGGAGGAGGTGAAGACCCTGCATGAGCTTACAAAATACAGGAAGCAAACTAATTACACCAGTAGCGTGTGGAGAGGAAGATTAACGTCTGGTCTGGCAAAACATACTGGTCAGGCATGTTAAGGTAGAGTCAGGAAAAACATACTGGTCAGACATGTTAAGTCAGAGTCAGGAAAAACATACTGGTCAGACGTGTTAAGTCAGACTCAGGCAAAACATACTGGTCAGACATGTTAAGTCAGAGTCAGGAAAAACATACTGGTCAGACATGTTAAGTCAGAGTCAGGAAAGACATACTGGTCAGACATGTTAAGTCAGAGTCAGGAAAAACATACTGGTCAGACATGTTAAGTCAGAGTCATGAAAAACATACTGGTCAGACATGTTAAGTCAGAGTCAGGAAAAACATACTGGTCAGACATGTTAAGTCAGAGTCAGGAAAAACATACTGGTCAGACATGTTAAGTCAGAGTCAGGAAAAACATACTGGTCAGACATGTTAAGTCAGAGTCAGGAAAAACATACTGGTCAGACGTGTTAAGTCAGAGTCAGGCAAAACATACTGGTCAGACGTGTTAAGTCAGAGTCAGGCAAAACATACTGGTCAGACATGTTAAGTCAGAGTCAGGCAAAACATACTGGTCAGACATGTTAGTCAGGGCCAGGCAAAACAGACTGGTCAGATATGTTAGTCAGGGCCAGGCAAAACATGCTGGTCAGACATGTTAGTCAGGGTCAGGTAAAATATACAGACCAAGACCCCTTCCAGTTATGTTTGGTTGACAGTGATTGAAGGTTTGCCATTCTGGATTCTACAGGCGAACACGCCCTGACCATCCAGCCCGTAGTCCTTCGGTTCACATCAGGACGTGTTGGCCAGTGTGAGTGTAATCCTGGAAACAGGCTGTTTTATGGTAGACTGGCTAACGAGGTGGGGTACACGCAGATGAAACCAGGACTAGCACAACCACCTGACCGACTCCGGTCCACCTTCATCAGCATGCTCGGGATGTAAGAAATACTGCTGGAAAATCACCACTAAACGCCTTTTTCTTGGTGCACAAAAGAGTAAAGTTATTCATTGTGGGTATTCAGCAATAACATCTGGTTTTATAACATTACCCAAAACAAACTCGTGTAACCGACTGTTCGGATTGGAGAACAATCATTCCGACGAGCCGCGCCATTAAGATACTGTCGACAGTTACTCGGTAAAGAGAATTAGATGGATTCGACAACGAGGTTCAAGATGAACAATTTAGACGAACAACAGAAAAGAAAGTGAAGTTGGGGGGGGGGGGGGGGGGGGGAATTGGCAGAAGCATTAACTCATCCCGTTCTTTCTCGCTTGTAGCGAGTCGATGTTGCCATGAGAAAGGTCCAATGTTCAAATCCGAGCTTTCTATTACTCCAGTTATTTTTCTGATGTTATATGTTTACAGTAGAATAACTTGGACCAGTGATCGTTGTCCCTAACAACCATTCATTATTTACACATCGCTGCCCTGGTGTGCCTCCATTTTCACTATCCTTTCCATAGAAGGAAGGAACCAAATATACGAGGATAGAGATGACGGAGGCCATGTTCTTTGAGCCTATCCGAGTGGCAGATTGGTTAAATAGACGGACTGTAACTTTACAAGCATATCACAAAGGGGACTAAATAAGGTTGTGCATACGGCTAGCAACCTCATCATGCAAAACTTATTACCATTGAAATCACGACTACAAATGATGGAATACATGTTTCCTTAAGACGCCCAGATTAGGAGCTTGTTGATGAAAGATGATTTAATTTGAGCCAAAAACATGATTTGGTGAACAGATTCATCATCGTCATCTTCCGGTCCCCAGAAATATACCAGTTGCTCTCCGTTATTCCAGTAAGATAGGTGTAGTACGGTGTCTCTCCTTTATTCCAGTAAGATAGGTGTAGTAATGTGTCTCTCCGTTATTCCAGTAAGATAGGTGTAGTACTGTGTCTCTCCGTTATTCCAGTAAGATAGGTGTAGTAATGTGTGTCTTCTTCAGACCTAAACGGTTACTCCACATCCACACGCTGTAGGCTAGTAATCTGACTGTGCTAAGCCACGAGATGAGGACACCCCCCCCCTCCCCAGGACTAGAGTGTTCTTCCCTACAGCGTGAAACTTAACAATTCTTAAGACATAAACAGTCAGATGAAGGCATTCAGTTGGAGCCTTTTGCTCGAAAGGGAACACGATGGATTCAGTGTAGCAAGTGAGTCTATCATCAAAGGAATAGGCTGGACGCACTGCTAGTAGCTTCTCACATGCCTTCACCGTAGCAGTGGGCCTATTGTTTCACACATAACCCCCCGTGTAATCACTCAGGGTTTTTGAAGACATTCAGAAGATGGTATTTACACCAAAGGCAGCTACAAAGAAGTTTGGACAGGACAAAGCTAGAGTGTGTGTTTGAATTTAAGTCGGTGTTATAGCATGCCCGTTCTCGTGTGTGTAAGCGTGAATGTGCGCGAAATAAAGAGAGAGATAGAGAGAGAGAGAGAGAGAGAGAGAGAGAGAGAGAGAGAGAGAGAGAGAGAGAATGAAGATACTTCCCAGGAAATATTGAGAATAGCTGAAGTTGAGAGCACTTTCAAATGAGACTTAACCAAAAGAGAAAAGTAACAAACCAATGTCGGCAAAGTTAACGAGGAAGGTGCGTAATCTAGGGTCAGAGGGCGGTATATCTCACCCCACCAACAGGGTGGTGACAGGGACAGCTCAAGACAAGTGTCTCGACCATGGGGTAATTGCTTTTTTTCGTAATCACTTCATTTTTCACACCGTCCGCGGCAACAGGACATGACATCAACTTGAAAAATGTCCACATCTCATCTCTCATTTTCCAAAACTACTCACATCACATCACTCTTCGCGCGCCTCCGCCTCCTTCCCTATCCTTTTCCTTTTAAAATACTCTCATATATTTTGCATACCACAGATTAATGCTCGCACGAGCACACATTTTTAACCCATCCTCTACCCCATCCCCTCCCCCTACATATTGGGTAACTTCGTGTCCCTCTCCAAGGCCCCCCCCCCCCCCCCCTATTCCTCGGTCCTTTCTATTTTCTACTTCCTTGATTTGAGCTATTTCTGTTTCTCGCTCTCATTTCTCCTCGCCAACCGACGGAGGTCAGCAATTTCATGATATTGATCAAGTCGGATTCCCATGGATCTCTCGCCCCAAATTTGCACTTCCATAATCAACCGTCGTTAAACAGAGGGAATGGGGACAAACTGCTAGGGAGAGGCCGGCCAACGGATTGTTGGTGTAAGATGGAGTGAGTGGACTGCCTGGGAGGGGGCGGGCTCATGAGGTTGCTGGCTGCACATACACACACACATGACAAAGATTATGTACATTTTATCATTCCATTTCTTTTTTTTTTCTTATTACCATTTTTGTCTTCCATTATTTTGGATGTCTTATGGAAACCCATTTATCGTTCCGCCTTTCAAAAAGTAGAAGACGCGAAAGGGGTTTTTAAAAAAATTGAGATATTTTTTGCTTGTCTGGGCAGGGCAGCCGTAGTCGCCATTTAGCGCTGCTGTTGTCATTGTGTGGATGCTTCTGCTGCAATGCACTCACCACCGGATCTGGGATGCTGCTCCGTGCGGTAGAGGCAGGGGCGGGACTGGAGAGCCGGTCCCGTCGAGATCCATAACGTTATTGAGCTTGCTGATAAGTTTATGATGTTGGGGTCGAATTTAATGACTTATTTCCAACGTGAAGAATCGGAGTGAAGCCCCCAGCTGCGGTCCTGTTAATGAAATTTAGCTGCGAAGCTATCAATTCTCCGGTAACGTCGCCTGAGCAGATCGCCGTGGGCCGGTGTCACGGGCCCTTAAGTGGCCCTTCTTATCAATAACCCCAGCCGCTCTAATAAGTATGTGTGCGGGGCCAGACAGACGGACGTCAAGTTAAGAAATTAACAAGGGCAGATAAAATGCCGGCCAAGACATTACAGCTTCTAGGGAGAAGACGCGAGGAAATGGACAGGGCCTGAGTTCTCTCCCTGCCCTAGTGTAAATTCAAATGTTAAAACGGAAAAAAAGGACACGACAAATGAAGAAAGCTGAGATGGATTCAAAATAAATTATAGGAAAATAATTCTTCAACGACAAAAGAAGAGACTGAAAAGACAGCCAAACAACAAAACAATGCATAAACATAAATATATGAATATAAATTGACAAAAGACATTCCAAACCATGTGCAGATCAATGACGCCATCGGGGCATAAATATTCTTGAGCACAAAAGCCACTGCTAATTCTGCCACATCTGGTCGTGAAGGTTGGGGCCGGGGGGAAAGGTATGATACAGAGATCGTACGGGTGGACTATGCTCTGCCCACCTAAGCCAGTTTATATCCCGTGGTCCTTTATATGGAATGACAGAATAGTAGTACTGCCCCGATCTCTGGACTACATTCTGCTACTTAAGCTCTTTCAGGGTTTGGTAGCGGGAGATTGAGAACGAACGCAGAAGAAGAAGTACTGCCCCCTTGACTTTTGCGGTTTCCATCCACGGGATAACGAGTTTTCACTCATTCCGTTCCTATGCCAGCCAATAGAATGTACGTGTTTGATTGTGTTGTTTGGTGTCATATAAGTTGTATGATCAAAAAGTATCCGGACTGGCATCACAATCCAGGAGCTGTGGGATATAGTCGGAAGTTGTTACACGCAGGTTGACCATTAGCCATCATTTGCATGTACCCTGTCTGTCCTGCTCGACTGGTTTATTTATAGTAGTGTTTTAACCTTACATGCGTGAACAGAATTCGTCTCATTAATTAACATGGTGAAAAAAAATCGATCAATGAATATGGATGAGATTTTATGAACAACTTGGCTTGGCTTCGTTTGTTCTCAATCTCCTGCTACCAAACCCTGAAAGGGCTTAAGCAGCAGAATGTAGTCCAGAGAACGGAATGCGTTGTGTCGTAGTTTACAGTTTGACTGCGATATTTGCACCTTTCGGTCCAACACATCCAACTTCAGCAAGCATTTTTTTAGTACCAGGTTAGCATTCCTTCTTCGATCCCTTCTCCTTACCCAGTCTGCCCTGCTGCAGTTCGTTATCCAGGATCACCGCATGGAGGTGTAGAAGGGTCTTGGCAGCTCTGGTTTGCTGGCCCTGACACCAGCAGTCAGCTATGTGTAGCTGACCACTGCAGCTCATGCGCTGCTCAGCTCTGGGTCGCTGGCCCTGACGCTAGCAGTCAGCTATGGGTAGCTGACCACTGCAGTTCATGCGCTGCTCAGCTCTGGGTCGCTGGCCCTGACGCTAGCAGTCAGCTATAGGTCGCTGACCACTGAAGCTCAAGCGCTGCTCAGCTCTGGGTTGCTGGCCCTGACGCTAGCAGTCAGCTATGGGTCGCTGACCACTGCAGCGCATGCGCTGCTTAGCATCTTGATCCCTTATGAACAACTTGGTGAAACATGTAAAGACACACACAGAGTTGTGAAATGTGGTGTTGAGAAATAAACAACAATTGCTGTACAAGTTGTCATGCATGGGCAGGCACATAAACCATGACATCGTTGCCAGTCAACACACTCATGGCATGCTGGCTTTTGGAAACAAAGTACTTTTCTCAATTGAGCAATTGAGACAAAATTGAACCAAAACTAACGTGTAAGCCTCCAGACAACTAATTCTGTATTTTCCGAGCACAGTATACAAGTTCTACATTGTTTTTACATTTGTCGGTTGAGGGAATCTTGCGCCATTCATTAAATTCATTGAATTCGGATCACACATTTAAGGGTAAAGCACTGCTACAAACAAACCAGGTAAGCAAGACAGATATGACTCAGGATACATGCACAATAAGTTCCAGAGATCAACCTGTGGGCAACTTCTGGCTGTATCCTGCAGTTCCGTAATTATGATGCAAATTCATAAACCTTTTTATCACAACTCGTAGTGTTGATTTTGGAAGGAGCTGCTTCTCTTCCCCGTGGCAGGTAGTGAAATGTACATGTTTTCTGTAGCCCGACCAAGTCGTCCTGTTCAGGTTGCAAACAGGAGCATCTGTGTTGTGGGTGGGGGAGATGTTTCGTGCTGACAGGCAAGTAACAATAGATAGTGTAGTAACTGCAATAAGCTGTTTACATATTGTTTAGCCTACCGCTGTTTCATGTCTCCATTTAGGGTGCTGATGATGGAGGTGGTAGTAGTTGCTTCCGCAGTTCTGATAATGATGAAGCAACCAGAAGTAAGTTGCAACTGGTTGCTCCTCTGGGCTGGAGCACTGAATATTGTATGACTCTGTGCTCTATTATGGTTGGCCCATGTGCCATTCCGCCATCGCTAAAATGGGCACAGCACAGGAAGCTTGCATGCTTGGAGGTATGTGTATCATCTATTGCAGATATGTGTATCATCTATTGGAGATACGTGTATCATCTACTGGCAATATGTGTACCATCTATTGGAGGTATGTATATCATCTATTGGAGGTATGTATATCATCTATTGGCAATATGTGTATCTTCTATTGGAGGTATGTATATCATCTACTGGCAATATGTGTATCATCTATTGGAGGTATGTATATCATCTATTGGAGGTATGTATATCATCTATTGGCAATATGTGTATCTTCTATTAGAGGTATGTATATCATCTATTGGAGGTATGTATATCATCTATTGGAGATATGTATATCATCTATTGGTAATATGTGTATCATCTATTGGAGATATGTATATCATCTATTGGCAATATGTGTATCTTCTATTGGAGGTATGTATATCATCTATTGGCAATATGTGTATCATCTAATGGAGGTGTATGCTACATCTAATGGAGTCATGAGTACCTTTTATCAAAGGTTGTTGTTGGAACTTCCTCGTATTGAGGGAAGTTAACCCATCAGGACGTAGCAGGTTAGGTTGACTCATCTTACATTCCAACACATGCTGAAGAAGGTGGACCTGGGTCCTCATGGCTGTAGTGCAAATCAAGGCTTCATAGTAGGCTCACTACTAATTGCATCACATAATTGATGTCCATCTTCTGGACATGACGTGGGTCTTGATCAGTATTTTGTACCTGGCCCTGACGTTAGTCCTTTCTTTCCTTTATCAAACGTATATACAGCATCCTTTGAAGGAAAAACTATGAGGACAAGTCAGTAAGTAGTTACAAACTGATAGACATAGCTGAAAAATCTGGCTGCTAGTTTCTAAAGGTGTCATTAGGTGGCAGCACCATCCAGATTACTGTAGGTAGCAGACGCTAGATGTTGCATGCACGTGCACAGCTCACATTCAAAATGGCGTCCATGCTCACAGTGCACATACAATCAAAGAACAGCGTGTTGTGTGTTTTCTTGATGAGGAACAAAGGATTTTCTGCAATGGATATTCATAAGGAAATGTCTGTCGCGTAAAACAATACATAACTGGATCGATAAATTTTCTCAAATGCGCTAAAAAATTGCTGACAGAGCCCGACCTGGTTTTCATGTTCAGATTTCAGATTACATAAACAAAAAAAAAAAAAAAAGGCATCTGTGCGGCGGGTGAGGGAGATGATTCGAGGTGACAGGTGAGCAACAATAGACAGTGTATTAACTGCAATAGGGTGTTTGCATGGTTTAGCCTACAGTATAATGCATTATCACATCTAGGCGTGTGACATTTCACAAATGACGAAGAGGTCGAACGCGATGTACAAATGTGGCTGCGACAGCAGACCAAAGACTTCTATGTTACAGGTTCTGGTGCACTGATAAAGCTCTGGGATAAGTGTATCAATGGTGGCAGAAATTATGTTGACAAATAAAGGATTATGTAAATGCAATAATAAATGATTTTCAAGTTTATTTTTCCCTTTTCTTTTTTTTAAATAGCCCTTTGTGACATATTTACTGACTTTCCCCTCGTACATCCATACAAAGAATTTGCTACTCCCGCGAGGTATCTATCTATCAGAGGCATACACTGCATCCATCTCAGATTTTGGCTGATAAATTATATACATATTGTTTTGTTTTCCTACTGTTATGAGTAGGAGTCAAAATGAAACCTTAATACTTTTATTAACTGAATATGTTATATCAAGGCTATTGCTTGACTTCCCCTCGTATTACTTGTTCTATCCATTTAGATAAGGTATATAATTACCTGGATTCTTGGGAGAAGACTGATGACGGAAACTTGATTCTGCTCAGTAATTTTAACCTGAAAGACACATGTATTTAAATATAGAATATCTGATGGCATGTATGATTGGATATGCTATACTCTTTGGCTATATACAGATATAAGCTGTATGCATAATAAAAATGTATATGCATGTATACAGTAGTATATTTGTGGTGATTTTGTTACTTTAAAGTGTAAAGGAAAACGAATCTGAGCAAAGTTTAGCATGACTCAGTGATAATTCGTGTTCACATGCGTGAAACAAAACTCCTTTTTGGGGTTAAGAAGCACAGGTGACTGACTGACTGGTTAGGATACTCATCTCTTGTTAAAGAGGATATGAGTTCAAATATTGGTGATGCCCATTTTCTTTTCTATCAGATATAAAATCACACACTGCATGGCTACTGCAGGGACAAGTAGCATTTATTCACTCACAAGTCATTTTAATCCCCTCTAGGCCACAGGAATGGTTAAAAAATGTTGACATGACAATTTATTTGAACCGTTATTAGTAACTAGCTTAAAAATAGTAGTAAAGATGTTATCCGCCCAAGTGATTTCTGTGAGGAGTTTGTGTTAGAGAGATGATAGGACAAAGACATGGCGATTGGCTTCTCTTTCTGCTCTCAAATTCTTTTCTCCTTTTATTTGTAGGCATACCTCTGATTCTTTTCCCTTGAGGATTCCACTCGAGAGTCTGCCTAGCTATGCTGGATGATGCCCTCCTCAGCATGTCCTCTCCAGCCCAATTTTCTTTCCACAACACCTAGTAGGTCAGGTACCCAATTACAACTGGGTAGATTGTAGTGTGTCTAGACAGGGAATTGAACCTAATCCCTCCAAACACCCACACATATATATTATATTTACTACTGTTTAAAATTCTCTGCATATGAGTGTCAAGGAACTCAACCCCCATCTCTCCTCACCCACACCTTCCAGGACTGTTCCATCCAATAAACAAAACACGACAACCGAACCAATTATGATCAAAGGTCAGGATCATAGTAAACCCACAATCAGAAACATGAAATGGCTGTCTATTTGTTTCTTTCACTTGGTCTCCAATCTCTTGACATAGAAACAAACAAATACCCAAAACAAAATCTACTAGGTATAAATATTCCTATTTGCTTACATATACATTTAAATGACTATTTCAAACATTTGTTCACACGTTTGTGAAAATTTTCACCATCTCAATTCTATACTTTAAAAAAGTGAAATATAGTTAGTACCTCCTAAGTAAAATGTCAGGAAATTGCAAAATGTAAAATAAAAAATTAAGCAGGAGTCAAGCATTGAGAAAAAGTAATCATAATCTTAGTGACTTCTCTGGTCTGTAATCAGTGTGCCAACACGCTCGCAGGGATACATCAGACCCCATTTTCTATTTGTTAATTTTGAGGCCGGCACTCTCAACCAAGGAAAAATAAAGCAGTTAAATCTTTCCAGACCATGAATTTTAAAATGTGGACAGGATTTAATTTGAACCAAATTCAATATCTGAGTGGAATGTTTGACAGGCCTGGCCCCAGGATTGGATTTGCCTGGGGGTGAATGATAACCATCATAACTAGTATTGATTATATTTCTTTTCTTTCTGGTCCTGGTACAATCAGTTAAGTTCAGGCCATTTCAAATAATCTCCAGCCAGACTCCATTTCTTATGAGCCCTGTTACACAGACACGAATACATTTAATGAATCTTGTCAAAAGTGGGCACAAAGTTATTAAGTGACGGCATACCAAGGGATACACCTCTGCCCCTCTCTTCATCGATGGACGCACTATCTTCACCCAGTGTAATAAAGATTGCGGGAACTTTGATGCCCTGCCTTGGGTATGCAAGCTTGCAATTATTGCCACCACCGCACATATCATACTTCCCCAATGGTCGTTCAAATTTCCCACAATGTGGTTGTACTTGACTGTGTACAGCACCAGTTCCCTCCCTTGGTGATACTTCGGTTAGTATCATTACATCAGCAATTTGCTGGATTCATCAAACACAAAATTGAGCCTGGCCAAGATAATTTGCTGTTTGAAGGCACAATCAGAAATATTACTCTTCTGCTGGAACATGTGTGATGGGACCACTTCTTCTCCTGCCGTCCCATGAGCCAATCTGAGATAGTGATTAATTGGTATGCACCATCGCAATCTGACCAATCGAAAGAGAGTGGTAAAAGTGTAGCTCTCAAGACACAGCAGATAAATTCCAAGACGATGTTCTCGTTTTCTAATTCCGTGACCTTTGGTTTATGTTTTCAGGAAATTTGGTATTTATCTATGTCACAGTTGCCAGACGAGAACGGATAATCTAAATGGAATATCTAAAATGAGACAGTGGATATAGTATACAGACTACAGTATTTCATGTCAATGCAAATACACAGTTCATATGATATGAAACATTCCATCAAATCATATCCTAAGTATGATTTGAAACATTCCATCAAGTTGTATCCTTAGCGTGATATGAAACATTCCATCAAGTCATATCCTTAGCATGATATGAAACATTCCATCAAGTCATATTCTTAGCATGATATGAAACATTCCATCAAGTCATATCCCTATCAATGTCGGCTTTGAGACAACCTTAACATTTACAAGTAATTTTTGCTGGATGTTCTACTTCTGCCATCTGATTAGTGTATTGGTAGAGAACTCGCTTTCCACTGCAAAGGTCAGGGGTTCAGCTCCAGCTACAGGTAGACTCCAGTCTTACCAGCTGTAAAGAGGTACCTAATCTTCTGTTTTCTGTTACGGAAGGACAGGAGGCAATGACAAGAACAAACCTGAGTTTGTGGCTTAGTATAATGAAGTCTCTAACACTGCATCCCTTACAGCAGTTTCTGTTATGGGACTCAATTTAATTCTAAGTTTTAACATAGAATATGTTTTCTCTTCATGAGTACCACAACCGAAAGGGCAGACCGCCACCATAACAGATGCCTACATTACATATTCTCTGACATGAGAGCCAATGCAAGAGAACAACCGATACTGCTGGAGAACACACCCTCAGAAGTGTACCTGACAGTATAAACAGACATGTGCTGGACTGGCACCCACAAAAAAGGAAAACAATGAGAAAGTTAAAAAACAGTAGAAAAGGCAGCTGGAACAGCAAAGACAAACCCTAGATGGATACCACATCCAAATGACAGACCATCAACGGGTGATGTCCATGTTGATAAGTTCATTTTAGTTCTTAGTTGGCCTATACTTCTACATGGGCAGATGCCCACTTCTACATGGGCAGATGCCCACTTCTACATGGGCAGATGCCCACTTCTACAGGGACAGATGCCCACTTCTACAGGGACAGATGCCCACTTCTACATGGGCAGATGCCCACTTCTACAGGGACAGATGCCCACTTCTACAGGGACAGATGCCCACTTCTACATGGACAGACGCCCACTTCTACAGGGACAGATGCCCACTTCTACAGGGACAGATGCCCACTTCTACATGGACAGATGCCCACTTCTACAGGGACAGATGCCCACTTCTACAGGGACAGACGCCCACTTCTACAGGGACAGATGCCCACTTCTACAGGGACAGATGCCCACTTCTACATGGGCAGATGCCCACTTCTACAGGGACAGACGCCCACTTCTACATGGGCAGATGCCCACTTCTACAGGGACAGATGCCCACTTCTACAGGGACAGATGCCCACTTCTACAGGGACAGATGCCCACTTCTACAGGGACAGATGCCCACTTCTACAGGGACAGATGCCCACTTCTACAGGGACAGATGCCCACTTCTACAGGGACAGATGCCCACTTCTACAGGGACAGATGCCCACTTCTACAGGGACAGATGCCCACTTCTACAGGGACAGATGCCCACTTCTACAGGGACAGATGCCCATGGGCAGGTCTCAGCTGGGTGTAACCAGGAGGAAGATTTTTTGTTTAGCAGACTAGGCTCGAGCAGCTTATTACTCCGCCGTGTTGGGACAAGTGCCACAGAGGGTGGTTAACCGATGTGCAAATCCATCCTAATAGACTCAAATCCTAGAGCAAAGTAGACCCGCAGCCTGTTAGGCACCATCTATGCTGCTCTAAACAAACTACCTAACCGTGGCTGGTGTTATGTCACATCACACAGTTAGCCGCCTCTTACGACATGCTCTCTGTAGGGCAGTGGTGCTATTCTTGACCTTGTCATACACAAAGAACCCGGCAGAACATTGATGGTGATGAGTGCCACATCCAAATGACATACCATCATCACGTGATGTCTATGTTGTGTACTTCCATGTACAATTTGTGTACAGGTATTCTTGTCCTTTGTGAGCCATACTGACAGAGTGTCTGATTGTTCATTTCTCACTGCTAATGTACCGGGCTAGTTCCTCATTATCAACACGTTCTAATCGACTCAGCTAGTAAATGAGTACCAGGGTTACGGTAACGAAAGGAAAGGCAGCAAGGTAGGGAACTATCCACACCGCTGAGATCTAGTGCAGTAAAACCTCCAACACTTCTCAACACCGATCACATTGTCTGCTATGGAACTGTTTCCTAACTAGCAGAGGTAAGCATTTCTCTCCACAACGTCCTAGCTGTAGTGCTGTTTATCAAATCAGCTGTTCATTTGTTGCCTATGTTCATAGTAGTAAACTACCAACTGAGAAACTGCTTGTCCGGAGCAGCCAAGAAGATGTGCACACCATTATAACATGTTGACACTAGAATTGGATTGACGGTGTCTCTAAGAGAGTTGACAACATCACCAGAATCACCATAGCATGAACCCCAGAGGAAAAATGAAAGAGAGGCTGATCTAAGACAACTTAGAGAAGAACTGTAGAAGCCGAAATGGAAATGATAAATCAGAGCTAGGGCAATGAACTAATGATAGCTGCAGACTGCTAAGGGGAGGGGGGATTTTTTGCTACAGCGCCATCGAACGTGATGGTCACTGACCAATGATCTAAGAAGTGGAGGGAGTTTGTTGCTGCCCTTAACTACACCATCAAGTATGATGATCACTGACCACTGATCTAAGAAGTCTAAGTGGAGGGAGTTTGTTGCTGCCCTTAACTACACCATCAAGTATGATGATCACTGACCACTGATCTAAGAAGTCTAAGTGGAGGGAATTTGTTGCTGCCCTTAACTACACCATCAAGTATGATGGTCACTGACCACTGATCTAAGAAGTCTAAGTGGAGGGAATTTGTTGCTGCCCTTAACTACACCATCAAGTATGATGATCACTGACCACTGATCTAAGAAGTCTAAGTGGAGGGAATTTGTTGCTGCCCTTAACTACACCATCAGGCATGGTGGTCACTGATCTAAGAAGTGTAGGCAGTTTGTTGCTGCCCCTAACTACACTATCAGGTATGATGGTCACTGCCCCTTTGCCAGTAACTGACCTAGAATCTAAAAAGAAGAAGAAAAAGAGAAGTAGTGAACTATCTTATATTATGTGTTTGTACCATCCTCTTTCTGACATGTAACCTGTTGTCATTGGTTTTTTTTTTTAATTGTCTTACCTGTCTTTGATGGCTCAAACCCACTTATATTAAGAAGCAAGGCTATTGTTAGCACAGTATTCGTTTTCTTTCAATACGATCATCATCATCAGGTGCCCTGCTGGTTGGCGTTCATGAACAGCCACCCATTTCTATTACTTGTCATTTATGAACCCTGTTGTTGATTGTCTCCCATCCCATTCTCTCAGGCTGTCCAGCATCTTCTCTCATCGGCCTTCCTCTGTCTCTCTTTCCTGCTATCTTTCCCGTTGTCATGACGTGCTTCAAGCCACCTCGTCTCATATGCCCAAAAAAGGTTGGATGTTCAGATCCTAGCAATAAGTTGTCTTTGTGTTTGCGCCTCCTCGAGAACTGTTTCATTAGTTGTCTTTGTGTTTGCGCCTCCTCAAGAACTGTATCATTAGTTGTCTTTGTGTTTGCGCCTCCTCGAGAACTGTATCATTAGTTGTCTTTGTGTTTGCGCCTCCTCGAGAACTGTATCATTAGTTGTCTTTGTGTTTGCGCCTCCTCGAGAACTGTATCATGTCTTCCTTGCAGTCCGCGGGATCCACAGTATTCTTCTGTAAAACCACATCTCTGTTGCTTCCAAAGATCTAAGTGCTTGTTTGCTAATTGCCCATGATTCACTGCCAATTGTCAGTGCTATTTCCTCATAGCATCCAAGGACTCTATTTCTCAATTCCAGCGGCAAGGTTTTGTTGCGCAATATTCCTTTCATGGTGAGGAAGGCCGATTTTGCTTGGGTTATTCTGCATTTTATTTCATAATTGCATCTTCCATCTGATGTTATGCATGTGTCCAGGTATTTAAACGTGTTAACTTCAGACCCCTTCGCTTAAATGCAGCATTTTAGAGAGTCAGGTTTCTTCGTCACTACCATCACTTCCAACCTCCTTTCATTCTTCTTCTTCTTCGTACGCTGTCAGACGTCAACCTTTATTTTTTCGAAAAAAGCAGCGGTCATCTTGAGACTGTCGACACTGCCATAGCAACCTCCTGTCATTCAAGCTAAGGACTTTCTTTTCACCTTGCTGAACTAGCATTTCCTGCAAGTTGGGTTCATTCATCAAGATACCAGCCACCAGATAACATTTTTTTAATCAACCTATATAAGTCATCCTCAAGTATCAGTACATTTATAAATGTAGCCTTTGAATGATTTGAGTTATATCTGTAATCCTGATTTTCAATCAAGCAAAGAAAGTGTCTGATGCCAGGTAGTCAAGTGTTGTTTCAACTCAATATGATCTTTTACCCTGCAGTACCACGTTTGACCAAGGGATTTACTCAGGACAAGTCTCCATCTCAGTGGTGGACATTTATGTGGGTGCTTGAAGTTGTCGGGCCACCAAGACGTCACCTGTTTGTGACCATCTGTTGTCTGGCATATGCACGAAAAGCCTGTGCATCTGCTTTTTCTTAACAATGTACAACCACATGATGCCGACTCTGTGCTACCAGTGCCAAAAACATGGCCTCTGTCCAGAGTGCGCGAGAGCAGAATTTTGACATGTGAAATGAAGTGCTCGAGGAAGGTAATCGGTGTTACCAGAAGAGACAAAATGCGGAACGATGACATTCGAAGTATAGGTGGCACTATGTCTTGTATCGAATACATTTCCAGGCAGAAAATAAGTTGGTTTGGTCATCTCATGAGAATGCACCCTCATCAACTTCCACTGATGGCTTACAACCCTGGTAGGTCTGGCTACAGGGCAAGGGGGCGGCAGCAAGGTAGGTGGATAGATGACATTAGAGTGATTGGGCAGCGACAATGGCTCACATTGACCAAAGCAACGCACTTGGCGCAGTGTAAAACGACTTAAGTTCCCCATGTCGCTTAACGGCACAAGTGGAAAGAAAACTAACTAACAACCTCATCGAAGGCATTTCTGTACCTAATTTGGTGTTGCCAATTCGATCCCGTAGAAAGACTGACAATTTTCCTCACTTCATTGCCCTTTAAGCAACTTATGACCTTCTCTGCATCTGCTTTTCGTAGGTCTCATAACTTGAAGTCACAAACCATGAATGGAATAAACATGCTGTTACAAGTTTGAGACCTTGTTGTTTATAATCTGTTGGAGCTGAATCCCACTGCTGCTATTCTAAGTGGAATCTCACAATTTATTTTTGTGGAGTTTGTAATTTCTTGGCTATAAGTTAGCACACATATTAACATTTTAAATACTACAGTTCAAAAAGAAAGAAACAAATTAAACTATGACAATCATGTAACAAAAATATTTGAGGAAATTGTTTTTGCTGACATTGGAAAATCATTATCGCAGTGTTAGCTGGAAATATTGACCAAGCCGCACATCTCATGTCAGGGTCAGATGGAAATACTGACCAAGCCCCACATCTCATGTTAGGTGGAATATACTGACCAATCCCTACGTCTCATGTCAGGGTCAGGTGGAGCATACTGACCAAGCCCAACATCTCATGTCAGGGTCAGGTGGAGCATACTGACCGAACCCCACATCCCATGTCAGGGTCAGGTAGAACATACTGACCAATCCCTACACCTCATGTCAGGGTCAGGTGAAACATATTGACCAAGCCACACATCTCATGTTAGGGTCAGGTGGAACATACTGATCAAGCCACACATCTCATGTCAGGGTCATGTGGAACATACTGACCAATCCCTACACCTCATGTCAGGGTCAGGTGAAACATATTGACCATTCCCACACCTCATATCAGGTGGAACAATACTGAACAATCCCCACACCTCATGTCTGGTGGAACCTCTTCTTCTCACGCTGTCAGATGTCGACCTTGTCAGGTGGAACAATACTGAACAATTCCCACACCTCATGTCAGGTGGAACAATACTGAACAATCCCCACACCTCATGTCAGGTGGAACAATACTGAACAATCCCCACACCTCATGTCAGGTGGAACAATACTGAACAATCCGCACACCTCATGTCAGGTGGAACAATACTGAACAATCCCCACACCTCATGTCAGGTGTCACATTCTCACCAAAATTCACCCACAAAAATAAAAGATTTAAAATTAAATGCAGCCAACAACACAGCTCCAATAAGCATGAGAGGAAGACCACTGGATGAGGTAGACAGTTTCTTATACCTAGGAAGCACCCTAAACAAGACAGAAGGTGAAGATAAGGATGTAAAATACAAAAAGCAAGTGTGATCTTTGTCATGTCGAAAACCATATGAAACTATAATTATCAAAACTTATATGATGTCTGTAAAATCAAGATAAAACCAAAGAAAACAGACCTGAAGTTACTCTAGAAATGATAATGTTGAAAATGTTTCAGTTATCAGTAACAAAGGAGATTGTCAAAATGAAATCAGGAAAGGAATGGTCATGTCAATTATCGTCATCACCATGTGCCATGATCGTTGGACCTACGTCCATTTCTATCACGTGTGTCGTTTACCAACTCCGCTGTTGATTGTCACCAATGCCAATCTCTCAGGCTGTCCAACATCTTCTCTCTCTACCTTCCTATGTCTCTCTTTCCTGCTATCTTTCTTGTTGTCACAAAAGACTCATAAAAAGCCTTTGTCATAACATGTCTGAAAAAGGATGGCTGCCATGCTCTGATGCTTGCAATGAGTTGTCTTTGTGCCTCTTCAAGACCGTATCATTAGTCTTCGTTGCAGTTCATGAGATCCGCAGCATTCTTTTGTAAAACCACACCTTTGTTTCTTCCAATGGAATGCAGAGGTTAAATAAAATGAGAAATGTATGGCAAAACACGACTAAAACAACAAAAACCAAAATCTGAGGACATGCATCTACCTGTAGCAACATATAGATGCCAAACATGGACACTCGCCCAAACGAAGTAAATTGAATCTTTCAACCTAAAACGCTACAGGAATGTTCTCACAATACTAAGGACAGCATAAAAGAAAAACACAGACGTCCTAAAAGAATTGGGTATAGATCAAAATTGGTTGCAAACAGGATTACATCCAGGAAACTACAATACTTTGGTCACATCAAATGCCACAATAGTATGGAGAAAACTACACTGGAAGGTATGGTAACTGGAAAAAAGAGGCACACAGAGGAGAAGATATTCATGACACCAAAGGTGTTCTGAATATGATGGTGATGGGATAATAGAGAACAGGCTAAAAATCTAGTCTCACAGGACAGCTGTGATGAAAGCAACGTTCTGCAAAGAGATACATGATGATACCAAGCTAAGGATATGTAACCCCAATGTGAAGTTGTCCTATACGGAGTGGAAACATGGTGGATGACCAAACTAAATATGAGATTACAGGGCTTTATAAGCAAATCCATGAGAAAGATTCTGGGCCAGCAATGGTTCAAGGGGTAAAAATTAAAGTTTATGGGAGAGAACAGAACAAAGTACCCAGGTTGAAATGAATAGGAATCACTGTACCCTCCCAAGCATGTCATAAAAGGTGACTGAAGTAGGTTGTGCTTGGTGTTTGCCACTTCATCCTGTAAAACCATTTATTGTGAAATCACCATTGAAAATGTGTGGATACATGTTACCTGTAAAGTGACCAGCTGGAGTGGTAACCCTAGTGTTCACATGGGGCAAAAAGGTGAGCTACCAAACATGGACATCGATAACATTCATGATTTACTCACAGCTGTATTTTACAAAAAGGTGACCCACCGAATATGGACATCTAAAAATATTCATGGTTTAGTCACAGCTGTATTTTACAAAAAGGTGACCCACCAAATATGGACATCTAAAAATATTCATGATTTAGTCACAGCTGTATCATACAAAATGGTAAATCATCAGCACTTGACACGCTCGTCTGTGACAAGTAAAAAAAAAAAAAAAAAAGCTTTTAATCGTTAATTATGTTTTAAATCGTTACTACATAACGACACTCACACGATTATTAATGATATTATGGTTAGAATAGATTGTACATAAGCTAGTTTATGATGGTGAATCTAAATGTAAGTCCACTGCCACAATTTAAACCTGCTAAAGACATCAATAAATGGTACTAGTGCTAAAACTACCAATGATGTTCTAGGACACAAACGTCATGCCTCTGACAGCAGTGCATTTTTTTCTTCAGAAGAAATAGGCTAATACTGTGTAAGTAATACATTATATTTTGGTTTGGTACGCATTACTATTTAGAAATAAAGGTGAGTTAGTGCCTAGTTTAAATTTGTTAACATAAATTGCATGACTGTAGTCCTATCATGCTGACTGGTGAAATGTTTGATTGACTGGCGAGCAACCATAAAATTTGTCAAGACCTTTATATATATTTATATAAACCGCATTAAAGCTTCAAATGAAAACCTTAAACTTGCCATAGAATCAATGTGTCATTTCATTGTCGTGTAGGAGGGCAGTATCGCTGCTATAGTTATTTAATTGACCACTTCAATTAAAGATGGTGGCTGACAAAAGCGCTCCTATGTGACGAGTAAAAAGTTTTGCTTGACGAATAAAAAAAAAAGTTTTCAATCGTTAATTGTGTTTTAAATCATTACTAAATAACGACTCTCGCACGATTATTAATGATATTTTGGTTAGAATAGATTTTACATAATCTAGTTTGTGATGGTGAATCTAAATGGAAGTCCACTGCCACAATTTAAACTTACTAAAGCCATCAATAAACGGTACTACAGTGCTAAAACTACCAATGCTCTTCAAGGACACACACACCATGCCTCTGACAGCAGTGCATTTTCTCTTAAGAAGAAATAGACTAATACTGTGTAAGTAATACATATATTTTGGTTTGATACACATTTTTATGTAGAAATAAAGGTGAATTAGTGCCTAGTTTAAATTTGCTAACATAAATTGCATGACTGTAGTCCAATAAGGCTGACTGGTAAGCCACCTTAAAATTTGTTAAGCCCTGTAAATCATCAATCATGGGCATCTAAATACATTCATGATATACTAAGAGCTTATCACACACACACAAAATATAAATCGAGCAAGTGCTTAACTCTTTATGGACCTTTGGCCACACCGACGGCTTTATAACAAAACCATTAGTCTCTATAGTGGCTTAAGTTATTTTTTTTCGCAGAACGGCAATTCAGGTTTTCATGTGACCCAATACTTTACAGCTAAGGAATGGAATAGTTATTTTAACTAAATTTTACCAAAACGAGCGTGTTCTGTGTAAAATACACGTTGTTTATTTCAATTCATGAATGCTGTTTACAATAATGTATCTATATATTATCTGCTGCGTAATATTTTTTAATTTTTACAACCTCAATATTTTGCCAAATAATCAACAATTTACTGATATGTTCATTTTGTGTAACCATTTTCTTTCCCAGTGAAATATAAATTAATATTTTTAACAATATTATGGTGCAAAGTAGTTACATAAAAAAAGGCATGCAGTGTTGTTTTTTTTCTTCAAAATTTAAAACTAATATGGTCGAAACCTAAAAAATGTTAAGTACTGAAAGAGAAGATATAGGATCACATTTTAGACATATTAGATAATGATTTACCAATTATCGCTATTTTATATACGATAATACAGTCATATTTTCTTTAACCAATGAATTCAAGTCTTCTATGTGCAGCAGTTTTATAGTGGCTTGTTCTCTTAGTCCACATTAATGCAAGCCAAGAAAAATATCTTCAAGTGCACTACTCACTGGTTCACTACAAATTGCTCTGCACTAATGAGGAAGTTAGGTCCACATTAAGGCAAAGGTATCTCCTAAATGCATGGCACTCCTAGTACTCTTATAGACATCTACACCCCAAAAACTGATAGTGATACAGAGTAACAGATCCACATACAGTGTATGATACACAAATAATATGTTCACAGACAGATTGTTCCTGATCAATGGGTTTCATAATGTGACTGCTGTGTATGACATTAACAAGTGATGATGCGAGTTTTAGTAATAATGTCATGATGACCATGTTGATAAGACAATCATCATGTCATTATCTATACGAAGACTGTGTTGCAATCAATGCATTGAATGAATAATTGATTTTATTAACATTGTCAGTCAATGTTATTATATTCTTTCAAAATGTCTCCGACAAACTTATAACATTCGTAAAAATTAATTCGCATAACAAACATGTTTTTCTCAAACTATTGTTTGCACTCACAAAGAAATATAAAATCATTATGCAGACATTTGAGACATCTTAGCAAGCAATGCAATGAATAGCAAAAGATGTCTCTAGAACCTAAAAAAAAAATGCTGAATATGTTAAACAACCGTACTTTTCTGTGATGAATTGTTAATATCAGTAACATGTAAGCTCCTTACGCTTCAATGCATTCAAAATTTTCCCCTACCCTTTATTATCATGTATACGTTCAATTTAATAACAGCTAACGATTAAGCATACTTTCTTCAATTTCCAGTTCGTCGCAAAAATTATTCACCGGTTTCAGACGACAAAGCGGCCATCTTGAATGTAAACTTCCGGGTTTTTGTTTCGAAACAAAGTTGAAGTTTATCTTGGAATTTCATAATTATAAACCACGTAAAATGTATCCTTACAAATTATGCAAGTTGTAAAACGTAACAAAATAGCAAAAAAGAGAAGAGAACTTGCAAGCAAGGTACTATTATTTATCTTTCGAAACTAACATTGTTGTCAAACTTGTTGATTGTCTGCAAGAAGGGAGGGGCAACAGGCAAAAACTTGGAGACAACGAAGGTTGTGAATGAATATGGGAGGCGCAATTTAAGAATGATGACTGTCGGTTTTGTTCCTTGCTCAATACTGTCTTTGACCAATATAACGGTTTACGGGTTTGCCTGTGGGGATAGGTCAGCGCCGGAGCTTTTGTTAGCCCTTGGGTAATGCTACTGTGAGGCAGACGGTAATATCTTGTGTAATGCTTCTGTGGGACAGATGGTAATATCTTGGGTAATGTTACTGTGAGACAGACGGTAATATCTTGGGTAATGCTGCTGTGAGACAGACGGTAATATCTTGTGTAATGCTATTGGGGGACAGACGGTAATATCTTGTGTAATGCTACTGTGAGACAGACGGTAATATCTTCAACATACATTTTTTTTTTTTTAATGAAGCTGCAGAAAGAAAAAAAAGAGAGATAAAGACCTGTATATCTTTGAAGACCTCTAAGACATTGCTTATGCAGGTAATTTGAGGACGACCCTCCCCCAGTAAGGTATTTCAAAAGTTTCCGAAATATTATATTAAATGTACCTCTACACCTCACGGTAAAAGAGGAGCGACTAAGTAAGTAGGTAAGTATATTAAATGTATTTTTACAAAGTTAACAACTATTACAATTAAAACATTGACTTTGCAACACTTTTTTGGAAACAAATTTATTCAAAACATCAGTAAAATTCTTTAGAACATCGCTTGTCAATTGTCCTGAAAAACATCAGTAAAGCTCTCGGGAACATCGCTTGTCAATTGTCCTGAAAAACATCAGTAAAGCTCTCGGGAACATCGCTTGTCAATTGTACTGAAAAACATCAGTAAAGCTCTCGGGAACATCGCTTGTCAATTGTCGTGAGAGCAAGTATATTATGTTTCGAGGTTCGTGTGTCATTGTTGATCCGTGCCCATTCTTTAGATGTTTAATCATAGAAAACTCATCTCTCCTGTCGCCATCATTATCGTTAAATACAAGTAATCCAGTCATGATATTTCATAATTAGACAACGAAGAAGTTAATTCACTGTTTTTACACAGACGTCGATACCAGAAGTTAATTCATTGTTTATTACACAGATGTAGATATCAAACGCTAGTAGTGTTTCTTGGCTGCACCTAAATTTATCAAATTTCCAACAAAGTTTCTGAAGTGAAGAATGTCTGGCACAAATCCAAGCTCAATGTCACCATAGTAAATGTTCTGAAACTGGCTGCTGTAGACATGTCTCCATCATTCATTTTGGAAATTCGACCAAGAAACAGGAATAATGGATGATTTGTTTAACGGCTTAAATGCGATGAGAATTAGCTGAGCATAACTGGTCTATGATGAGTAGATGAATGCCATCTTAGACTGAACATAACTGGTCTATGATAAGTAGATGAATGCCACCTTAAACTGAACATAACTGGTCTACGATGAGTAGATGAATGCCCACCTTAAACTGAACATAACTGGTCTATGATGAGAAGATGAATGCCACCTTAAACTGAACATAACTGGTCTACGATGAGTAGATGAATGCCCACCTTAAACTCCTGTCTTCCTCTCCAAGTAACATCTCTAGTATCACGATCATTGAGTCGTTTTATTATCCAGAGATCTGTTTTTTGTTTATCCTGGTATTCTGTATTTTCTACTTTATCTTTTGTTTTACTTTACAACATTTCAAACTGACCCGCTGCAACATGAAACAAGCCCCTAGAGAGAGGTAAGAAGTTTAATAGATGATTGACGCTCTAGTGATTAATCTTGTAGTGATTTATTGACTTGATCGAATCTCTCTAGTATGACAGAAGTCTGTCAATGAAACTGTGTCCCAGCTTTGATAGCTGTTTGAGTCAACTGTTTGCTTCATAAAACGTGTCAGTCTTGTTATTTAATTTTCTAAGATTAATTTCTTGAAAACAGCTGCAGCCAAACAAGGCTTTTTGTGGCATCGGCTCTTGCAAACTATCTATTCAATTATGCTCTTTTAGCTATAGATTCGCTTCCACTATCAGATTTCAGGCATCGATGCAGACTGGCTAAGTATAAGGAATCGAAGAAGGAAGGCTAACCGGTACTCAAAAATGCCCGCTGAAAACGGATGTGTCGGACTGAAAGGTGCAAGTATCGAAGTGAATCTGAAAACTACGCATTCCGTTTTGCCGGACTACATCCTGCTTACTTGCAATGCCCTTCTCGTGGTTTCGTAGCGGGAAACTGAGATCGAATGAAGAAGAAAGAGAAGAAGAAGAAGAAGAAGAAAAAGAAGAAGAAGAAGAAGAAGAAGAAGAAGAAGAAGAAGAAGAATTGAACCATAAAAGAAATTTGTCACATTTTTCTATTAGACCAAAGAATGAAACTGCTTCGATGCAACTTTCCACAGCATATACAACAAACACAAACATAAAACACATACAACAAACACATACAACAAATACATACAATAAACACATACAACTAACACATACAATAAACACATACAACTAACACATACAACAAACACATACAACTAACACGTACAACAAACACATACAACTAACACGTACAACAAACACATACAACAAACACACAAACACATACAACAAACACATACAACAAACACATACAACAACTTGTTATAGTCTAATTTTACCTTTCCTGTGATTATCTTATAAACCTGCATTAAGTCATCTCGAATTCGTCTCTTTTCTAGACCTGTAGGGCCGTTTTCCTGAGTCTTTCCTCATAACTGTAATCCCGATCTGGAATCCCACTATCAGTTTTGTCGCTCTTCTTTGTATCCTTTCCAGCATGTTTATCTCCCCTCTATGATAAGGACTCCACGCCTGTACACAGTACTCCAATCTAAGTCTAACTAATGCTTCATACAGTTTAACAATCACCTACTTACTCGCATGTTTAATATTTCTTTTTATGAAACTTAATATTGCATCTGTCTTATTCACTGCTACCTGGACTTGTTCATTCATTTTTCCTGTGTGCTCTATTATAACCCCTGGGTCCCTTTCCTTATCTATCATTATAATATTGTTCTCGACAATTCTGTAATTATATTTCATACTGGATCTACCCCATGTGGTTGACTGTAAATGTATCTATATTAAACTATATTATTTTATGTTGAGAAGGAATACATTAATCATCTCCCGTATAATCTCATCCTGACTGCACAATAGCTTGAGGCAGACTGAAACCTAAACAAGGCGAGTCTGCCTATTGCTATTTAAAACAATGTGCATCGCAGCCCCATAAAGCCCACACATAAATTCAGCCCTGCAATTCGTAAGCAATAAAAGAGGCAGACGGCAAAAAAATGAGCAAGGAATGTGTGCACAAGACATTCGAGTACATGTGGCGCTCGTGGATCACGTGTGATGACCACTCTCTCTGTTCAGCCGTGTGGACAATCATTTTCATTTTGCTCTATCCCTTGAAATGGGTGACTTGCGCGTTGATTTGGGTTAAAATTAGAAAGTTTGAGCGTTATGTCAACCCCACTCTCTCGTCCTGAGCTATCTTTGGCAAGTAGCAAGACATTATCGAAACATCTGGAGATAGCTCAGGAGGCAGATTTGTTCTTAGTGTTTACTTAACTTAACGTCTTCCTACCGGTTTAGAAGACTGCATAATCTGTATAGTTTCATTTACATTTCCTTGCTCTACAAGCTATGCGCATCCAAAATATTCTTAAATGTATTAACTGTCCCTGCCTCCGCTACTTCCCGTGGCAATGCATTCCAAGCGTTTACCTTTACTCCGGAAGCTTTCCCCTTAAACAGGCACTCTGCAAGGCAGCGGGGGTGGGGCATCCAATAAGTTGGGAATGTAGGACGACCAGGACTAAATCTCTATGCTCATAACAAATGGCACAGAGAATTGTAAATAATGTTCCAGATATTCACAAAGTGTTGTCACAGAGTGAAAGTCCTAGTCACTCACACAGTGACAGACGCACTAAGATTAATCCGGTTTTCTTGAACCAAAAGGAGGCAGCGAAGATAATCCAGCCAACTTGTGATGATGTGTACGAACCAAAGATGCAAGACACAAGCATTTCATTAAAAACGAGGACACCTCGGATTGTTTCTTATAATCCATTTGGGCCATCATGACTATGAAATGTTTAAGTACATACAGAGATGTTAGTACACTTATGATCAAGACGCGGACTTGGAGAATTCGATAAATGTGAAAACATTTATCAGTCAAACAAGTTGTATGTACGTTAAGCATTCAATCCTTCAGATCATCAGCTATAGAATATTGACACATCGATCCTAGAACAGTTTTCTGTTGGTTGAGCATTCAATCTTTCAGATCATCAGCTATAGAAGATTGACACATCGATCCTAGAACAGTTTTCTGTTGGTTGAGCATTCAATCTTTCAGATCATCAGCTATAGAATATTGACAAAGATCGATACTAGAACAGTTCTTATGCTCAACTGATAACTGAATGCATAAGTCTTTCTAATAAGATGTTTTCTCCGTTTCTTCGCTGATAATATGGCCTCTCTAATTTAGTAAATGGCCGTTATAACATCTGTGTTCTTTCAAATTCGTTATCCGTGTACTGATAACTACATGAATTTATCTTTTATACACAATATCTGGCGTTGCAGGGACCTTGCTAGTAAAGCTCCACCTCGCCTCGATACGCCCTAGTTTACTCATATGTAACTTCTTAGTTCCTTGGTCAGTGAAGACAAAGCGGCCAGTGACTGTCACATCTGATGGCGTCTTTAAAGACAGCAACAAACTCCCTCCATTTCACCCAGTCTGCTGTTATCCTTCGCACAGCCACAACTGTTCTTCGTCGCCTCATATCGGCCTTTGGTCCTTCTCTCTGGAGCCTGCTCCAATATCTGTGACTGATACTTGGTTTGGCCCTTCTCTCTGGAGCCTGCTCCAACATCTGGAACTGATACTTGCCATGGTTTGAGGAAGGAATTTAGTCGTACCATGTCAAGAAAAAGCTGAAACATAGTATAGCTAATCCTCTAACACTGTATCCTCGACAGCAGCGTCTGCTAAATAACTACAGTGACCAGGTTTATATGTGTTTTTGAGCCAACAACCAATTATGTAAGTTACGTCTCAGGGGATGCTAGTGTACAGGATACCTTATTCATACACGCGCTAGTGTTAAATGCTGTGTTTATAATGACATGTTGGCACTGGCAGAAAACTATTAAGTTTAGAGAATAACACGAAGACTGGCTATTGTATGCACACGGTGATCTACGGGGATTAAAGGCATTCATGCCACTGAAGGAGATTAATGCTGGGGAGAAGAGGATGTGGTGGGTGGTATTTCTACTGTGAGGTGAGGGTGGTATTAATACTCTGAGGTGAGGGATGTATTTTTACTATGAGGTGGGGGTGGTATTTTTTTATCTCGAGTAGAGAGGTATTTCTACTATGAGGTAAGGGTGGTATTTCTGTCACGAGTGAGTGGTTCTTCTATCTAGAGGAGAGTGATATTTTTATCTCGAGTAGAAGGTGGTATTTGTATCTCGAGGAGCGAGTGGTATTTCTATCTGGAAGAGCGAGTGGTATTTCTATCTGGAAGAGCGAGTGGTATTTCTATCTGGAGGAGCGAGTGGTATTTCTATCTGGAAGAGCGAATGCTATTTCTATCTGGAAGAGCGAGTGGTATTTCTATCTGGAGGAGCGAGTGGTATTTCTATCTGGAAGAGCGAGTGGTATTTCTATCTGGAGGAGCGAGTGGTATTTTTATCTCGAGGAGCGAGTGGTTCTTCTATTTCGAGGAGTGAGTGGTATTTCTATCTCGACGGCACTGTGATACTTCTACCTGTGATGATGTCTCCAAAATTGTGCACGGTCTATGCGACAATGGTTACAGCCGTGAGTGAGTAGCAGTGTGGAGCAGGTGGTCTTAAACTCGCAGCCCGCATTCGGCTTTCAAAGCTGTTATATGCATATAATTTGAGTTTAATCGTGTGATCATGGATACAATATGAAAGTGTGTCTCGTATCAGAGGGATAAAATAGGATAGTGTGCCTCATATCAGAGGGATAAAATAGGATAGTGTGCCTCGTATCAGAGGGATAAAATAGGATAGTGTGCCTCATATCAGAGGGATAAAATAGGATAGTGTGCCTCGTATCAGAGGGATAAAATAGGATAGTGTGCCTCGTATCAGAGGGATAAAATAGGATAGTGTGCCTCATATCAGAGGGATAAAATAGGATAGTGTGCCTCGTATCAGAGGGATAAAATAGGATAGTGTGCCTCGTATCAGAGGGATAAAATAGGATAGTGTGCCTCGTATCAGAGGACATGTAACATTTTTCTAAAACAGAAATAGTGTCCAAGTTACTGCTCATCGCAAGTGATGATGACCACACCATCAGACGATTTATCTTAATAATGCGATGTGCGCGGTATTTAGTTTATAGTGAGTGAGTGCTGCCGAAGATAGATGTGTCGATCCGAAAGGTGCAAATATTGCAGTCAATCTGTAAACTAGCGACACGACGCATTCCGTTCTCTGGATTACATCCCGCTACTTGCAAAACCCTGCTTAGGGCTTTGTATCGGGAGACTGAGAACGAACGAAGAATAATAATAATAAGAAGTTATGGAGTGAATGCGCTGGTCATCAATCTCACTCTTATCCCGAGTTACCTTGGATCAGTGGCGAGACGACTGGAGGTAAATCAGGATGCAGGCACTCTGGTCTTACCTCCAACGAGACCAGGCTTGTAACTTGCAGGACTCGATCGCCCACCGTTTCCGTTAATCATTGTGAGAGGCGAGTGCCTTAACCTTTTGACCACAGCGAACACCAACTAGAGCGAAGAAATCGATTCAGTGTGAGATTACTGTGTACAAGAGATTGAAGAAAAACAATTATTTAAAATAAAATCAATGCTCATAATAGAAAATGTCTGAACTCTGGATAAACTAAAAGAAAAAGTCCAAATAATACTCCCATTGGCATGTTGTCAATGATCTCTTTCATCTTCCGCCAATACCAACCCATTTCTGCATGTCACTAGTTGACAGACATTTGAACTGATTTGACGTCACCTGCTCGTCTGCTTCATGACGTCCCATGTAGGGCACTCTTGAAGTACTTAGCCCAGTTTAGGACCAAGAAAGCAGTTCATATCTTTACCTGCCTTGGTAGTACGCACACCAGAGAATCGAATATCATATCTTTACCTGCCTTGTGAGTACCCACACCAGAGAATCGAATATCATATCTTTACCTGCCTTGGTAGTATCCACACCAGAGAATCGAATATCATATCTTTACCTGTCTTGGTAGTATCCACACCAGAGAATCAAATAACATATCTTTACCTGCCTTGGTAGTACCCACACCAGAGAATCGAATATCATATCTTTACCTGCCTTGGTAGTACCCCCACCAGAGAATCGAATATCATATCTTTACCTGCCTTGGTAGTATCCACACCAGAGAATCGAATAACATATCTTTACCTGCCTTAGTAGTACCAACACCAAAGAATCGAATATCATATCTTTACCTGCCTTGGTAGTACCCACAACAGAGAATCGAATATCATATCTTTATCTGCCTTGTTAGTACCCACACCAGAGAATCGAATATTGAAGCTGGCCCACGAAAAGAGTACCAGGCAAGTGCTGCTTTGGAACATAAGGAGTGAATGTTTGGGGCCAACAAGGAGTCAGTATTGCCACCAAGATCGATGTCTGTCGTGCTGTAGTGCTTCATCTCCTTTCTATACGCATTCGAAACGTGGACAGTCTATAGTAGACATGTCAAGAAACACTCATCTCCACTTGAGCTGTCTCTGGGGGCTGCCAAGGATGGGCATCAGGATAGAATGCCCAGCTGAAGGCTCCACACGGTTATCTTTTCGGACATGGGTACGCTAATTCGGAGAGCCCAGATCAGATGGATTGGAAACGATGTCCATGCCAGATGAGCGCTTCTATGTTTTTGTTGTTCCGAATGCCTACAATGAGAAGCTTGACTCTTTTGTGCAACCTGAAAAGCACGTTAAGGGGCTGGTTGCACAAGCTTTCCTTACATTCTGAGGGTGCTGATGAGGCGGGTCCGGGTCCTCCAGGCGGTTGTGCAATGCTTGTCTTCTGCTGCGTGTCCCTCACAACTACGGACATCACGTCGATCCCTCACCTCGTTAGCCAGGCTGCCATGAAAACAGCCCGTTTCCAGGGAGGGCTACGAGGAAGCCAATGTGAGGGTTTTGATCTGTATATTTTGTCTGGCCTTGACTAACATGTCTGATCAGTATATTTTGTCTGACCCTGACTAACATGTCTGATCAGTATATTTTGTCTAACCCTGACTAACATGTCTGATCAGTATATTTTGCCTGACCCTGACTAACATGTCTGATCAGTATATTTTGCCTGACCCTGACTAACATATCTGATCAGTATATTTTGCCTGACCAGACGTCAGTATTCCTCCCCAAGCGCCTCTATAATCAGCTGTTGTACGGTGAACTCAGGACATAGAATTGCTCGTCGGACTGACAATCAAAAATCACACAAAGATTCTCTGAAAGTATGTCTGGCCAAAGTTCTCATCAGTGTGGCCTCATGAGGACTTGCCAGCACTCAACTGCTCAGTCTTGCGCACTGCCTTCACACACGGTTCTCACATCGCCGAGTAGAGACTCATTGCTGCGGCGGAGAAAAAGTGAGCTGTACGAAAGGATGAGATGCAAGACAACTCAACCACCAACACTTTCCACGTGTGTCCCACATGCGGTACAGTTTGTCGCGCACGTATTAGACTGTGATAGAACTCGGTCACATCTGAATACATACGTCAGACGCAGCCGCCATCTTTGATTGGAATGGTCAGTTAAATAACTATAGCAACGATACTGCCCTTCCTCCCCCCTCCCCCCCCCCCCCCACTAAACGACAAGGACACGCTGATTCTACCGCAATTTTAAGGTTTTCATTTGAAGCATTATCGCGTGTTTTAAACATATAAACACACAGGGTTTGACAAATGTTATAGTTGCTCACAAGTCAATCAAACATTTCACCAGTCAACATGATCGGACTACAGTTATGGAATTTATGTTAAAAAATCTAAACTAAGCACTAATTCACCTTTATTTCTAAATAACAATGCGTACCAAACCAAAATATGTTGAATTACTTACACAGTATCAGCCTATTTTTTCTGTAGAAAACATGCACTGCTGTCAGAGGCATGGCGTGGTTGTACTTGAACATTCTTGCTAGATTTAGCACTGTAGTAACATTTATCGATGGCTTTAGTTAGTTTAAATTGTGACAGTGGAGGTCCGTTTAGATGCAACATCATAAGCTAGTTTATGTACAATCTATTTCAAACGTATTATCATTAATAATCGTGCGAGAGTTGTAATGTAGTAACGATTAAAACTGTAATTAACAATTTAAAACGGATTTTGTTTTACTTGTCAAGCAAAAATTTGTACTCGTTACAGACGAGCAGACAAGCTCTTTTGTCAAGCCCTGTCTATATATATATAAATATATATATATATATATATATATATATATATATATATATATATATATATATATATTTATATATATATATATATAGAGAGAGAGAGAGAGAGTTAGAGAGAGAGAGAGGTGGGGGAAACCACCATAGGATCACACACGACCCTCTACCACGACAAGATGGAGACAGGAGAGTGGTGGAAACGATCATAGTATAACACACAATCCTCTACCACGACAAGATGGAGACAGGATCACAGACGCTGTTCTTCCCCGACAAGATGGACAAGATCGGTGATTCACGTCTGGTGACAATCATTAAACGTGGCCATATTTCTGGGGAAGATTTAATGCAGTTGCGTATTGATGTATTAATGCTTTTGTAGTTGGAAAATAATGATGGCGAATCTCGATAATATCATCACATTACATCTATCGTGAATGTTAATATGCAATTTGTAAATGTTAAAGGATTTTTAGGGAAACAGGCAACAAGCAACGATAACGGCTCGACAAGTGAGACCTTTCATAGGGAAACAACGACAGAAATTGATTTTTTTAGGGATTCTGGGAAAACGGTAAGAAAACTACAAGAAACAAATAAAATAACATTGTCGTACGACTTGATATCTGATTTGGGGCTTTTGTATGAACTTTGGACCTGTCTCTGTCTTTGTCGTGCCGAATGGGGAAAACCTGCAGTATTCAACTTCCGCCTCAATTGAAATGATTGTGGAGTTGACAACATTTGCTCAAGCAGATGCACCAGCGTATCTGGCAGTGACTGCGGGCTAGTCCGGTGGACCTCAACACACCAGCGTATCTGACAGTAACTGCGGGCTAGTCCGGTGGACCTCAACACACCAGCGTATCTGGCAGTAACTGCGGGCTAGTCCGGTGGACCTCAACACACCAGCGTATCTGGCAGTAACTGCGGGCTAGTCCGGTGGACCTCAACACACCAGCGTATCTAGCAGTAACTGCAGGCTAGTCCGGTAGACCTCAACACACCAGCGTATCTGGCAGTAACTGCAGGCTAGTCCGGTGGACCTCAACACACCAACGTATGTGGCAGTAACTGCAGGCTAGTCCGGTGGACCTCAGCACACCAGCGTATCTAGCAGTAACTACAAGCTAATCTGGTGTGTCTTAAAATGGGTGAGAGGTTCAACTTTAGGTTTATGCTATGTATCTCAAATGATATCAATTTACACAAGTATGGCTCAAAAATCGCTTCGGATTAGAAAAAAACGTTGTCATCATTATGTCTTCGTCAAGGACATAGAACAATACACGTAACAAAAATATCTGACACATCAGAACAAACCGACGAACAAATTTAAATTAACCCTATGAACATAAACGGCATAAATCTGGGAACAACTTGTAAATACATGAGGTCGAAGTGGCAAGGAATGTATGAGAAATATAGTCAATGAAGCGCAGTTAATTTGGGAGGACCAAACAAGAAATTACTAATATTATTACACAAAAGGCAAAGGCAAATTTATTTTACTAGCCCTATTTTTAGTAAGGATTAACTGCGCTACTTTTTATCCTTACTCTCTCGTCTCGAGCCGCCCGACCCTAGTAGCAGGTCAAGGACAAGACGACTAGGGCGCGACTACGAGATGCAGGGGACTCCGCATCAAGCACCCGTGAAAAAGACGGCGGAGTCCGGAGTCGAACCCACACCACCTGATCACGAGGCCGACGGCTTAACCACTTCGTCACGGAATCCCCAAAAAACATACATTCCAATTTACCTATATTTACACAAATACACACATGAGTAGCGCATGAGCTGCAGCGACCAATAGCTGACTGCTAGCGTCAGGGCCAGCGACCCATAGCTGACAGCTAGCGTCAGGGCCAGCGACCCATAGCTGACAGCTAGCGTCAGGGCCAGCGACCCATAGCTGACTGCTAGCGTCAGGGCCAGCGACCAATAGCTGACTGCAAGCGTCAGGACCAGCGACCCATAGCTGACTGCTAGCGTCAGGGCCAGCGACCCATAGCTGACTGCTAGCGTCAGCGCCAGCGACCCATAGCTGACTGCTAGCGTCAGCGCCAGCGACCCATAGCTGACTGCTAGCGTCAGCGCCAGCGACCCATAGCTGACTGCTAACGTCAGGACCAGCGATCCATAGCTGACTGCTAGCGTCAGGGTCTACAAACCAGACCTGCCAAGACCTTTCTACACCTCCACTCGGTGATTCTGGATAATAGGCTGCAGTAGAGCAGACTGGCTAAGGAGAAGGCATTGGAGAGAGAAGGCAAACCCGTACTCAAAGATGTCTGCTGAAGTCGGATGTGGTGGACCGAAAGGTGCAAATAACGCAGTCAAGCTGTGAACTACGACACAAAGCATTTCCTTCTACGGACTACATCCTGCTACTTGCAACTTGCAAAGCTATTTTCATAGCTTGGTAGCGGGAGATTGAGAACGAATTATAATAATAATAATAATAATAATAATAAGAAGAAGAAGGAGAAGAAGAAGAAATGTACACTTGCATAACATATTGACGTTTCAATGCGTGATAAGTAACAATCAAGTTTAGAAATAAAAACAATGTTTATGTATTTAGTGTGAAGCAATAAATTAACAAGTTTAAACAAGAAAACAGTCTTTATGCATTCAGTGTGTGCTAAGAGAGCCTGCATCTGGGCGGTGGGCACAAGAAGGTCAAGCCCTTCCAAAACTCCTTAAAATATTTGTGACATGCTTCAACAGCGATGTAAAGTCATTAGAGCCTTTCGCACAAATGTCATGACGTAGAACTACCGTCAGAAGCGCCGTCATTGCTGGGGAACGCCGGATCTCAGAGACGAGGGGAAAAAGTGATATACCAAAATACAAAACAACTGACCCTTACATGCCCAACCCTGACCTTCTAAGGTGCATACGAACTGGGCTACATAGCTACCTCGGACTCAGCGATTGCCTGTAACACAACATGTCTGACTGTTATTGTCGTTATCGCCTGCGATAGACGGCTATTGTGTATTGGTACATACAACTGTTTAGAAACGATAACAGAGTTTATATATTTAGTTTTGGGTGAGGAATAAAGAAGTTTAGACACGATAACAGAGTTTATATATTTAGTTTTGGGTGAGGAATAAAGAAGTTTAGACACGATAACAGAGTTTATATTTTTAGTGTTGGGTGAGGAATAAAAAGGTTTAGACACGAAAACAGAGTTTATATATTTAGTTTTGGGTGAGGACTAAAGAAGTTTAGACACGAAAACAGAGTTTATATATTTAGTGTTGGGTGAGGAATAAAAAAGTTTAGACACGAAAACAGGTTGACATATTTAGTTTTGGGTGAGGAAAAACGAAGTTTTAGAACGAAACCAGAGTTTATATATTTAGTGTTGGGGATTAATAAAAAAGATTAGACACGAAAACAGAGTTCTTATTTAGTGTGTGGTAAGAAAGTGGTCAACAGGGTAGTTATTAAAAGCGAAAATAAAGGTCTCAGCTTAAATTCAGAGAAAACAGAAGTAATGGCAGTAACTATGACACGCAAATATCCAAGACTGATGCGCAGAGAGACGGAACTAAGACAGGTTCACGCATTTCAATACCTAGGCACCCACATCAAGTCGAATCAATACCTAGGCACCCACAACAAGTTGAATCTATACCTAGGCACCCACATCAAATCGAATCAATACCTAGGCACCCACATCAAATCGAATCAATACCTAGGCACCTACATCAAATCGAATCAATACCTAGGCACCCACATCAAATCGAATCAATTCATAGGCACCAACATGAAGTTGAATCAATACCTAGGCACCCACATACAGTCGAATCAATACCTAGGCACCCACATCAAATCGAATCAATACCTAGGCACCCACATCAAATCGAATCAATACCTAGGCACCCACATCAAATCGAATCAATACATAGGCACCAACATGAAGTTGAATCAATACCTAGGCACCCACATCAAGTCCAATGAGAGATACACTTACACAATAAATAACAGAATGCCCCAGAAAATCAAAATAAGTCTTTCAGAGTTTGAGGGAAATCTTGTGCAACAACACCCTATCACTGGAGAGTTCTTGAATGCTACGTAGATCCAGTACTGACATACAGCAGCGAGTCATGGACAATCATTAGACAAAGACAGGGACTATTAGAGGCAACGTAAATGTGGTTTTACAACATAATGTTGAGATTGTCATGGACTGCACCGTGAACTAATAATGAAGAGGCACTGAGACAATAAGTCATCCTTCTTTGGGCAAGTCACAAGAAGAGGTGGCAACACGGTGACAACGGACAGAATTGATGGAAAGAGGGCAAAGGAAGACAAAAAGAGAAAATATCGGACAGCTCGAAGGGATGACGAGGCGGAAATGATAAACGACATATGTGATTAAAGAGAGAAACTCTCAGAAGAATAGATTTTTGGGCTCAAAGGTCAGGTTCTGAACCTTTATTGTGGCAGAAGTTCACAGTTGAAACTCAATACTAGGTTTGTCTTCAACCAATAGATGTGCTAGAAAGGCATAATGTTGCTTGCTACGTGGTCAGAGATGACGCTATTGCTAGAAATGAAAAGATGAAACAATTATGAGGATTAAACAAATGTATACGAATGGACTTTATATGAACACTTTCAAAGTGGGACTACAATTAGACACACCTTTGCTTTTGTATTGTAACTTGTTAATATGATTGCTAAGGATGTCAAGAGTGTCATGCACGTGCCATCACGGAACAGACGAACAACATGGCGTCATAATTTCAGTTAAAAGATGGCCACCTCACTTTTGACATCCACCAAAGAGGAGTACGTTTTGTTATCCATTGTTTGAGCAGCGAAAGGATGATATCATATATATTCATTGGCGAATGGTGGTTCAGTACAGTGATGCATGCCTTTCACTCCAACAAGTGTATGAAAATTGTTGGAAGCTCCAAAGCGAGGTGAGTTCTGTAAACACACTGTTCCCAATCAGGGTCAGGCACACCAAGTAGTCACCCCAGAGTCGCGTGCAGCCGTCGTAAAGAAACATCGCCGATTTATTCTGAGGGAAAGACATTCATCACCGCATTGGACCTTCATTTGTCGCTGAATGTCTGTATGGTTTCACCGTTCGCTGCCAAAAAAAAACCAAACAACAGATAACATAACGCTGTTCCTCTTTGGTGCATGTCAACAGTGGGGGGTCATCTTGTAACTGCAAATATGACGTCATGCTGTTCGTCTGCACCGTGATGGGACGTGCATGACACTTTTGACATCCTTAGCAACCATATTAGCAAGCTGCAATACAAAGGCTTGGTTTTTTTGTAATTTCTAATTTGATGCATTTAAGAATAGATGGTATGCGCATAGCTTTTAGAGCAATGAAATGTAAATGAAACTGGTTGTATCCAGACTCAGCAGTCTTTGAAACCAGTATAACGACGTTTATCTTAAGTTGCTCGTGTAACACAACCAGTCATATCTATCTATTGACCACTACCGGCTTATGTTACCGCTGTGTGGCCTTCACGTGCCTGGTCTCTCGCAGGGATTTACGTGCAATGATGACATGAATAGGCCCCCTGCTACACTACAGGAATGGTGTCTGAGGAGAGTAACAGCCGCTTATAGCGTGTCATAATCTCTGTACGCAACAAAGACGAGACAACAGAACTGATATACTGAAAACATGTTGAAAGTGGCGCCAGCAGTACGGTTCAACCGCTGTAGGATACACGTTTCTGTCAGCAACTACTGCCACACTGAGATCAGTTTGTAAGAAGCGATTAACACTGCTGCTTAGTCCCTCCAGGGAAGCACGCTGAATGTGAAAAGGACTAGATTACCACCACTGCTACACAGAGAGCATGGCGTAAGACACGGCTTACAGTCTTACTGGTGAGAGGAGACTTTCGTCAGGTCAGGCAAAACATACTGACCAGACTATGTTTGTCCGAGTCAGGCAAAACACACTGATCAGACTATGTTTGTCCGAGTCAGGTAAAACATACTGACCAGACTATGTTTGTCCGAGTCAGGCAAAACACACTGATCAGACTATGTTTGTCCGAGTCAGGCAAAACATACTGATCAGACTATGTTTGTCCGAGTCAGGCAAAACACACTGATCAGACTATGTTTGTCCGAGTCAGGCAAAACATACTGATCAGACTATGTTTGTCCGAGTCAGGCAAAACACACTGATCAGACTATGTTTGTCCGAGTCAGGCAAAACATACTGATCAGACTGTCAGTCAAGGCCAGGTGAAACATACTGATCAGACTGTGTTAGTCAGGGTCAGGTGAAACATACTGATCAGACTGTGTTAGTCAGGGCCAGCTGAAACATACTGATCAGACTGTCAGTCAGGGCCAGGTGAAACATACTGATCAGACTGTGTTAGTCAGGGACACGTGAAACATATTGATCAGACTGTGTTAGTCAGGGCCAGGTGAATCAGACTGTGTCAGTCAAGGTCAGGTGAAACATACAGATGAAAACTCCACCGTCACCACCCCCAAGCAATTCTAACTGGAGGTAAGCTGTTTCATGGCATGACGAGGTGGGAGTCGACACTGTGATCCCTGTTGTGGGGAGCTTACTGATGAGCCCTGCATTACACTACAGTCAGGATAATTCTGGCCTACCTTTTCTTGTACATCTCGTGATGTTAGGCGAGCAGCTGTAACCCACCACCACAGAAAGTCGTCGCGAGTACTTAGCTTAACTACGACAATACAGCTAAAAATATGTATGGTAGAAGGACTCCGCCATTCAAATCAATATATTACTGATGTTAGAGTGCCCCTTTCGGTGTGACGGAAAGTTCTAGAAATGTGATACAAGAAGTAAATCAGAAATAACTCTTTCTCTGTGGATCATGGACGTCTCCTGCATGGCAATAAAGGGCGGGGTCCTTTAACGTGCATTACACGTGGAGTCAAAACATCACGTGACCTCCAGAAAAACTGTCGTGTGTCGGACAGGCCAGAGCGGACACGTGGGAGTCACGCCTATGACCTTTCCATCTAATCAATTGTAAGATTGCTACTGAAATGGGACATAATCCGGATAAATGTAAACTGTTAATAAGACTAGTAGTGACCGTGATCTCCTATTATAAATCCTGTTGGCATGTGTCCGTCTGTCATAGATCGGTCATTGCGGCAACGCCCGCCTGAGAATTGACATCATGACGGTGCCACCGCTCACAGCCTGCCATCGCTCATTCCGTTTAGTCAACTTAAATCACTTATCCTTCCCAGCTGCTTAAGTCACGCGACTAAGCATAATGATCTCGCGCACCTGACCATCCAGCCATCGCGACATTGATCAGTTAGATACGCCGTTCTCAGTCTATTTATCAAGACGGGACACTTGC
This sequence comes from Ariolimax columbianus, assembly GCA_036924085.1. Classification (NCBI taxonomy): domain Eukaryota; kingdom Metazoa; phylum Mollusca; class Gastropoda; order Stylommatophora; family Arionidae; genus Ariolimax; species Ariolimax columbianus. The sequence continues at coordinate 5,183,242 of JAVGWX010000016.1, read as the reverse complement.
AATGGTGGTAGAAGTATCGGTGAATCTTTCCATAAAACACAATTTATCTACAAATCAATATACTTTGATGTGATCAGCATTACTCAAATGATTTTTGTTCACGATCTTTTAACTAGTTTAAAACAATTGAATTGCTAACAATAATCTGTCAGCTGTGATTTACAATACATGTGTCGTTAGCACGCCCCGACATGGTACAGAGGCTTGTGAAACATACGCCAAACAAGAGCACATGATGAACATCTTCCAATTGTTGTGTCTGAGATGCATTCTTAGAATTACACGGAGGGACAGAGTGACAAACGCTGAAGTGCACTCCCGTCCTGATGGCCCAGCATGAATACTTTACTGAGGTAGTGAAGACTACAATGGCTTGGTCATTTTCGTCACCAAAAAATGGTTGAATTTCCAAATTTATTCTCTAAGGATAGTTATCGGACGGTGTGAGAACTGACCGCCAACAACAGCTGAGATTTAGAGATGTGTGTTAGTGTGATATGAAGGCCCTGGACATGAGTCTGACATCCTGGGAAGGCGAAGCTGCAGACCAGTCCAAGTGGAGATGTACCCTGAAGAGGCAGCTCACGCTTGCTGAAGAGATGCTCTGGCAACAGAGAGAAGAAAAACAACAAACTTGAGTAGAGAGTTACCAGTCCATGATCTTATCATCCTATAGTCAGTCATGACTGAAAGGGGCTTATAGAGTCAGTCATGACTGAAAGGGGCTAATATAGTCAGTCATGACTGAAATGGGCTAATGTAGTCAGTCATGACTGAAAGGGGCTTATAGAGTCAGTCATGACTGAAAGGGGCTAATATAGTCAGTCATGACTGAAATGGGCTAATGTAGTCAGTCATGACTGAAATGGGCTTACAGAGTCAGTCGTGACTGAAAGGGGCTAATATAGTCATGACTGAAAGGGACTTTTAGAGTCAGTCATGACTGAAATGAGCTTATAGAGTCAGTCATGACTGAAAGGGGCTAATATAATCAGTCATGACTGAAAGGGGCTGCTAATGTCGACTGCTACTAACCCATCAGCAATGACATAATAATAATAATATGTTGACAATATTTAATAAATTCAACGACAAGAAGGCATTTAACGACACGGTTGTTGTACGATTTAAATAACGATTTTTCAGAATAACATTTTTAACAATTGGACAGTTTTTCGGTATAGAGTTCTGATTGAATATAGTTTCTCCATATCCAGATGATTGAATACAGATTCTCCCTAGCCAGATGATTGAATACAGATTCTCCCTGGCCAGATGATAAAATACAGATTCCCCATAGCCAGATGATTGAATACAGATTCTCCTTATAAAGTTGATTGAATACAGATTCTCCTTAGCCAGATGATTGAATACAGATTCTCCCTAGCCAGATGATTGAATACAGATTCTCCCTAGCCAGATGATTGAATACAGATTCTCGCTGGCCAGATGATTGAATACAGATTCTCCCTATACAGATGATTGAATACATATTCTCCCTGGCCTGATGATTGAATACAGATTCACCCTATGAAGAAGATTGAATATAGATTCTCGCTAGCCAGATGATTTAATACAGATTATCCCTGGCCAGATGATTGAATACAGATTCTCCCTGGCCATATGATGGAATTCGGATTCTCCATAGCACTAGCCAGATGTTTGAATACAGATTCTCCCTAACCCTGACCAGATGATTGAATACAGATTCTCCCTAGCCCTGGCGAGATGATTGAATACAGATTCTCCCTAGCCAGATGATTGAATACAGATTCTCCCTAGCCAGATGATTGAATACAGATTCTCCCTAGCCAGATAATTAAATACAGATTCTCCCTAGCAATGACCAGATGATTGAATACAGATTCTCCCTAGCCCTGGCCAGATGATTGAATACAGATTCTCCCTAGCCAGATGATTGAATACATATTCTCCCTAGCCAGATGATTAAATACAGATTCTCCCTAGCCAGATAATTGAATACAGATTCTCCCTAGCCCTGGCCAGATGATTGAATACAGATTCTCCCTAGCCCTGGCCAGATGATTGAATACAGAATCTCCCTAGCTAGATGATTGAATACATATTCTCCCTTGCCAGATAATTGAATACAGATACTCCCTAGACAGATAATTGAATACAGATTCTCCCTAGACAGATAATTGAATACAGATTCTCCCTAGCCAGATTTAAAACTGACCCAAAGTATCTCCAGAGTTCTCCGGTCTGCCAACAGCTATCGCGGGTCATACAAACGTATTCTGATATGATGTACTCATGTTCAAGGTGGGACCTTGGTACTGTGATAACTGAACTTAACATCTTTATACTGGTTTAGAAAACTATGTAGAGTCTGTATACAACCAGTTAATTTACATTACCTCGGTCTAAAAGATATGCGAATCCAATATATTCTTAAATGCATTTATTGTCCCTGCCTCAACTAATTCCTATAACAATGCATTCGAAGCATTCACCACTCTCTGAATAACAAACCATATTTCCTAATATCTAATCTGGACTTAATTTAACTTTAGCTAATGTGTAGCTATGCCCTCTTGTTCTTGTAGGTGGTTGTATTTTGAAAATAAAACTTGTTTTAATCTAATTTATCCTTTGATAAACGGGAACAGGCCTAGAAATATGTAATTTTTAAGATGTATACGTCAAGTTAAAGGACGATCCATAGCAAACACCGATGTAGGGGATGAAGTTTTAAGAGGCTTCATTGTACTAGACCATGGTTTACTTTTAGGGAGGGCGGCTATTTCCTTTCATTGCTGCCTTCAGTTACATATCAGTAAGGCAAAACGCCCTTTACAGTTGAGTCGACTGGAGCGTGCCGGTGACGGAGATTGAAAGTGGTGCTGTTGCCGTAATAAGCGAAGACATTACATCGCTGCTTCTTAGACATTTACAACATCATAATGTTAGAGCGTTAGAGCGCCGCGCGTGCCAGGTCGGACACTTTGTGAATAGGACATACAGTATGTTAAGGGTTCACTGACATACAGCATGTTACGGGTGCACTGACATACAGCATGTTAAGAGTGCACTGACATACAGCTTGTTAAGGGTGCACTGACATACATCATGTTAAGAGTGCACTGACATACAGAATGTTAAGAGTGCACTGACATACAGCATGTTAAGGGTGCACTGATATACAGCATGTTAATGGTGCACTGACATACATCATGTTAAGAGTGCACTGACATACATCATGTAAGGGTGCACTGACATACAGCATGTTAAGGGTGGACTGACATACATCATGTTAAGAGTGCACTGACATACAGCATGTTAAGAGTGCACTGACATACAGCATGTTAAGGGTGCACTGACATACAGCATGGTAAGGGTGCACTGACATACAGCATGTTAAGGGTACACTGACATACACGAGTGGTTGGTCTCTTCCAACAAATGCCTGTTTATCATTTATTTTATTCATTCGCAAGATCTCGCGAAACTCATGGAGACCTTTCACAGAAATAGATACCTCTCATAGAACTCAGAGATACCTTTCATGGAACTCCAGGAGAACTTTCACTTCTCATTGAGACAGTTCCCAGAACTCACATAGACCTTTCATAGATCTCCAGGAGACCTTTCACTTCTCACTGAGACCGTTCCCAGAACTCACAGAGACCTTTCACGGAACTCCAGGAGACCTTTAACTTCTCATTGAGACCTTTCATAGAATTCACAGAGACCTTTCATGGAACTCCAGGAGACCTATCACTTCTTATTGAGACTTTTCACAGAACTCATAGAGACCTTTCATGGAACTCCAGGAGACATTTCACTTCTTATTGAGACTTTTCATAGAATTCACAGACACCTTCCATTGAACTCACATAGACTTTTCAAGGAACTCCTAGAAAACCCTCACAGAACTCAGTTTTTTTGTTGTTTTTTTTTGGCAGAAACCTCGGAACTCCGACAGAATAACAGGTGAGCAACCTCCAATGGTTCTCAACTTTGAGCTACCGATGCTAATTGTTATTTCATATGCCCCCATATTCGACCTGTTCCACGTTCTGAAATTATAGGGCCGGACACATAAATATGTTCTAAAAACTGAACCCACCACAACTTCTTCTCTACCCCATCCCTTTACACACATATATCTGCACATCATGCTACATACACGTCCCCATCATGCTACATACACGCCCACACCATGTTACGTACACGTTCACACCATGTTACATACACGTCCACACCATGCTACATACACGCCCAAACCATGCTACATACACGTCCACACCATCCTACATACACGTCCACACCATGCTACATACACGCCCACACCATCCTACATACACGCCCACACCATCCTACATACCCGCCCCCAGCATGTTACATACCCGCCCCCAGCATGTTACATACACGCCCACATCATGTTACCTACACGCCCCCAGCATGTTACATAACCGCCCCCAGCATGTTACATACACGCACACACCATGTTACACACATGCCCCCAGTATGTTACATACACGCCCCCAGCATGTTGCATACACGCCCCCATCATGTTACATACACGCCCCAAGCATGTTACATATACGCCCCCAGCATGTTACATACACGCCCCCAGCATGTTACATACACGCCCCCAGCATGTTACATACACTCCCCCAGCAACGACCCCTCTTCTCTTCAGGCTGAGAATCACTAAAGTCGACTTCAACTGAGCGAAACTAAATGATTCAAGTGGCTGTTCCCACGCACAGTTCTCTGTCATTATATGCGTTGTGTTTAATGACTTGTCATGACAAGACTACTGAAACTAGCGGCGTTCACTCTGTCAATGTTGTGTCTGATGACAGGTAAGCAGAAGGTATTATTCTGTCTGTTCTATAAATCTTCATGGTCGGCCCTTAGAAGGTGTCATGCCTTCCCTGGCTTGTCTTTCCGACTTTCATTTGGTAATGGGGCAGCCAGGTAGGTTTCTGGATAGTTGTGGATAATGTTGAAGACCTATGGATTACACAAAAGAAGACTGCCCTAAGAACCCAGAGTCTATATATTTTCCAAAGAGACATGGACACAGCGGGATTTAGAACAATCTATATTACGGAGGAAATGTATTTCTAAAAATTGGAGATGTTGAAAGTGAATAAATATCCAGGTCAAGATGAAATTCATCCAAAATTTATGTTTGAAATTAGAGACCAACTAGCAAAACCATTGTCTATATTATGTTCTCAATCACTTGCAAAAGAGATTGTTTCAGAGGATTGAAATGATCCATTAGTGATCGCTTTATACAAAAATGGCAACAAATTAGATCCAGCAAATTATAGACCTGTGAGTTTAACAAGCATAGTCTGTAAATTGTTATAAAGAAAACATTGTAATGCATTTAGACAAGTTTCCTCTAATCATAAAAAGGAAGCGTGGGTTTACTAGAGGGAGATCATGCTTAACAAACCTATTAGCATTCATGGAGGAGGTTACTACAATGATAGATAAAGGGGAGCCAGTGGATGTTATTTATCTAGATTTTGCAAAGGCCTTTGAAGAGTACCTCATCAAAGATTATTTATAAAGTTAAAATCACATGTAATAGGTGGAGAAGTTGCCTAATGGATTGAAAATTGGTTAATGGGAAGAAGGCAGACGGTGGGCATAAATAAGGAGTACTCTGAGTGGTGTGAAGTAAAAAGTGAAGTACCACAGGGCTCGGTTTTGGGACCAAATTTGCTCTTGATATATATAAACGATTTTGGACATTGATATGGGATCCATGATTACCAATTTTGCGGATAACACAAAACTATGCAGTGGTGTCTCTTTTAAAGCAGAAGTTGATATATTGAGGTCGGATTTAGATAAAATTAGAAAATGGTGCGAGCTGGCAAATGGGGTTTAATGTAGATAAATGTACAGTCATCCACATGGGTAGATCCAATTTGAAACATAATTACAGAATGGGCGAGAACAATATTAGAATGATATAAAAGGAAAACGACCTAGGGGCTTAAATAGATCATACAGGTAAAGTGAGTGAGCAATTCCAGGTAGCAGTGAAAGAGGCAAATGCAATGTTAAGTATGATAAAATGAAATATTAAACATAGAAGCAACGAAGTGATAGTCAAACTGTATAAAGCATTAGTTAGACCTAGATTGGAGTACTGTGTACAGGTGTTAAGTCGTTATCAGAGATGGGATATAAACATGCTGGGAAGGATACAAAAAAGAGCGACAAAGCTGATAGTTGGGTTCCAGAACTACAGTTAATAGGAATGACTCCGAAAAACCGGCCTACAGTGTTTAGAATAGAGAAGATGTCGAGGAGACAATACAGGTTTATAAGATGATCAGAGGATCGGATAAATTAGACTATAACAAGTTCTTCAAAACACAACCACCTACAAGAACAAAAGCGCATAGCTACAAATTAACTAAAGAAGGGTCCAGATTAGATATTAGGAAATATTATTTTATTCAGAGAGTTGTGAATGCTTGAATGCATTATTACAGCAAGTAGTGGAGGCAGGGACAATTAATGCATTTAAGAATAGCATAGATGAGCATAACGTTTAAATCAAGCAAATGTAAGTAAATGAAACTGGTTGTATACAACTCTGCAGAGTCTTCTAAGCCAGTATAAAGACCTTAAGTTCAGTTAAGGGAGCTTCCATTTGTGATTGATTGTGGTAGGTTTCCTTCCTGTGACTTACACGACCCGGGGTAAGTGAAGCTCTGTAAGCCCATTGGCATTTCCCTGTTACCATTTAGCCTAGTCGACAGTATAAGGCCAAACTCTGTCTGAGTGATCTCGAGGTAAAACATCGATGTCTTTGTTGAAGGTCGCGGGTTCAAATCACGGCGGAGACCGGTATTTTTTGACGTGGACTTTCTGATATTTCCTCGGAATTGTGGGTAGTAGAGATCGAACGCCCGTGGTCAGTTTAGCGCACGTTAAAAATTCCTCGGTAGTCGGAAGTCGGAAAGAGTAGGCTTAACAGCCGCTAGCCAGGAAAAAATAAAAAAATAATATTTAAAATCTAGCCAATCTATTTCAGGATTCTCGCCGGTGCTGCGGAGTTTGTGCCGAGATTCTCAACCATATGGAGAAGAGCAGAGGCCTTATAGGTTAGACGGTATGCAATGACGTTGATTCTTCGACTAAACTAAAACCAAACTAAACACTGCCTTTGTCGGTGCTGGTTGTTGCTATTGTTAAGGACCCAGCAGCATCCAGACTCTAGTCCTTCCGCCCAGTGGTATCTGCACGTGTTTATCAGTTGTTGCCTAGTGTCATACAAAGTGTCATACGTTTGTCTGACTTTGGATGAAAAAGAATTTTGCTTAACATCGTTGAGCGCTGAGCACTCACAGAGATGATGATGATGATGAATGGTTTCATACGGGCGTATGCACAGATGGCACTTAAGAGTGTGTTGTTGCTGAATTCTGTTCAGGTGCTTGTTTAGTAGGATGTATTGGGTTCTCAGTCAGAAGATGGTTCTCTGATTGGATCAGTCAGTACTGGTAACAGTTAAGATTTCATTGAGAGACCTGTTAAACATCGCATGTACACCATGATTTACTAAGCAATTCGTGAAAGTTAGTTCTGTGAGTAACCCACAATAAATGGTAACGTATTTGGAACTTGTCAGCCAGCACAGATACATATGGTTTCCCATTAAGCCAAACCCAGGTTTTATGTGTATTGATGTCCAGCCCTCAGAGCCTGTCAAAAATGCATAAGGTTACCTACGGCTTTAAAAGGTTATATCTTTTTTCAAAACCTATGCTCCATCTGGAGCTGAAAGAATTGATTGATAGATAAGAGACTTACAACTTTAGAGACATGATGGCCTACATCAGTTGTCAGTATATGCTGATGATGATGATGTTGAATTGGGTAAGATGTTTTATATCCGGGACAATATGTGTCAAATCTGACATCATTTCGCACATACAACATCAATTTTCGGCATTCTAAAACCATTAGCAGAACATTCAAGCTCAAATTAGCATTGCCCAATATTTGATCCAACGGAAAATAAAAACACATTTTTGAAAAGGTTACACATTTTGTGTGAAATTATTTCTGAACATCCATCTGTTTCGATAAATCAGCGAGAAACAGAACCATCACCAAATGCTTTTGGCCGAGCGGAAGATGGGAAATGTTCTTTAAAATCTGGACATGCTGTTTGAGATAATAGTAGGTTTACAGAACATATACAGGCTCACTGTTACCACATGCTTGGCTGGCACCTGGGTCACAAGAAATACCATAATCATGTTTTGCGTCTGGTTGCTCATGAAACACAGGACCATCTGTTCCTTTTCCTCGCCGTCCTCTCAAGTTTCACCAACGTGACTCCGACTAAACTAGCGTTCCACTCTACTGCTCTTGGTCTGGTGTTTCGTGACCTCCACACTCGTCTCTTTCCGTGTGGGTTCCAAGCAAGTGCATACACGTTTATACTGTACGGCTTCATTCTAAAAGTGGGTCCTACCCATCTCTACTTTCTCTTCCCAATTTTTTATTTGGTGTTTGTTGCCGTGTTCTTTTCCACAGTTCCGTGTTTGTCACTAACTACATCCATCTAACGCAGGGGTCTCACACTCAAACCAGTCATCGGGCCGCATAGGGGCAGGGTTACTGCGGGTAGGGAAGCAGCTGATTACAGTTCTCTGTTGTCATTACTCCCCCCTGAGACTCGAGAGTTATGCTCCCACGTCTCGCAGCATTACCAATTGTCTGTTATTGTTCTATAAGACGTTCCACTGGTTGACTAATGTTATATACAACATTCCAGTGGATGACACATTTCTATTCAACATTCCAGTGGATGACACATTTATATTCAACATTCCAGTGGATGGCACTTTGTTTTACAACATTCCAGTGGATGGCACTTTGTTTTACAACATTCCAGTGGATAACACATTTCTGTACTGCATTCCAGTGGATGACACATTTTTATACAACATTCCAGTCGATGACACATTTCTGTACAACATTCCAGTGGATGACACATTTCTATGCAACTTTCCAGTCGATGACATTTCTATTCAACATTCCAGTGGATGTCACATTTCTGTACAAAGTTCTAGTGGATAACACATTTCTATACAACATTTCACTGGTTGACACATTTCTATACGAGATTCCACTGGTTGACAAATTTTCACTTGATGATCATTGTTTGTTTCCCCATCAGACAGGTGTCCTTTCTTAGTTTTCGAGAGACATAATTTTGTCCAGTCAATCGTCGTATCATAGCGACAAAGGACAATTTTACTATTTACTACCATCCCGTGTCCAAGCACCACGTCATATAGCGTTCATCCAGTGTTCAGCGACTAGAGATGCCCTGCCATTCGCTTTCAGCATGTCGCTCTCGTCACATGTTTCCGGGAGGTTGGGACAGATCATCAGATGACCTTTTTTTTTTTTTTTTTGCATAGATGTTTGCCTCACTAGTTTCTACTGGCGGAGGCGCGCCATTTTCCACCCCAGACCGTAGTCAATTGGGCGATATCAGGACGCATAAACCAGTGCTTGGATGCATGTGTGCATCTGTTTGTACCTATGCTAGGTTTGTGCGCCCTCAGAAGCTAGCCCAACCAAAGTGCAATGGAAAGGCTTTACCACGAGGGCGCGTGTGAAAGTTGTGCAAGAGTGTGACTGTAGGACAGAGTCAAATGAAACAGAGTGAGGTAAGAGAAAAGCGGAAGAGCTTGTACCGCACCACAATCACATGTGCCGCCGTCCGAGAGATCCCATTAATTCATGTTCCTCCTCCATCGTGATACACCATTTCGAAGTCTATTTATTTCTTCAAAAAGTGAGTAGGGTAAGTGATGTCCAGGAGCAGCTTCCTCATGAAACTCGATCCCTGGATCCTGTATCATGTCGTGCCATAATTAAATGCGACAATTTTGGGCTGGACTGTATGGGATTTGTTGATTTAAGGAAACTATGCCTGAAATGAAGTGTTGTAATTTGCTCCACAAGTCTAAACATTGGGTGTCTAGTGTCGTTTTCCTGTTTCTTTGGTTAAATTTCAGCAGCGATGCTTCTTCTGGCGGCAGACTGGTGATATGTTATTTATAAGTTATATTACAGCACTGGGGATTATTTTTAGGCATCCTGGCTGTCTCGTTTATTGATATGTTAACGAGTTTTGCGTGGGCATAGTTTCCCTAGGCTGTGGCGGCATAGTTTCTCTAGACTGGCTCGGTATAGTTTCCCTAGACTGTGGCGGCATAGTTTCTCTAGACTGGCTCGGCATAGTTTCTCTAGACTGGCGCGGCATAGTTTCTCTAGACTGGCGCGGCATAGTTTCTCTTGACTGGCGCGGCATAGTTTCTCTAGACTGTGGCGGCATAGTTTCTCTAGACTATGGCGGCATAGTTTCTCTAGACTGTGACGGCATAGTTTCTCTAGACTGTGGCGGAATGGTTTCTCTAGACTGGCTCGGCATAGCTTCTATAGACTGGCGCGGCATAGTTTCTCTAGACTGTGGCGGCATAGTTTCTCTAGACTGGCTCGGCATAGTTTCTCTAGAATGGCTCGGCATAGTTTCTCTAGACTGTTGGCGCGTAGTTTCTCTAGACTGGCTCGGCATAGTTTCTCTAGACTGGTTTTGCATAGTTTCTTTAAACTGGCTCGGCATCGTTTCTCTAGACTGTGGCGGCATAGTTTCTCTAGACTGGCTCGGCATAGTTTCTAAAGACTGGCTTGGCATAGTTTCTCTAGACTGGCTCGGCATAGTTTCTAAAGACTGGCTTGGCATAGTTTCTCTAGACTGGCTCGGAATAGTTTCTCTAGACTGGTTCGGCATAGTTTCTCTAGACTGGCTCGGCATAGTTTCTGTACACTGTGGCGGCATAGTTTCTATAGACTTTATCGGCATAGTTTTTCTAGACTGGCTCGGCATAGTTTCTATAGACTGGCGCGGCATAGTTTCTCTAGACTGTGGCGGCATAGTTTCTCTAGACTGGCTCGGCATAGTTTCTCTAGAATGGCTCGGCATAGTTTCTCTAGACTGTGGCGGCATAGTTTCTCTAGACTGGCTCGGAATAGTTTCTCTAGACTGGTTCGGCATAGTTTCTCTAGACTGGCTCGGCATAGTTTCTGTACACTGTGGCGGCATAGTTTCTATAGACTTTATCGGCATAGTTTCTCTAGACTGGCTCGGCATAGTTTCTCTAGACTGGCTCGGCATAGTTTCTCTAGACTGGCTCGGCATAGTTTCTCTAGACTGGCTCGGCATAGTTTCTGTACACTGTGGCGGCATAGTTTCTATAGACTTTATCGGCATAGTTTCTCTAGACTGGCTCGGCATAGTTTCTCTAGACTGGCTCGGCATAGTTTCTCTAGACTGGCTCGGCATAGTTTCTGTACACTGTGGCGGCATAGTTTCTATAGACTTTATCGGCATAGTTTCTCTAGACTGGCTCGGCATAGTTTCTCTAGACTGGCTCGGCATAGTTTCTCTAGACTGGCTCGGCATAGTTTCTCTAGACTGGCTCGGCATAGTTTCTGTACACTGTGGCGGCATAGTTTCTATAGACTTTATCGGCATGGTTTCTCTAGACTGGCTCGGCATAGTTTCTCTAGACTGGCTCGGCATAGTTTCTCTAGACTGGCTCGGCATAGTTTCTGTACACTGTGGCGGCATAGTTTCTATAGACTTTATCGGCATAGTTTCTCTAGACTGGCTCGGCATAGTTTCTCTAGACTGGCTCGGCATAGTTTCTCTAGACTGGCTCGGCATAGTTTCTGTACACTGTGGCGGCATAGTTTCTATAGACTTTCTCGGCATAGTTTCTCTAGACTGGTTCGGCATAGTTTCTCTAGACTGGCTCGGCATAGTTTCTCTAGACTGGCTCGGCATAGTTTCTCTAGACTGGCTCGGCATAGATTCTCAAGACTGGCTCCGCATAGTTTCTCTAGACTGGCTCGGCGTAGTTTCTCTAGACTGGCTCGGTATAGTTTCTCTAGACTGTGGCGGCATAATTTCTCTAGATTGGCGCGGCATAGTTTTCCAGACTGGCGCGGCATAATATCTCTAGAGTGGCGTGGCATAGAGTCTCTAGACTGTGGCGGCATAGTTTCTCTAGACTGTGGCGGCATATTTTCTCTAGACTGGCTCGGCGTAGTTTCTCTAGACTGGCTCGGCATAGTTTCTCTAGACTGGCTCGGCATAGTTTCTCTAGACTGTTGCGGCATAGTTTCTCTAGACTTTGGCGGCATAGTTTCTCTAGACTTTGGTGGCATAGTTTCTTTAGACTGTAGCGGCATAGTTTCTCTAGACTGTGGTGGCATAGTTTCTCTAGACTTTGGCGGCATAGTTTCTTTAGACTGTAGCGGCATAGTTTCTCTAGACTGTGGTGGCATAGTTTCTCTAGACTGTGGCGGCATAGTTTCTCTAGACTGGCGCGGCATAGTTTCTCTGACTGGCGCGGCATAGTTTCTATAGACTGGCGTGGCATAGTTTCTCTAGACTGTGGCGGCATAGTTTCTCTAGACTGTGGAGGCATAGTTTCTCTAGACTGTGGTGGCATAGTTTCTCTAGACTGTGGCGGCATAATCCGCTGCTGAGAGGTACAGGGCGAGTGCTGATGTCCGGAGCACAAATGTATGTGCATCCCATGTTATGCTAGTCAATTTTCGGATCGTCTTGTTCTCGCGTGTAACTAGCGCTTTGTTTGCTTGCAGTGTGTCATGTAAGACAGTGTACGGTCTAACTTGACGTCCAAATAATTAGGAGCCGTGCAGTGTTCGAGTTACTGTCCTTGCCATCTAAGATGTAGTTTTTGTTTGTTTCTCCGTTTTTGAGGTGGCAGGCACGTACTTGAGTATTGTCGGGGTTTGGTTTGAGGTGGTTCTTCTGGTAGTACTTTGAAGAGGCATCAAGGGCACTTTATAGTTTGTTTTGGATCTCATCAAAACTTTTTCCCTGGGCAGCAACTGCTGTGTGGTCGGTGTATATGAATGTTCTTATGATTATACCCATGGGTGGATCGTTAGAATAGATGGTGTACAGGATGGGGGCTAGAACTATTCACTGTTCCAGGCTATTATCTTGATTTAATTTCTCTTTTTTCTCTAAGGTGATATACTTAGAAGGCATTTACTGATGTTAGTCAGACACCTGTCCTTCGTCATGGAGTACAGCTTTGACAACAACTTCCTGTGATTGACGGTTTCGTATGTTGCACTAAGATTGATGCAGGCTACACCGGAGATTTGTCTGCGCTCGAAACCTTCCTGTATTAGTTGAGTCGGCTTTAGGGTTTGACTGCTGCATGATCTTCCAGGTCTGAAACCAGATTGTTCCCTGATCAGTCTCTGGTCTATCCAGGTGGAGACGTGGTTCGGGATCAGCTTCTGGTTTATCCAGGTGGAGATGTAGTTCTCGTCCATCCTCTGGTTTATCCAGGTGGAGATGTGGTTCTCGTCCATCCTCTGGTTTATCCAGGTGGAGACGTGGTTCTCGTCCATCCTCTGGTTTATCCAGGTGGAGACGTTGTTCTCGTCCACCCTCTGGTTTATCCAGGGGGAGACGTGGTTCTCGATAACCCTCTGGTTGATCATGGTGGAGACCGGGTTCAGAATCAGCTTTTGGTCTATCCAGATGAAGACGTGGTTCGGGATCAACCTCTGGTCTATCCTGGTGGAGACCGGGTTCAGAATCAAGATTTTGGTCTATCCGGGTGGAGACGTGGTTCGGGATCAACCTCTGGTCTATCCGGGTGGAGACGGGGTTCGGGATCAGCCTCTGGTCTATCTAGAGGGAGACGTGGTTCGGGATCAGCCTCTGGTCTATCCAGAGGGAGACGTGGTTCGGGATCAGCCTCTGGTCTATCCAGGTGGAGACGTGGTTCGGGATCAGCCTCTGGTCTATCCAGAGGGAGACGTGGTTCGGGATCAGCCTCTGGTCTATCCAGACGGAGACGTGGTTCGGGATCAGCCTCTGGTCTAACCAGAGGGAGAGGTGGTTCGGGATCAGCCTCTGTTCTATCCAGAGGGAGACGTTGTTCGGGATCAGCCTCTGGTCTATCCGGGTGGAGACGTTGTTCGGGATCAGCCTCTGGTCTATCCAGGTGGAGACGTGGTTCGGGATCAGCATCTGGTCTATCCAGAGGGAGACGTGGTTCGGGATCAGCCTCTGGTCTATCCAGGTGGAGACGTGGTTCGGGATCAGCCTCTGGTCTATCCAGATGGAGACGTGGTTCGGGATCAACCTCTGGTCTATCCAGGTGGAGACGTGGTTCGGGATCAGCCTCTGGTCTATCCAGAGGGAGACGTGGTTCGGGATCAGCCTCTGGTCTATCCAGACGGAGACGTGGTTCGGGATCAGCCTCTGGTCTAACCAGAGGGAGACGTGGTTCGGGATCAGCCTCTGTTCTATCCAGAGGGAGACGTGGTTCGGGATCAGCCTCTGGTCTATCCAGGTGGAGACGTGGTTCGGGATCAGCCTCTGGTCTATCCAGGTGGAGGCGTGTTCGGGATCAGCCTCTGGTCTATCCGGGTGGAGACGTTGTTCGGGATCAGTCTCTGGTCTATCAAAGTGGAGACGTGGTTTGGGATCAGCCTTTCAAACACCTTATACAGGTGTATAATAGCAGCACTGGCAGGAAATTCTTTGGTTCTCTTGGTGTTTCACTTGTCATTTTAAGCGCAATCACGTGTGATATCCTCCAGTTTTTAGGAATGTACAGGAAGTCTTTGTTCACGAACTTTAACAGCAAATGAATTGTTTACTATTGTAGGCTGCTACTACAACGTGGGCACAGGAATTATCTGGAGACGTTACGATCAGCGCAGTGGTGGAGCACTCGTCTGTAATGGTAACGGTACGGGGTACGAATCCCGCTTTCCGCAGGCGCCAGCCGAACCAGTTGAACATACTTACTTACTTAGTATCCGTATCCAGCGATCCACGTCAGACATCATGTTCCCAATGTTCAGCCACGAGGATTGTTTTGTCGCTTCCCCTCAACATGTCTTCCATTTTACATGTTTCCTGATGGTCTGGTAAGATCCTCAGGTGGCCTGGCTGTTGTAGTGAACATCAGTCGTATTTGGTAAGATCCTCAGGTGGTCTGGGTGGTGTGCTGATCCCCAGTCGTATTTGGTAAGATCCTTAAGGTGATCTGGGTGGTGTGGTGATCCCCAGTCGTATTTGGTAAGATCCTTAAGGTGATCTGGGTGGTGTGGTGATCCCCAGTCGTATTTGGTAAGATCCTCAGATGGTCTGGGTGTTGGTCTACAGTCGTATGTCATAATCACTATATTTAAAGTCTGGCTGCATCTTGAATATATTTTATAAGAGCAGCAAAGATGGCGCCATAACCGGCTGCGGATCTCCGTTACGCTTCTGTTTTAGTTCATTATAGATGCCGCCAGACCACGGATTTGCCAGGAATTCACATTAGTTGCCGACTTCCACTTGTGTTCACGGAAATGTTATGTTGTTTTCCATTTGGATTGGTTAATTCGTTCGTTTTGGTGTGTTTTCTTCCGTCCGATTATCCTGGAATGGACATCGGCTATATGAATAACCCTACACTTAAACATGTGTTATATTTCACGGTCTAATTCACCCAGCTGAACTTCACAAGATTGGCACCCTTCGCCCTAGCTGAAGACATGGTCAGCTTTGTTGTATGACATTTAGACTCAACGATAGTGAACTGCTACCTGGAGAGAGGTGGGCTCGTCAGGTGTATAGCGGTGAAAGACACACCGTTGTTTCATGGCAAAAGCTGGTACACAAACTGCAATAACGGTGCCTCAACGACCTTCTAGGTTATGGAACTGATGATGATGATGATGTACCAGCTCAGAGTTTATTTAGTCATTTCCATGTTGCACAAGTCAAGTGGTGTCCATGAGTATGTTCTTCGCGCAGCTCAACCCGGCGGCCTTGCGAAGTTCATTTCGCTTCTTGATTCCTCCTCAATCTCCCGCTACCAAGCCCTGAACGTTCTCAAACTCCCACTACCAAGCCTTGAACGTTCTCAAACGCCGACTACAAAGCCCTGAAAAGGCTTTTTCCCGATACCGTCATCAGCTGTCAACCTTGTCAATGATGGAAACCTGTTCTGTAAAAATGTACGTTAACTCTAATTTGCCACATCATCATTTATTAGTCTGGTTCCCCTTGGAGCATCGGATCACAATACTCACCATCTGTTTCATGTTCATGCCGTCCATTGAATTCCAGCCCCGAGAACCTGTCAATCACACGAGACAAGCAGAAATTGTATGAGTCGACATAGTAACACAAGAAACGAAAACCCGTATATTCAACCTGAATGGCCCACCCAACAAAGACCTGTCGCTCTCGAGTATGGAAATCAAGGACTCCAGCTGTCTAGTGGTTGGAAACTTCAACAGCCACTCGGAGAGATGAGGATATTCGGACACAGACAACAGAGGTGATGAAGTGGAAGACTGGGAGATAGACGCAAATCTCTTTCTTATCAATAGGCCGGAGGACAGCCCTAGCTTCCATTCTAGAACATGGCATACCACTTCCACCCTAGACTTGGCCTTCTCCGCCGGGGATATTCACCACAAAATAGATCGTCAGGTGCTCGACTAATTGGCAGGTAGTGACCACAGGCCAATTAGGCTAAAAATTGATATGGAAGTTGGTCCCCAGGATATAAAACCGCTGCCACGTTGGAACTATAGACGAGCCGACTGGGACATATTTGCAATGCTGACAGACGGACTGCGTGAAACCATCAACACACAAAATAACAATATGAAACCTATGCTGGAAAGCCTAAGCAAAGCAATTCTGCAAGCAGCCACCGAAACCATCCCAAGAGGGGCAAGGAAAAACTACAAGCTATATTGGAATTGAGAACTGCACAAAGTGGAGGATGAAGTCTCAAAGGCTAGGAACATGGCAGAGATGGAGCAATCTATGGAAGCCAATATCGCCCTCAAGGCCATCAATGCGAAATATAAAAGAACACTTTACCAAATTAGAAGAGACAGCTAGAAAAACAAAACAGAAAGCCTCAATTTAGACAAAGAAGGGAACAAACTATGCAATTTAGTCAGAGCCATGAATGACGAAACACCATCAAATAAACAAATTACCATCAAGCAGGGCGACAACATGCTTACCGGAAAAAAAAGCTGCAAACACCTTTATAGAACATTATGCCAGAGCAAACCACATTGATGTCCCTACAGACAGGCATACAGACATTAGTGAAGAGCAAAAGAGCCACGACAAGATCAAGATGGCACCAGAGGAGCACATGATGGCAAAACTAACAATGAATGAAATTAATAAGGTTGTGAGAACTTTAAAGAAAAAGAAATCGCCCGGTAAATATGGGGTAACAAACGAAATGCTGATGGGGTTGGGCCAAACAGCAAAGAGGAAGTTACTATCAGTCCTGAACCATAGCTGGAAAACGGGAATTGTACCGCAGGCTTGGAAAGACGCTGTACTTAAACCAGTACCAAAGAAAGAAAAAGATAGAACAGATCCAAATGGATACAAGCCTATCAGTCTACTGAGCTGTGTAGGAAAACTGATGGAGCGTATGATAAACATCAGACTGATGTGGCATCTGGAAAAAAAACACATTCTAATTCCACAGCAAGCAGGTTTTAGACAGCACAGATCCACTGAGGACCAGATCACTCTCATAGCCCAGGAAATAGAGGATGCTTACCAGGAGAAAAAACACACAGTAGCGGTTTGGGTGGATTTAGAGAAGGCATTTGACAAGGTGTGGAAAGACGGACTTAAAGTCGAGCTACGAAGAAGTGAATTTGTGGGAAAATGTACAGATGGATCAGCCACTACCTCGAAAACAGAACAGCCAGAGTTCAAGTACAAGGGCAGATGAGCAAAAAGGTGACACTTGAGCAGGGAGTACACCAAGGGGGAGTACTGTCACCCACACTTTTCCTGGTGTATATAAACAACATCACAGAGAATATACCAAGAAGAGTCCACAGCTCCATGTTTGCAGACGATCTGGATATGTGGACCTCTGAAAAAATCTCACCATAGCAAACAATCGGATGCAGCAGGCCCTAACATCGTTGGAGGAGTGGGCGAACTCATGGCTGGTTAAAATAAATGAAGAAAAAACAACATGTACGATATTCTCGCTTTCAAATAAACCACAGAACAACAAAATAAGTCTTAGCGGCAAATATCTGCGGCCAAACGACAACCCAAACTACTTGGGAGTCACATTTGATCGGCGCATGACATGGAAAAGTCAGATCGAGCGAAACCGAATGAGAGCCAGACAAATAATGGCTATCATGAGGAAACTTGCCTGGCACAAGCTGGGTAGCAGACGAAAGAATACTAAAGAAACTGTACACTGGAAGAGTGAGACCAGTTCTCAAGTATGGCATTGCGGCATGGACAACAGCAGCGAAGGCGAACTTTGATAAAATTAGCAAACTTGAAAACCAAGCCATGAGAATTAAAATAGGAGGCATGAAGTCAACGCCAATTGTAGAACTTGAAAAGATTACAAAACTGCAACCCATGACCGACAGAAGAGACTGCAGAGCCCAGCAGCAAGCAGAGAAACTCAGAAGACTGACATACCATCCAATGCATCAGAGACTTAATAGATTTGGAAATGGAAAACTAAAGCGGAGAAACTTTGCAGAAATAGCCAAAACAAAGATGAGCGAAGACCCTATGAACAGCATAACAATACCAAAGCCCATCCCTACTGTTCGCAAACCTACCTGGAAGCAGCATATCATTCCAGAGGTGGTAGAACATATACCAGGTATTGGAAACAAGAGCGCCCAGACTGAAAAAGAAAGAAGAGACATAACCCAGAGGTACATAACGGAAAATTACCCAAGCATGGACTGGACCCATGCATACACCGACGGTTCTGTAACAAACACAACACAGAACGGAGGGGCAGGAGCATTCCTGAGTCTATCAACTGGTAGAAAAACAACATTGTCAGTGGCAACTGGAAAATTCTCATACAATTTCAGAGCGGAGGCAGAGGCACTGAGGGCTGCAGTAGAAGCAAGGCTGACAGACGAAAGCAATGAAAGCCAGATAGTCCTGTTTACAGATGCCCTTGCCGTAGTCACAGCACTAAAAAGCCAGAAAAATACTGAACTTAATGATTTAAGAGCAGTACTCTGTCAACTATGCCAGTTTTCCGCACCAAAAAGAGTAGTGGTACAATGGGTTCCATCCCACTGTAACATCCAAGGCAACGAGGAGGCAGACAGACTGGCAAAAGAAGGTGCAAGACTACCACAACCAAATTCTAGTGTGACCTACGAAGAGTCCAAAAGGCTTATTAGGGCCAGATACCTGACCAAATGGGACACAGAACATACTGGCTACACAAAAAAATTATGCCTATTACCAGTTGAACAGAAGAGAGCAGGTCGTGGTCTTCAGACTTCGCACAGTCCACAACAGACTGAGGTACCACCTATTCAATAAACAGAAGATAGGAGGCACTGACAAATGCATGTGCGGTACCGGGAAAATGACCGATGAACATTTGCTGCAAAACTGCCCGACATACAAGTATAAAAAAAAGCAGATGTGGCCATCACCAGTGGCAACACTATACAAGCTCTATGACAGTGTCGACATCCTTAGGATGACCGCTGCTTTCTTCGAGCAAATAGAGGTTGACGTTTGACAGCGAACGAAGAAGTAGAAAAAAACCCCGAGACCCTGTTAAACTTATTGTCTCTTAAACCGTTCTTCGACATATATTTGTTGACCTTCCCGCACGTTTCTTTCCCTGTGGGTTTAATCCACGCATGTCTGGTTATGCTGTCCGACTTCTATTTGTGTGTGCATCATATCCGTATCCGCCTTCTGTCCCCATTCCCCAACAGTACGATTGTTTATCATTACCTCTAGGCATCTAACACGAATTAGGCCACGGAGACACTTGTTGACGGAGGTCTGCAGTCTGGATGTGATACCCTTAGTCACATGCCATGTCCCCGAGCCATACAGCAGGAACGACTATATATTCGTATTAAGCAACCTAATCGTATTCTCCATGGAGAATGCTGCCGAGTTCCATAATGGGCGAAGAGGGTTGAAAGCAAGTCTGGCCTTGTTAATCCTGGCCTTAACTCCCTCGTTTGTTCTCTCCGTATTTATCAATGTTACTTTCCAGACTGGTAACATTTTGCATTTCTTCAATTATCTTACCATTAATCTTTATGGGGTCTCCGTCTTCGTTATACATTCACATTTCCTTTGTTTTGTTCACATTAATCTGCAAACCATTGTTGTGGTTTCATATGTTTCTGCCCCATTGAACGTCCTGCAGCTTATGTAACAACATACGTAAATCATTTGAGAAATCGAGGTATTCTATCTGATTTTCAAATGCCCACAGTATTTCTGTCTTCGATCTTCTGTTGTTTGAGAACGATGGAGATGGTTGAGTTCCCTATGTGACCTAAGTTTGAGCTGCAATTGGGTAGAAGAAATCTGCTGCGGTGGATTATTCTCTATGTGCCCTAACTATTCCGTGGCGGAGTGATTAAGCCATCAGCCTCGTGATCCGGTGGTGTGGGTTCGACTCCGGACTCCGGCGTCTTTTTCACGGGAACTTGATGCGGAGTCCCCTGCATCTCGTAACCGCCCCCTAGTCGTCTTGTCCTTGACTTGCCACTGGGGTCGGGCGGCTCGAGACGGGAGAGTGAGAATAAAAAGTAGTGCAGATAGATAAGGAAAGGGACCTAGGGGTTATAATAGATCATACAGGAAAGATGAGTGAGCAAGTTAAGGTAGCAGTGAAAAAGGCAAATGCAATGTTAGGTATGATAAAAAGAAATATTAAACATAGGAGCAAGGAAGTGATCGTCAAACTGTATAAAGCTTTAATTAGACCTAGATTGGAGTATTGTGTACAGGTGTGGAGTCATTATCATAGAGGGGACATAAACATGCTAGAAAGAATACAAAAAATAGCGACAAAGATGATAGTGGGATTCCAGAATTACAGTTATGAGGAACGACTCAGACAAAAACGGCCTGCAATGTCTCGAAGAGAAAAGAATTCGTGGTGACTTAATACAGGTTTATAAGATGATCAGAGGAATGGATAAATTAGACTATAACAAGTTTTTAAAAAAATACAGCCACCCACAATAACACGAGGGCATAGCTACAAGCTGACTAAAGAGAGGTCCAGATTAGATATTAGGAAATATTTTTTTAGTCAGAGAGTGGTGTCTGCTTGGAATGAATTGCCAGGGGAGGTAGTGGAGGCAGGGACAGTTAATGCATTTAAGAATAAACTGGATGCGCATAGCTTTTAGAGCAAGCTGATATAAATGTAACTGGTTGTATACAGGCTCTGCATGGTCTTCTAAACCAGTATAAAGACGTTAAGTTAAGTTAAGTTAATCCTTACTAAAAATAGAGTTAGCAAAATTAAATATGCCATCATAGTTTACGATGGACGGGGACTTTTGCCTTTGCCTTGACCTAACTATAGTTATTTTGTATAATTCTTACAAATCTATCTTTTAGTCCATAATGCTTCAATATTTATTTTCTAAATCACTGTTTGATCTATACTATAAATTCCTTATCAATATCTATATAGTTCAATATACAAGTGTCTGCAACTTCCTAGATTTCTCTCATTCTGAGCGTTGCTATTTGACCTGTACAAGATCTCCGTGTTCCTGTCTGTTCTTCTTTTAGTTTTCCTTGTAAAGCACTTCTATTCGGTCAAGCATTAACCTTCTCGTGAATCTTCCATTCACTGCTGGAAGCGTTGTTCCTGGCCAGTTGTTGCATGAAGCCAGATTTCTTTTCTTTGGTGATTTCATTTTGTGTTCATCATTTACACTTTTTGAGATTAGTCTCTTGCCCTATACCTTCTTGAAGATATGATGCAGCACCTCTGTCGGGGCTGAGATGCCCGCTTTCCAGGTCTTCTAGAGGATTCCACTTGGTCCTGCAGCTTTCCCATTTTTAAAATATAGTGTGAGGTGTTCGCATGATCTCTCTTTTATGTTGATAGATTTATATTTTCTTTTCGAGGATCCTTTGCTGGCTCCATGATATCCTTATATACTGGTGGATTTATGTTGATTGTTTCTCTAACATATTCTGCTCGTTTGTCTTACTGTTGAGCAAGCTTTCCCTATCCCCGTGCCTGCTTCCCATGTTGCATTTGCCCATGATCAATTAATAATTGCTGTTCTGTTCTAACATTTGATATCAAATCTGCAATAACTTGATATTACACCTCAGAGCTTTGTGAAGAGTTCATTGAAGCATTTAAAAGAATTCTTCTTTGATATTTTCATCAGCATTATTTGTTGGTGGAC
Organism: Ariolimax columbianus; assembly: GCA_036924085.1. NCBI lineage: Eukaryota > Metazoa > Mollusca > Gastropoda > Stylommatophora > Arionidae > Ariolimax > Ariolimax columbianus. The sequence continues at coordinate 5,160,901 of JAVGWX010000016.1, read as the reverse complement.
AACACTATGGTGTGGGGTTTGAGTTCTATTTGAGTGAAATCTTGTTATTATTATTCTGGGTGACCTTGGCTCAAATTCTAATGATGAAGGGAAAAAAGTAGATGAAAAATAGGATATCCATAGCCATATTGTCATGTTTCTGATACATAACATTACATTCGCGTCTATAGCCTAATCTTATCCTTCGTGTAACATGCTGTCGAGTTCCAAATTGAGCGATTCAAAAGAAAAAAAACAACTCTGACCTACAAAGCATGTCCTGAAAGGTATCTAAAGAGAGGTTTCACTAGCAACCTGATCATGAAAAACTACTGCTATTGAAAACGGCAACTCAAATACTCAAGTAAAGGCTTCCTATAAAGCGTCTTCAGCCACATACCAGTGGCACTATGCTTCTTTCGCTTGGAGCGAACATGTGAATTAATTACTTGGAGAGAACATGTGAATTAATTACTTGGAGAGAACATGTAATTCAGTCATTGGGAGCGAACTGGAGAATCATTCACTTGGAGAGGACAGTAGAGTCATTCACTTGGAGCGGACAGGAGGGTCATTCACGTGGAGCGAACAGGAGGGTCATTCACTTGGAGCGAACAGGAGGGTCATTCATTTGTAGCGGACAGGAGAGTCTTTCACTTGGAGCGGACAGGAGGGTCATTTACTTGGAGCGGACAGGAGGGTCATTCACGTGGAGCGAACAGGAGGGTCATTCACTTGGAGCGAACAGGAGAATCATTCACTTGGAGTGGACAGGAGAATCATTCACTTGGAGTGGACATGAGAATCATTCACTTGGAGTGGACAGGAGAATCATTCACTTGGAGCGGACAGGAGAATCATTCACTTGGAGCGGACAGGAGAATGAATCATTTGGAGCAGACATGAGAGTCAATCACTTGGAGCGAACAGGAGAATCATTCATTTGCAGCGGACAGGAGAATGAATCATTTGGAGCAGACAGGAGAATCATTCATTTGGAGCGGACAGGAGAATGAATCATTTGGAGCGAAAATGTGAATCAATCACTTGGAGCAGACAGGAGAATCAATCACTTGGATCAGACAGGAGAATCAATCACTTGGAGCAGACAGGAGAATCATTCATTTGGAGCGGACAGGAGAATGAATAATTTGGAGCGAAAATGTGAATCAATCACTTGGATCAACCATGTGATTCAATCACTTGGATGAAGCATGTGAATCAATCACTTGAGCAAGAAGTAGAGTATAGGGACACTTTTATGTCAACCTCGAGCTCTCTGTTGTTATTGATACAGATTCAGCAGAATCGGGGCTTTTGTCTTTTGATCCAATGCCATGTAGTGGTATATGCGCGTGATATTTAGTGGTTGCTCAGTACTTTACAAAGTGCTTCTTTCATTTAGTGGTTGCTCAGTACTATACAAAGTGCTTCTTTCATTTAGTGGTTGCTCAATACTATACAAAGTGCTCCTTTCATTTAGTGGTTGCACAGTACTATACAAAGTGCTTCTTTCATTTAGTGGTTGATCAGTACTATACAAAGTGCTCCTTTCTCGGAGAAAGAAGCATTTTTCTAAGAATGTTGATGTCTGGACTTCAAGGACGTGGTGATGAATCCGTTTTGTATGTGTGTGTACACAGCTGGCAGTCTGGAGTGTGTTGTGGTTGGTTTCTGTTCAGGTGATTGTTAAGTGGAATGTATTGGATTCTCGGCCGAAAATGGTGTTCTGATTCATTCTCGTTTTCTTCTTCTTTGTTCGTTCTCAATCTCCAGCTACCAAGTTATGAAAAGAACGGTGTAAGTAGCAGGACGTAGTCCCGAGAACGGAATTTGTTGTGTTGTAGTTTATAGCTTGTCTGCGATACTTGGACCTTTCGGTCCGACACATCCGACTTCAGCAGGCATTTTTTAGTACCAGTCTGCTCCGCTGCAGTCTACTATCCAGGATCTCCGCGTGGAGGTGTAGAATAGTCTTGGCAGTTCTGGTTCGAGGCTCTAACCCTAGCAGCCATCCACGTATCCCTGACCACTGCAGTTCATCCACTGCTCAGCATCACAATCCCATACGAATTAATTGATGCTGTCATTTGGATTGAGGCTTGCCATCTGTTTGTAGAGAACTTTCCCCGTGAGCTTGTCTTGTAACAAAGACAAGCAGTGTCTGCACTGTCATTGCGAGAGATGGTTGATCGCCAAGTCATTTACTGCCCAGCTATTGTAATGACATTGAAGGCAATACTTTGGTCAATGTCTAGGGGAATACTTTGGTCAATGTCTAGGGGAATACTTTGGTCAATTACTAGGGGAATACTTTGGTCAATGTCTAAGGGACTACTTTGGTCAATGTCTAGGGGAATACTTTGGTCAATGTCTAGGGGAATACTTTGGTCAATTACTAGGGGAATACTTTGGTCAATGTCTAGGGGAATACTTTGGTCAATGTCTAGGGGAATACTTTGGTCAATGTCTAGGGGAATACTTTGGTCAATGTCTAGGGGAATACTTTGGTCAATGTCTTGGGGAATACTTTGGTCAATGTCTAGGGGAATACTTTGGTCAATGTCTAGGGGAATACTTTGGTCAATGTCTAGGGGAATACTTTGGTCAATGTCTAGGGGAATACTTTGGTCAATGTCTAGGGGAATACTTTGGTCAATGTCTAGGGGAATACTTTGGTCAATGTCTAGGGCAATACTTTGGTCAATTACTAGGGGAATACTTTGGTCAATGTCTAAGGGACTACTTTGGTCAATGTCTAGGGGAATACTTTGGTCAATTACTAGGGGAATACTTTGGTCAATGTCTAGGGGAATACTTTGGTCAATTACTAGGGGAATACTTTGGTCAATTTCTAAGGGACTACTTTGGTCAATGTCTAGGGGAATACTTTGGTCAATGTCTAGGGGAATACTTTGGTCAATGTCTAGGGGAATACTTTGGTCAATTACTAGGGGAATACTTTGGTCAATGTCTAAGGGACTACTTTGGTCAATGTCTAGGGGAATACTTTGGTCAATGTCTAGGGGAATACTTTGGTCATTGTCTAGGGGAATACTTTGGTCATTGTCTAGGGAACATTAAAATACAATCAGACCAATGTCCAGCATCGTCTAAAGCTTGAAGGACGGCCACTAACTCTATAAAAAAATGTTTCGGGCCTTTCAGGGAAAGGTATCCTAAATTATGGGGTTGGAACAGACCTGATCTGAAGCATGACACAGTTATGAGAAGATCTGCCTGGATAAAACATGTAAACGTCATATCCTGTTGTGATACTGGCATCTGTAATGCAGGACATTCAGGGTATACCTGTTTCCATTTTTCTGGATAGTCATCAATAGTTCTTTGAGTTGACGCAGTTAATAATTGGATCTGAACTTTTGGTTGTATCATCTATTAATTTCTTCACTATTTGTGGTGTTTTAAAGAGTGTTTGTGGTGGTCCATTTATAAAGATTGTCTATTTTCTGGACCGGGTCTCTATTTTTAATCTGACTAACATGGTGAAACACAGCTTGTTGTTGAATTCTGCATTTTGTCACATGTCATGTAGTCTTCTTAGGCAGTCTCTATGTTTGGCACATGTCATGTAGTCTCCTTAGGCCTCTATGTTTGGCACAGGTCATGTATTCAGTCTCCTTAGACCTCTATATTTGGCACAGGTCACATATTCTCCTCAGGTCTCCATTTAACTTCCCTACCCCTCCCTCAATAACTTCATGGTTCAGCCATGGCCGCTCAGCCATATTATCAGGACATAATCATACAAAGCTGTTTCGGCCTTGACCTGCTCAGAAAAAATAATTGATGTCTCGTGCTCTCTTGTCCGCCTGTCCTAGACAACAAAAAAGGAGTCAGCTGTGAGATTTCTTCCAACTGTCTCAGCCACGTGCCATGGCTCCTCTTGAAAGAAAACCGTTTTTGAAATATATATATACATATTTGGCATAGGTCATATATATATATTTGGCATAAGTCATATATATATATATATTTGGCATAGGTCATATATATATATTTTGCATAGGTCATATATATATATTTGGCATAAGTCATATATATATATTTGGCATAGGTCATATATATATATTTGGCATAGGTCATATATATATATATATTTGGCATAAGTCATATATATATATATATTTATATATATATATTTGGCATAGGTCATTTATATATATATTTGGCACAGGTCATATATATATATTTGGCATAGATCATTTATATATATTTGGCATAGGTCATATATATATATTTGGCATAGGTCATATATACATATATATATATTTGGCATACATCATTTATATATATTTGGCATAGGTCATTTATATATATTTGGCATAGGTCATATATATATATATATATATATATATATATTTGGCACAGGTCATATATATATATATTTGGCATAAATCGTATATATATATATTTCCTCCGGGCTACCACTTGAGTTTCAGCCTAGATGTTTAATGTGTTGTATGTACGTCTCACGTGATCTAATATAGCTAGATGGACTTCTGTCGTTGAATGCCCCACACCTATCCCAAAATAAGGTAAAAACTCTTTCAAATAGAAAACACAGAAGGCAGGTCCAGGAAACGCAATCTCAACTATTCTACGTTTGGTATTGACATTAGTTTAGTTTAGTTTAGTGTTAGTTTAGTTTAGTTTAGTTTAGTTTAGTTTTAGTTTAGTCAAAGAATCATCATCATTGCACACGGTTTAACCAATAAGTGCTCTGTTCGTCTGCATATTTTTGGAGAATTTCAACCCAATGCCCGAACTCCGTAGCACCGGCGAGGATCTGGTAAAAGATTAGGTAGATTTTTGACATATTTTGAATTTTTTCCAAGCAGTGGCCTACTGTTTTCGATTTCCAACCGCCGAGGGATTTTTACCGTGCGGCACACTGTACTCGGGCGTCCGGTCTCTACTTCCCAAAGATCCGGGGAAATTCCAGAAAGTCCACGTAAAATAATCCCTGTTTCCACTGTGATTTGAACCCGCGACATCCAGCACTCTTCTTCTTCTTCTTCTTCTTCTGCGTACACAGTCAGACAGTAACCATTATTTTCTCGAAAAAAGCGGCGGTCATCCTGAGACTCTCGCCACTACCATAGAGCTTGTCTTGCAGTTCCACTGGCAATGGCCACATCTGCTCTCTCTGATCCTCGTATGTCGGGCAGTTCTGCAGCAGATGTTCAGTGGTCATTTTACCAGTACCGCACGGGCATTCGTCGGTACACCCTATCTTCAATTTGTTGAAGAGGTGGTACCTCAGTCTGTTGTGGCCAGTGCGAAGTCTGAAGACAACGACCTGCTCTCTTCGGTTCAACTGGTAATAGGCATCGTTTTTGGTGTAACCAGTATGTTCGGTTTCCCATTTGGACATGTACCTGGCTTTGATAAGCCGTTTTGACTCTTCGTACGTCATACTGGTATCTATTTGTGGTAGCCTTGCACCTTCTTTTGCCAGTCTGTCTGCCTCCTCGTTGCCTTGGATGTTGCAGTGTGACGGAACCCACTGTACCACTACCCTTTTTGGTGCGGACTGTTGGCACAGTTTGCAGAGTGCTGCTCTTAAGTCATTAAGCTCAGTGTTTTTCTGGCTTTTTAGCGCTGTGACTACTTCGAGAGCATCTGTCAGCAGGACTATATGGCTCTCATTTTCACTGTGTGTTACCATTTCTTCCACTGCCGCCCTCAGTGCCTCTGCCTCTGCTCTGAAATTGCTCGTGTACTTACCAGTAGCGAATGACAGTGTTATTTTTCTGCCATTTGGTAGGTTCAGGAATGCTCCTGCCCCTCCGTTCTGTGTAGTGTTTGTTACAGAACCGTCGGTGTATGCATGGGTCCAGTCCATGCTTGGGTAGCTTTTCGTTATGAAGCTTAAGGTAGTGTCTCTCCTTTCTTTTTCGGTCTGGCAGTTTTTGTTTGCAATACCTGGTATATTTTCTACCACCTCTGGAAATATATCCTGCCTCCAAGTAGGTTTTCGTACAGTAGTGATGGGTTTTGGTGTTGTTAGTGCGTTTATGGGATCTTCGTGCATCTTTGCTTTGGCTATTTCTGCAAAGTTTCTCCGCTTTAGTTTCCCAGTTCCCAAATTGTTTAGCCTCTGGTACATTGGATGGTCCGTCAGTCTTCGGAGTTTCTCTGACTGCAGCTGGGCTCTGCAGTCTCTTCTGTCGGTCATGGATTGCAGTTTTGTAATCTTTTCAAGTTCTACAATTGGCGTTGACTTCATGCCACCAGTTATGATTCTCATGGCTTGGTTTTGAAGTTTGTTAACTTTATCGAAGTTCGCCTTCGCTGCTGTTGTCCATGCCGCGATGCCATACTCGAGAACTGGTCTCACTCTTCCAGTGTACAGTTTCTTTAGTATGCCTTCGTCTGCTCCCCAGCTTGTGCCAGCAAGTTTCCTCATGATCGCCATTCTTTCTCTGGCTTTCATTCGGTTTCTCTCAATCTGACTTTTCCATGTCATGCGCCGATCAAATGTGACTCCCAGATAGGTTGGGTTGTCGTTTGGCTGCAGGATTTTGCCATTTAGGCTTAATTTGGTACTTTGGGGTTTTAATGAGAGCGAGAATATTGTGCACGTGGTTTTCTCCTCGTTTATTTTGACCAGCCATGAGTTCGCCCACTCTTCCAGCGATGTTAGGGCCGTTTGCATCCGATTTCTTGCTATGGTGAGATTCTTTTCAGAGGTCCACATAGCCAGATCGTCTGCAAACATTGAGCTATGGACTCCTCTTGGTATATTCTCTGTAATATCGTTTATATATACCAGGAAGAGTGTGGGTGACAGTACTCCCCCTTGGGGTACTCCCTGCTCGAGTGTCACCTTTTTGCTCATCTGCCCTTGTACTTGGAATCCAGCACTCGAGACCAACGACTTACCTCAGTCCCCCACGTAGTGACAATATTAATGTCTCAATTTTTGTTCTACCAGAATGATCTATCCAAGTAGTCACCTCACTTTTCATATGTTTCCACTGGAGAAATGGCTAAACAGATGTGTCTAAGGGCACCTAGTTAGCCTTTGAAACTCATTCATGTCTGTCTTAACAGCGCCACGCATCTGTCACCTGGAGGCTCGTGGTTCGAATCTGGATTGTCTGGTAGTTTGCTTTCTTTTCTGCTGCCTTGTGTTTACGTTTTACTTTGGTTGATACAATATTTCATTGGTTGTTGTTGTTGCTGTTGTTGTTGGTACTTCTGTTGTTATTGTTGTTATTTTGTTTGCTTTGTTGTTTTGTTGTTGTTGTTTTGTTGTTGTTGCTTTTGTTGTTGCTGTTTCTGTTGCTGTTGTTACTGATGTTGGTGTTGTTGTTGTTTCCGATGTTGTTATTCCTGTTGTTGTTGCTGTTGTTGTTATTGTTGTTGTTGTTGCTTTTGTTATTGTTACTGCTGTTTATGTTGTCATTGTTACTGAAGCTTTGTGTTGCTGTTGTTATTATTGTTGTTTCTTTTGTTGTTTCTGCTGTTGCTGTTGTTGTTACTGTTGCTTTTGTTTCTTTAGTTGTTTCTGTTTTACACTGTTTATGTTGTTGTTGATGTTGCGGATGTTGCTGCTGTTGTTGTCACTGAAGGTATTTTATTATTTTTGATTGCTTTCGCCTTATTTCTCTAATCCCCGAGGGGGTGTGCGTTGCACTGTGATTTTTATTTTGCGCATGTCAGCCCAGTGCATCCGACTTTAGCATACATTTTATATAAGGGTCTGCTTCCTCCTGCATTTACTAAGCGTTTGCTTCCCCTGGGTAACGGCCGGTGGTGTGACGGGGATCGAATCCAGCACCTTCGGCTTATAAGCCGTGCCACTTAACCACTAGCCCACGCCGTCCCCTTACTGATGGTATTGTTGTTGTTATTAATTATGATGTTGTGGTTGCTGTTGGTGTTATCGCTACTGATGTTGCTGATGTTATTGTTGCTGTAGTTTCTGATGTTGTTGGTGCTGTATTTGTTGTTGTTGTTTCTGGTGATGTTGTTTTTGTTGCTGCTGCTGCTGCTGATGGTGTTACTGCTCGTTGTTTCTGCTGATGTGCTTCTAACTGTTAAAGCAAGGCGACCAAATCCCCACCTCACATCAGGTCTGATGTAACAGGTTGGCCCTGGACACCCACTTCACACCCTAATCTGTGCTCCTGAAAACAAAAAGTGTTACAGCAGCCTGACAGTGACGTGGAAATCAAATCTGTTATCCTAATATCACTAACCGTACTGAGAAACTTCGCATTGCGCTATTGCAGTGAAGGCCATGCTCACTTACTTCAGTACGATTCAGGATTTAATAGAAGCCACTGTAACCTGCAACAACAAAAAAACAACATCAAGAATGACGAACTCGGCACGAAAAGCTTGCAATAACAACAACGACAATAACAACAACAACAACAACAACTGTTTCTCCCGTCTGATGGGCATTCTTCTCTGCTCCTTCGTCAATGTGGAACTAATACAGAAATTATTTATTAACACCAGTTTAAAATAACTCTGCAATCTGCGCTGGCTTTATTCTTCAGAAATACTTCATCAGCCAGATTCGACCCGCACGAATATATAACTCACACAATTGGAGTGAATAAATGGGAAGTGATTATCAGTTAATTGCCGCGTATTGATTGCTAGCTATTGGTACATGAACCGTTCTGAAATCTACAAAATTGGCTTTTTTTTTATAAATAGAAAATACGGTTGTGAAAGTGTATGCACGTGTAATGCGCTCGGTAAACGGTGAGAGGGCAGGGTGACTACGGTGCGTTGCTATGGAGTAATATATATATATGAAATGATAAAGGACTCGGGGTTCAGCTTCAGGAGGAATGTTTCCATGGACATCACTTACCATACTCACTTTGGAAGACAATAAATAGATTTCCAACTTTCAGGGCACATTTTTCTCCCTTTCAGGACCCACTTATGTCTTTCCCAGGACCCACTTATGTTTTTCCCAGAACCCACTTATGTTTTTCCATGGACCCACTTATGTCTTTCCCAGAACCCACTTAAGTTTTTCCTATTACCCACTTATGTCTTTTCCAGGACCCACTTATGTTTTTCCCAGGAACCACTTATGTCTTTCCCAGGACCCACTTATGTTTTTCCCAGGACCCACTTATGTCTTTCCCATGACCCACTTATGTTTTTCATAGGACCCACTTATGTCTTTCCCAGGACCCACTTATGGTTTTCCCAGGAACCACTTATGTCTTTATCAGGACCCACTTATGTTTTTCCCAGGAACCACTTATGTCTTTCTTAGGACTCACTTATGTCTTTCCCAGGAACCACTTATGTCTTTCCCAGGACCCACTTATGTCTTTCACAGGAACCACTTATGTCTTTCCCAGGACCCACTTATGTCTTTCCCAGGAACCACTTATGTCTTTCCCAGGACCCACTCATGTTTTTTCCAGGAACCACATGTCTTTCCCAATACCCACTTATGTCTTTCCCAGGACCCACTTATGTCTTTCTCAGGACTCACTTATGTCTTTCCCAGGACCCACTTATGTTTTTCCCAGGACCCACTTATGTCTTTCCCATGACCCACTTATGTTTTTCCTAGGACCCACTTATGTCTTTCCCAGGACCCACTTATGGTTTTCCCAGGAACCACTTATGTCTTTCCCAGGACCCACTCATGTTTTTTCCAGGAACCACATGTCTTTCCCAATACCCACTTATGTCTTTCCCAGGACCCACTTATGTCTTTCTCAGGACTCACTTATGTCTTTCCCAATACCCACTTTGTTCTTTTAGGACCCACTTTTGTCGCTTTAGTAACTCACTTTTCTCGCTTTCGTAACTCACTTTTGAATTTTTCAAAACCATGAACCATGTTTGTTCTTTCCCAGAGCCAATGATTTTGCCATTGTTTTAAACTCGAAGTGGCGCAGAGAGCACAGTGGGGGTGGGGGGGTGGGGGGGGGGGGTAGGCGGGCATGGTACGCATGGAAATCAGGGGGAGCAGGGGGCGCATGAAGAATAGGGGAGATAATAACTGAGAAGAACACGTACATTAGTAGATATGCATCAGGTAGGGCACTATATGAAACACTTGTGGTCTTTTGGGAGAGTAGTCTGAAGGTGACGGGACGGAAGAAACACATCCATACACACACACCCACACACACACCCACACACACATCCACACACACTGAAAATCTAACTGCTTGTAAGGCAGACTAATAGGGAAATTGTAATATCAACACATAGGCACCCCCACAAACACCCACACACACACCAACCCACACACCAACCCACCCATCCGCACACACTCACCAACACAAACACCCACACCCACATATACACACACACACCCACCCACGCACACACCCACACGCATACACACACGCAGTGGCCAGTTCCCTTCCTTGCTGACTTTCCTTCCCTACCGGTAAGTCATGCCCACACTGACAGCTGGGTCGACAGGAACGTACCACATACTGGAGTTTAATCCCGTACCTTTACTGTGACAAGCAAGTGCTCTACCACAACCCTAATCAAACTCTACTACTGGACCCTCATTAATTGCAATGTCTTTCTACTACACTCCTCTCCGAAAAGGGTTGTGAGTGGAGATGGTAACCTCATCATGTACAAAGAAAGAGATACAGAAACAATCAATACATATCACATAAAGGCAACAAAGAACGTTCCAACGACACCGACTGCAGTAGCACCCCCATACTCCTAACATAACAACAAATTAATTATTGATAAAACAACACGACAAAGACAAATGCATCTCCGCTAGTTTCAATTATGTGGATAGAATTTTGTCGTGTCTTTAAGCAATTATAATTGTCCTTTGCACGGCAGATGGATTTGTCGTTTGAGTTAGCAAGATTGTTAGTCTATGCCTAAATAACGTTACATTTGTTGTGTTCGTGCCTGACAATAACTAGCATGCATCGATTTACCGACGGCCTGGGTCCAGACTTTGATATCTGAAGTCATTAGCAGATTAATAATTGAAGATGCTCCTGGCTGCAGCTAGATGTATGTTATCAGCGTACGCTAAATGACTAAGGAATCCGGAATTAGCCGGTCTTGACGTCATCTCTTGCCACAAAGGCGAATGAAGGCAGTAATTATAACAAGGTTATTAATATTTATGCTCGGCATTACGTTTCAAATCGCTACGGCCAAAGATACAACACTTCTGGTCAATTTTACAGAAGTTGCCCACTCAATCGATGTTCAGATTTGCAGACCAGGGCTGCAAGCAAAGAGTTATGTCCGTAATGTTGAAATTGTCATTTTTTTATATTATTATTTTGTTTCTAAACTGAGTTGACAGAGGACGGCCATATTTATATATCATGGCTTAAATTACTGGATCAAAATATGCTCTATTCTTCTTCTTAGTTGGCCACCAGACGTCCACACTAACGACTCTCACAAAGGTAGGAGTTAGCTCAAGGCTCTCGACACTCGCCTACAGATTCTCTAGCAGGGATACAGGTTACGACCCGGGGATCTTGTTTCATCAATGAATATTGGCTAGAACTACAACAAGCGTTCAGCCGCTATTTGGAGCTGGTACAAGTGTTCAGCTGTTTGGAGCATGTACAAGTGTTCAGCTGTTTGGAGCATGTACAAGTGTTCAACTGTTTGGATCTGGTACAAGTGTTCAACTGTTTGGATCTGGTACAAGTGTTCAGCTGTTTGGAGCATGTACAAGTGTTCAGCTGTTTGGAGCATGTACAAGTGTTCAGCTGTTATGGTTTCGGTAAAACAAGTGTTGAGCTATTTTTAGCCGGTACAACAAGCTTTGAGCTGCTTGGAGCCGGTATGACAAGTCTTAAGCTGCTCGGAGTTGGTACAACTCGTGTTCAGCTGTTTAGAGCCGGTACAACACGTGTTCAGCTGTTTAGAGCCGGTACAACAAGTGTTGAACTGTTTGGTACCGTACCACGAGCGCCCAGGTTCCGACATGCCAACCACACATGTTATACAAAGTTCGGAACTCTAATCAATGCGCCCTGTATGTAACTTGAAAATCATCACCTGATCTCGCCGAAAGAGGTCATGCTGGCTGTCATTTTGAAATGTAATGGACGAGTTGTTACCCACCTTGTTTTAAAAGTAGCTTTTAAAATTGTTGGTCTGCTCAAATGTTTCCACCAATCACTTGGCTGTAAAATCTCTCCCTCCCCGACTTTGATATTTGCCTTCTCGGGACCCAGATGGTCACAATGAACTGGTATCCACAGAGCTGTGCTCAATTGAAAGCCAATAACGAGCCGTTCCAATTTGCACGACAAGTCTTCAAGTCTAGTCTACTGTAGACACTTCATTGCACATCCCCGAGAGGGCATCAACGAGGATCTGGTGCACAAATGTGCACTTTATGTGCGGCTTTCCGTCTGAAATTTGAAGCTTAATATGAATGAGCCTGTCAGTTGGGCACAGGCCAGGTCGTCCCACTTACTAAATTAACCATGATGAAACGCTAAGCTATTTTCTTTTTCTTTCACCTTCTATCACCCAAGGGTTCATATACCATCAACCAACCCATGCCTAGCGTCTCTGTCCTGTGCAATCTTTTCCACTTCCTTCCAGATTTTCCTGTTTTCTTTACTTCCGCCTCCAGATCTCGTCTCTATGTATTCCTATGCCTCTCCTTCCCTGGAGGTTCCTTGACAGAGATTGTCTGGTGATACTGTATGGCCCATCCATCTCCACTTTCTTACCAAGATTTCCTGTTCCAACTTACCTTGTCCCGCTCTCTCCCACAGTCTGTCGTTTGTAACTTTGTCAAACCATTTTATACCAAGAATCTTTCTCAGGCACCTGTTGACAAAACCCTGCTGTCTCCTGTCATTGCCTTTGGTAATCCTCCAGCCATCTGTTGACAAAACTCTGCAGTCTCCTGTCATTGCCTTTGGTCCTCCTCCAGGCATCTGTTGACAAAACCCTGCAGTCTCCTGTCATTGACTTTAGTCATCCTCCAGGTTTCCGCTTCTTACAGCAGGACTGGGTTCACATTTGAATTGAAAATCTTTATTTTTGTCTTCATTCTTATTTCCTTTGAGTTTCATATGGGTTTGAACATTCCGAATGCAGCTCTTGATTTTTGTTTACTTGTTTTTATATCCTCGTCTGTCCATCCTTCCTTGTTGATGATACTTCCTAGGTATGTAAATATCTCTATCTTTTCCAGCGGCTTTCCTCTCAGCTGGATTGGTTCTGTATTTGCTGCATTAACCCTAATTATTTTTGTCTTTGCCTCATGGATCTTCAAACCGACTTGTTTAGAAGTATAATCCAATCTATCCAGTTTCCCTTTGCATTTGGCTCTGGCTGTGGGACAGAAGGGATATGTCATCCACAAAATCCAGGTCCTCCAGCTGTTAATTCACGGTCGACTCGATTCCATTTCTCTCATTTGTTGTTACTTTCATAAGCCAGCCCACTACCAGGATGAACAGACACAGGCCGTTGATGTAATTTTGAATGGATCTGTGAGTTGCCTTTCCTGTATGACTCAACATTGTATACTTTCATTAAAAAAAAAAACTGTCATACCACATTTTCCACATTGCTGGGGTAGTCGAGGGGTTTTCAAGGCTGAGGACTACAGGCCGCTTCGCCACTACTCTCGACACGTCGTGTGCTGGCTATGTTTGTTTATCTCACCCCCCCCCCCCCTTCCCCCGCTCTCCGTTTTGGTTGAGGACTCCTAGTTCTTCCCTTCCTATGGTCTCCTCATATCCCACGTCATGTCCTATTTTTGCGTTGATGTCTCCCATTAGTATGGTAATGTCACTTCTCCATGTCTCCTCCACTAGTTGTTGTAATCTGCTGTAGAAAACATCTTTAACTGTGTCTTCCTTTTCATTTGTTGCGGCATATCCCTGAATTATATTTCGTTTAATCTTTTTGTACTTTGTTATAAATGTAGTCACGAACAGTCGTTTAGGCTGCTCTCCACTCTATGGGATCTGTGGAAAGCGGAGTCAGGAAAGGCACTATTGGCAACATCGGAGACTGTGATATTTAGGACACGAGGAAGAGAAAAACGCACCGCACACAGAGGGAGCTACGCTAATATTACACATGAATACAAATATATATGGACAATTTTAAAAGGAAGTTATTTTAATTGAAGAAGATTCGAGCACGAGATTTCAGTGCCGACATGTCCTTTCTTTGGGGGGAAGGCGTTACTCTTGACTAGCTGTATCGTTTTGGAGTTGGATCTGCCCTATTATAATAACAGAACTGGATGCTTTTATCAGAATTGTCCTGCTAAAGACCCCAGAGGCAAGTCGAAGGCCAAGTCGGGGCTGATCTCAGGCGAATTTTGTCAAAGTGTAACAGGAGTTGAAATAATGATAATAAACCAGAAATAAAGTACTTTCCTAGGATTTCAATGGGCAGGGTCAAGTTGTGGAAGCCTTGTTGCTGATCATTTTGACAGTTAATGATTTGTTGCTGATGGTCGCTGATCATTTTGACAGTTAATTATAAAGAGTTAAGAAGGCTCAGAAGATATCACGTAGGTTAAGAAGTATACAATATTCCTCTTGATGGAGCGGTTTGTATGGTAGCCTGTCTATGGGCTCTATGTATTTGTGTTCCTCAGCAAGGTCTGTATGATTTGAGTAAAACAGCACTCGAAAATAACATCAGTTGGCGTTGCGCTCTTCCCTCTCGGTAATAGTTGCAGCATTGGTTGCATCAGCAATATTAGTCTCAGAAGTAATAGCGGATGCATTGAGCATTGGTAGTAGTGGGAGGGGTGTTCAAGTCAAACCGGGACTTTTTGTTCCAAATGTACCTGAATGGGATATCACGTGGTGGAACTACTATGATTAGTTAGGGACACTTGTGTCCTATTACTGCTAGGTGGCCCACGTACCATGGAACAGTCAAGTGACAGATAAATAACAATTGCGCACAACCACGATTAGTGTTTGTACGGAGAAGCGGGTTGTGATGACATTTTTTGTTTTCTGTAAATTTCCACAGGCTCCACAGGCTCCACAGGTTCCACAGGCTCCACAGGTTCCACAGGCTCCACAGGCTCCACACCAGAACTGCAACCACAATACGATGATGAGACAGAAAGACCTTTGAATGATGTAAATGTTTTAGAGAAGGCCATACATTCATAAGTGAAGATCCCGGTCGTGGTAGCTATCAACCCACCACAGTTATTCCAGTGAATATCCAATTGTTGAACGCCTTTTCTTTGAAAATCGACGCATTACCTGTCACGAAATTGCACAAGAGGTAGGACTTTTTCTGGATACGGTGAACACTATTTTTCATGAACATTTTCATTTTAGAGAGGTCAGTGCACGTTGGGTTTGATCACAAACTACATCCTACTCCTGCAAGATAACACTCGACTTCATGCGGGTCACCGCACTATGTGTAATCTGCAGCAACTCGATTGGGTGGTATTGCCACATCAACTTTACAGTCCAGTCCAGATTGGTTCAGAAATATTGACAAATTTGTCAACTCTCAAGCTTGTAGAGCATATCTTAATAGCTGTGATAAGTCCATGAACGTTGCATGAAATAAAATAGAAAAATAAAGGTTATTTTTATCACTTGAAAATATTTTATTTTATTTACACAAAAAAAGTGCCAGTTTGACGAACGTCCCTCGTAGTAGCATAAGCATATGTTGCACCTTTCGGTCCAATACATTTTACTTCAGCAAGCATTTTTTTAGTACCGGGTAAGCATTCCCTCTTCGATCCCATCTGCTTAGCTAGTCTGCCCTGCCGCAGCCTGTTATCCAGGATCACCGCGTGGTGGTGTAGAAGGGTCTTGGCAGCTCTGGTTCGCTTGCCCTGATGCTAGCAGTCAGCTATGGGTCGCTGACCACTGCAGCTCAAGCGCTGCTCAGCATCTCGCAGTAGTAGTATTAGTGGTAGTAGTAGTAGCAATAGTAGTATTAGGGGCAGAAGTCGTAGCGTTAGTAGCTGTAAAGTAAATATATATATATATATATATATATATATATATATATATATATATATATATATATATATATATATATATATATATTAGTGCTTGTAGTAGTAGACATAACTGTAGTAGTAGTCGTAGTAACAGTCTATTATGTACAATCACGGGAACAGTAGATGCGTTCAATATAACAAGCAATTACACAGCAGAGCTTAGGCTGGAAGCTGTGCTTGAAATAAGCATTAATAACATACTTTATAACCAAAGCCCATGAACGCCACCCAAACCAGACTTGCAGACCCCCACAAGCATTAGAATACTCGTCCAACGTTCATCGCCCAAACAAAACCCCCCAAAAATGAAAGCTACTAGAAATGAAACTACCACTAAATCGAACGAAACATGAATGATAATGAAATGGAAAGAACAAAAAAAGTAGTTAGCGATGCGAATTATTGTGGAAATATGCGGTGATCGAGAAAGCTATTGCAACCCTAATATGTATTGATCTGGGACAAGTTCTCTGCATAAACGAATACCTTCTTGGCTGGTATTTGCATAAATATGAGGCATTGAAGATTAACGATGTTAGGAGACATTAATAAGGGGATTCCGCCAGTCTTGCATCTCCCTGAGAACTGGAAGAGAAGTACTGGAGACCCAGGGAAAATGAGTTAGGAAAATTAAGGCATTCATCTGAGCTCGTGGACCTTGGAGATACTGTAGGATATTTGTGCGAACATGACAACCGTCAACTCCTGTCCAATGAGATTTGGTCGAGGTGTCGTGTGCGCAAAATTGGGGGAAATTTCCATTAGTGTTATTGTAGCTGGCTCGTGGTAGTGCTGACAAGTGTTGACGATGGCGGTGGTGTTGATTAAGCTGATGGTAGTGGCATTGTGGTAGTGCGATGGTTGTCTTCTTGATTATAACGTCGACTGTTTCAAGGTCAGCGACATTTAAGTTACGTCTGTCCACTTGTTTTTCTTGCCTGTTTGTTTATGTTTATTCTGACAGTTTGTTTATGTTCATTCTCACAGTCTGTTTATGTTTATTCTCACTGTCTGTTTATGTTTATTCTCCCAGTCTGTTTATGTTCATTCTCACAGTCTGTTTATGTTTATTCTCACTGTCTGTTTATGTTTATTCTCACAGTCTGTTTATGTTTATTCTCACAGTCTGTGTATGTTTATTCTCACAGTCTGTTTTTGTTTATTCTCACAGTCTGTTTATATTTATTTTCACAGTCTGTTTATGTCATTGTATGTGTTGGATTAGAACAGAATAAAGCGAAGACGCAGCCATATTGACGGTTAAATGGAAATAAACAAATAGGTAACGATTTAGTTGCTTCACTAGGACAGAAGCAAAACGCGGCCTACGTTTCGACCTGAAGTCAATCGCCAGGGGCGAAGACCAAAGGTGGAACATAGCGAACTAATCATAAACTGCCTGCCCCAAGGCGAATCGACTGTCGTTATCTTTCTGTCACAGTGCGATAAATCAGCCATACTTATAAATGTGTTTATCTACTTTTGACCTTCCATTCCGCCGCAGCTTGGATTTGTATTTAACAAGTACATTTTATAGCTTTAACTGTTTGTTGTCTCGTTAGCCCAAAATCATCTTGTTTTCTCCCTCGTGATTAGTTAATTATTTTCGTGTGTTCATTGTCTCTGACGAAGGCTTTATGGCCGTAAAATTGAGTTTTGTTTTGCTTTTGTCACGGAACGGTTACTCTTCGTTTGCTGTGTTTGTTCTAGAAACATATTGGTATTTTTGTATGTGTGTGTGTGTTTGTGTGTATTTGTGTGTGTGTTTGTGTGTTTGTGTTTGTGTGTTTGTGTGTGGGTGTGTTTGTTTGTATGTGTTTGTGTGTGTGTGTTTTGTGTGTGTGTGTGTGTTTGTGTTTGTGTTTGTGTGTGTGTTTGTGTGTTTGTGTGTGTGTTTGTGTGTGCGTTTGTGTGTGTGTGTTTGTGTGTGTGTGTTTGTGTGTGTTTGTGTGTGTTTGTGTGTGTTTGTTTGTGTGTGTGTGTATTCGTATGTGTTTGTGTGTGTGCGTTTTTGTGTGTGTGTTTGTGTGTATGTTTGTGTGTGTGTTTGTGTGTTGTTTGTGTGTGTGTTTGTGTGTGTTTGTGTGTGTTTGTGTGTGTTTGTGTGTGTTTGTGTGAGTGTGTTTGTGTGTGTGTTTGTGTGTGTTTGCGTGTGTTTGTGTGTGTTTGTGTGTGTGTATTTTGTGTGTGTGTTTTTGTGCGTGCGGTTGTGTGTGTGTTTGTGCGTTTGTATGTGTGTTTGTGTGTTTGTGCGTGTTTTTGTATGTTTGTGTGTGTGTTTCTGTGTGTGTGTTTTTGTGTGTGTGTTTTGTGTGTGTGTTTGTGTGTGTTTTTTGTGTGTGTGTTTGTGTGGGTGTTTGTGTGGGTGTTTTTGTGTGGGTGTTTTGTGTGTGTGTTTGTGTGTATGTATGTGTGTATGTTTGTGTGTCTGTGTTTGTGTGTGTTTGTGTCTGTGTTTGTGTGTGTGTGTTTGTGTATGTTTGTTTGTGTGTGTGTTTGTGTGTGTTTGTGTGTGTTTGTGTGTGTTTGTGTCTGTGTTTGTGTGTGTGTATTTGTGTGTGTGTTTGTGTGTATATTTGTTTGTTAGTTTGAACATGTACCTCCTTTTGACAGACACAACAACTCCCCAACAACTCACCAACAACTAACCAGCACCTCATTTCGTTGCCTTTGTACAAAATGCTAAGACTACATCTCACGCCAGAAACTACATACTGACCAAAACAATTCATCACGTCAAATACAACATACTGATCAGAGCCACTGGTCACACCAGATACAACATTTTGATCAGAGCCACTCATCACTCCAGATACAACATATTGATCAGAGCCACTCGTCACACCAGATACAACATATTGATCAGAGCCACTCGTCACACCAGATACAACATACTAGATCAAAAGTATTCGTCACATTCTCGTCACCATTAACAACTGGTAGTTTTATACAGCAGTCTGCGCAACATTATGGGGATCAACACTGTAATATCCATATTGGGCCGCCTTCTGAGGAGCATTGCCTTGTTCAACAGATGGGAACGACGAGTCATTAAGATCAGGCGGAGATTATTTTTGAAAGCTGATGGTATAGAGACCAACTGGGACATGAGATAAGGTTTTGGTCAATATGTTTCACCTTACCTTGACTTTAGGTGGGGTCTTGGTCAATATGTTTCACCTTAGCATGACTTTAGGTGAGGTCTTGGTCAGTATGTTTCACCTTAGCCTGACTTTAGGTGAGGTCTTGCTTGGTCAGTATGTTTCACCTTAGCCTGACTTTAGGTGAGGTCTTGGTCAGTATGTTTCACCTGAGCCTGATTTGTGGTAGGGTCATGGTTGGTATGTTTTACCTGAGTCTGGCGTTAGTCTGTTCCTCCCTCAGGTTAAGGTGTAGCGTACCGATCAAAACCCCACCTCAAGTCCTTCGTCATGCTACTAGAATCAGGCTGACACTACAGTCTGTCAAACGTGGGTGGGGATCAGCACTGTTATCCCCTTGATGATCTGCTTACTGAGGAGTCTCGCATTGTGATACTTCAACAAGGACCCTTGTACACCTTCTCCATCACGCACCGGAATATAACAAGAGCCACTGTAACATGCTATCATCGTGAAATCTCGTCAAAAGTTAACTTAGCATCAGAAGCTTAAAAAACAACAATAACAACAACAATAACAATAACAATAACAACAATAACAACAACACAACTACAGAAAAGTACACACAGGCACTCCGTGAGATTTGGGAATAGCCCCCACAAGACATAATTTGTTTAGTTGGACAAATTAAGATTGAAGCAGATTCGAAAACAAACATCCAACAAACAAACAACCTCCTTAATTGCGATACTCGCTACGTTCCACCACAGACCCAGTCCTTCTCGTGATGTTGTACCAGAGCGTGTTTATTATCTTAATCGTGTAGCAGACGGCTTGTAATTATTCCCCGATTGATAACTTATTATATCGTATCTGTTAGAGCACTACCGCTTTTTATAAGTGGCTTCATTATTCGCTATACGAGAGAGGTGGAACTCACTATATGAAAGAAATGTAACTCGCTATATGAGAAGTAAAACCTGCTGTATAAAAGTAATGGAACTCGCTTTATGAAAGACGTGGAAGTCGCTATATGAAAGTAATATGAAAGAAGGGTAACTCGCTATATGAAAGAAGGGTAACTCGCTAAATGAAAGATGTATTTTCTCAATATGAAAGCGAAGCTTGCCAGAAAAATGTGTAGTTGTAGTTTGTCATTATTATCTACGCGTTTGTGGGTGTGTGTGTGTGTGTGTGTGTGTGTGTGTGTGTATGTGGGCGCGCACCACTATTACTTTGACTGATTTAGATCAAATTTTTAAAAATACAGACATCAAGGCATTGCGAGTGATACTCTATGAACTATGTTAGCAGTTCCAGAGGGAGAGATAGGATACAATGTATATCATTGCATCATGCTTGGCATTAAGAGGCTGACAGACTGTCAAGACGCGGTGGCAAGGTACCTTTACCTCTACCTGACATATGTATAACTCACGAAAAGGCGAAAAGGTTCACCAGGTGTGGATACATGACCAAGTGGGAAGCAGAGGACACAGGTTATCAGCCAAGTGACCCACATTACCAGCACAGCAAAGGTGAGCGGGTCAGGATGTTTAGACTCCGCCGTGCAGGTCATGACGTGGTGAAATACCGTCTGCTTCCAATTTAATGATAGAACATTTAGAGGAACGTGTCATTGATGGACCATCGAGAAATAGAGGAAGCACACATAGTCTTCATTGGTACCATTTCCGGACAGGCTCCATGGAGGTACCAATAATCTCAGACTGGCCACTGCTCTCTTTACACACATGTTTACGTTAATGACTGACCACTGCTATCTTTACACACATGTTCAAGTTAATGGCTGGCCACTGATCTCTTTACACACATGTTTAAGTTAATGGCTGGCCATTGCTCTCTTTACACACTTGTTCCAGTAAATGACTGACCACTGCTCTCTTTACACACATGTTCAAGTAAATGACTGACCACTGCTCTCTTTACACACATGTTCACGTTAATGACTGGCACTGCTCATTTACACACATGTTCAAGTTAATGACTGACCGCTGCTTTCTTTACACACATGTTCAAGTAAATGACTGGCCACTGCTCTCTTTACACACATGTTCAAGTAAATGACTGGCCACTACTCTCTTTACACACATATTCAAGTTAATGTCTATACGATGAAGAAGAAGAAGAAGAAGCAGATGATAAAAAAATAGAAATGCTTATTTTAAGGAACAAGCTCATGAGTAACAACCGGTCGTTCATGACCAAAACGTTTTTTCCTGATGGTCCATCTCCAGTCTTTGACTTTCGTGTCCGTTCTATAATATCATTAGGTTCTCTGTTTCTACTGTAATCATCACTCTCTCTTTTAGAAATGATGACTGAATGAAATGAGCGAAATGATGACTGAGTGAGAGGATAAATGAGTGAAATGGTGACTGAGTAAAATGATAAATGAGTGAAATGATGACTGAGTGAAATGAGTGAAATAATGACTGAGTGAAATGAGTGAAATGATAACTGAGTGAAATGACTGAAATGATTACTGAGTGAAATGATGGCTGAGTGAAATGATAAATGAGTGAAATGATGACTGAGTGAAATGAGTGAGATAATGACTGAGTGAAATGAGTGAAATAATGACTGAGTGAAATTAGTGAAATAATGACTGCGTGAAATGAGTGAAATAATGACTGCGTGAAATGAGTGAAATGATGATGACAGTGAAAGGAGTGAAATAATGACTGCGTGAAATGAGTGAAATAATGACTTCGTGAAATGAGTGAAATAATGACTGAGTGAAATGAGTGAAATGATGACTGAGTGAATTGATGACTGAGTGAAATGAGTGAAATGATGACTGAGTGAAATGAGTGAAATGATGACTGAGTGAAATGATGACTGAGTGAAATGATGACTGAGTGAAATGAGTGAAATGATGACTGAGTGAAATGATGACTGAGTGAAATGAGTGAAATGATGACTGAGTGAAATGAGTGAAATGAGTGAAATGATGACTGAGGGAAATGATGACAGAGTGAAATGATGACTGAGTGAAATGAGTGAAATGATGACTGAGTGAAATTAGTGAAATGATGACTGAGTGAAATGAGTGAAATGATGACTGAGTGAAATTAGTGAAATGATGACTGAGTGAAATGAGTGAAAGGATGACTGAGTGAAATTAATGAAATGATGACTGAGTGAAATGAGTGAAATGATGACTGAGTGAAATTAGTGAAATGATGACTGAGTGAAATTAATGAAATGATGACTGAGTGAAATGAGTGAAATGATGACTGAGTGAAATTAGTGAAATGATGACTGAGTGAAATGATGGATAATGGTTGATAGCCCGTAAATGTGTCAGTTTTTTTTATTGGTCAGTTCTCAACTTTGGTCAGTTCTCAACTTTGGTCAGTTCTCACCATTGGTCGGTTCATTTCATTGGTTAGTTCCTTTCATCGGTCAGTTCTCAACTTTGGTCACTTCTCTCCATTGGTTAGTTCCTTTCATTGGTCAGTTCTCAACTTTGGTCAGTTCTCACCATTGGTCAGTTCTCAACTTTGGTCAGTTCTCTCCATTGGTTAGTTCCTTTCATTGGTCAGTTCTCAACTTTGGTCAGTTCTCACCATTGGTCAGTTCTCAAGTTTGGTCAGTTCTCACCATTGGTCGGTTCATTTCATTGGTTAGTTCCTTTCATCGGTCAGTTCTCAACTTTGGTCAGTTCTCTCCATTGGTTAGTTCCTTTCATTGGTCAGTTCTCAACTTTGGTCAGTTCTCACCATTGGTCAGTTCATTTCATTGGTTAGTTCCTTTCATCGGTCAGTTCTCAACTTTGGTCAGTTCTCTCCATTGGTTAGTTCCTTTCATTGGTCAGTTCTCAACTTTGGTCAGTTCTCACCATTGGTCAGTTCTCAACTTTGGTCAGTTCTCACCATTGGTTAGTTCCTTTCATTGGTCAGTTCTCAACTTTGGTCAGTTCTCACCATTGGTCAGTTCTCAACTTTTGTCAGTTCTCACCATTGGTCAGTTCATTTCATTGGTTAGTTCCTTTCATTGGTCAGTTCTCAACTTTGGTCAGTTCCTTTCATTGGTCAGTTTTCAGCATTGTTCTCTCAACATTGGTCAGTTCTCTCCATTGGTCAGTTCCCTTCATTGGTCAGCTCTCATTTTTAGAGACTCCGCGGTTACTTGGACAGTATAAAGTTGTATCCCTCCCTCACAAGAATGCTCCGAACTCCGTGGATCCTCGGCTACTCGGAGATTTAGCTTGACTTTGTCAGGTACCCATTTACAGCTGGGTGGACAGGGAGACGCGGTCATACCATGAAAAAAACTCAGGACACACCAGATCAATCAAACTGAGCTTGCTGGGATTTTAATTTGGAACGTTTGTGTTTTAAATAAACTGTTCATTGTACAACGAAGCCTCGAAAACGGCAGCACCCTAGGCAACACTGGAGGCTGAGAGATCACTTTTACAGTATAGAATTTTGTATTGTTCTCAGAAACCCATATACTCACTTACTCTCTCACTCACTCACTCTCTCACTTACTCTCTCACTCACTCACTCACTCCCTCTCTCACTCTCTCCCTTATTCTCTCACTCGCTCCGTCTCTCACTCACTCACTCTCTCACTTACTCTCTCACTCACTCACTCACTCATATACTCAGTTACTCTGTCACTCACTCACTCTCTCACTCACTCTCTCACTCACTCACTCTCTCACTTACTCTCTCACTCACTCACTCACTCACTCCCTCTCTCACTCATTCCCTCACTCCCCTCTCCCGTCCACACTCACTCACTCCCTCTCTCACTCACTCCTTCACCACTCACCCCCTCCCACACACTCTCACTTACTTACTCCCTCTCTCACTCACTCCCTCCCCACTCTCCCCTCCCACCCACTCTCACTCCCTCTCTCACTCACTCCCTCACTCCCCCCTCCCTTCCACACTCACTCACTCCCGCTCTCACTCACTCCCTCACTCCCCCTCCCTTCCACACTCACTCACTCCCTCACTCTCCCAGACACACCAACTGACTTTCCTCACTCCTTCCCTCCGTCCCTCACCCCTCCCTCCCACATTAACTCACTTCCTTCCTCCCTGTTACACTTTCTTCTTCCTTACATTCCGGCCAATGTATAACCCCCCCCCCCCCCCCACCCCACCCCCCTCCCCCACATCTCCATTAAGCTCCGACCTGATGCCCAAGTTTGTTACGCAGTACTTGTCACGTGATCTGCCGCGTGCTGCGTTATGACAGGTCTTCATCAGGAGAGGGGACGCCCATAACCCCAAGAGTGTGACACATTTCTCTCCCTCCAACATTGATCTGCTTGTAAAATAGATTCATACTTTGAGTCACTACTCCAACAATCGATCAGTTGTGAATTTTGTCCCTCTAGAGATGTCCCCTATAAGGGATCATAAAGAGAATGGGACATTTACAGTAATTATTCTGGTAACATTTTCTCTGTAACATTTTGTTACTGATGTTAGGGAGAAAACGTTTAGCTTAGCTAAAAATGATATTTCTTACAGTGTGACCCTGTATTGATAGTCCAAGGAGATGTCCGTATAATCACGACTTGCTGACACTATAGTCCGTCCTTTAATTCACAAACAAGGTCCGAAGCAATATTCTACAAACTGCATGTCAGATCCAAATGATGGTGTGCATGTAGCCTTAGAATATCCATGACGTTAAGTAAAAAAAAAATATTCTATAAAATTCTATGTATTTTTAAAAAAAATGTGTTCATTAGGATATTGTAAAAGCAACCTCGCTGAATTGGACATAATTTTAACATGTTAGGTTATATTTTAACATGTTTAAGTCATGGTTTTTTTAAAATATATTTTTTTGACCTTCAAATAGGCTGAGTAAATACAAATTCCGGATTATCCCGTGCACAAATTAGACACTTTGTTGAGTGCGGGAAAACAACCTAGATCATACATGCGAAACTGTAGTCCAGATAAAGGCGAATCACGATATTATAGTTTTTGGGTTGTTATTGTGACATATAGTTGTTTTCTCAAAAGTTACATTAATATACTTATCAAAATGAGTTTGAAGTGTACATTTATAACAATGCAGAATGTTACCGATTCACTGTAAAAGTTTTTTCGTAGGGAATCTTCTTCTTCTTCTTCTTCGTCTTCTTCTTCTTCTTCTTCTTCTTCTTTTTCTTCTTCTTCTTCTTCTTCTTCATACCCTGCCAGACGTCAACCTGTATTTGTTCGAAGAAAGCAGCAGTAATCCTGAGGCTATCGACACTGCCATAGAGCTTGTCTAGTGTTGTCACTTGTGATGGCCACATGTGCTTTCTCTGGTTCTCGTATATCGGGCAGTTTTGCAGCAGATGTTCAGCGGTCATTTTCCCTGTACCATCTAATGTATGGAATCTTCTTCTTCTTCTTCTGCGTACGCAGTCAGACAGTAACCATTATTTTTTCGAAAAAAGCGGCGGTCATCCTGAGGCTGTCGCCACTGCCATAGAGCTTGTCTTGCAGTTC
This sequence comes from Ariolimax columbianus, assembly GCA_036924085.1. NCBI lineage: Eukaryota > Metazoa > Mollusca > Gastropoda > Stylommatophora > Arionidae > Ariolimax > Ariolimax columbianus. Next base: position 5,135,324 of record JAVGWX010000016.1, on the reverse strand, counting down.
CACTGGTGATGGCCACATCTGCTCTCTCTGATCCTCGTATGTCGGGCAGTTCTACAGCAGATGTTCAGCGGTCATTTTACCAGTACCGCACGGGCATTCGTCGGTACCACCTATCTTCAATTTGTTGAATAGGTGGTACCTCAGTCTATTGGGGCCAGTGCGAAGCCTGAAGACAACGACCTGCTCTCTTCGGTTCAACTGGTAATAGGCATCGTTTTTGGTGTAACCAGTATGTTCGGTTTCCCATTTGGTCATGTATCTGGCTTTGATAAGCCGTTTTGACTCTTCGTACGTCATACTGGTATCTGTTTGTGGTAGTCTTGCACCTTCTTTTGCCAGTCTGTCTGCCTCCTCGTTGCCTTGGATGTTGCAGTGTGATGGGACCCACTGCACCACTACCCTTTTTGGTGCGGACTGCTAGCACAGTTTGCAGAGTGCTGCTCTTAAGTCATTAAGCTCAGTGTTTTTCTGGCTTTTTAGCGCTGTGACTACGGCCAGAGCATCTGTCAGCAGGACTATATGGCTTTCATTTTCACTGTGTGTCACCATTTCTTCCACTGCCGCCCTCAGTGCCTCTGCCTCCGCTCTGAAATTGTTTGTGTACTTACCAGTAGCGAATGACACTGTTATTTTTCGGCCATTTGGTAGGTTCAGGAATGCTCCTGCCCCTCCGTTCTGTGTTGTGTTTGTTACAGAACCGTCGGTGTATGCATGGGTCCAGTCCATGCTTGGGTAGCTTTTCGTTATGAAGCTTAGGGTAGTATCTCTCCTTTCTTTTTCAGTCTGGCAGTTTTTGTTTGCAATACCTGGTATATTTTCTACCACCTCTGGAAATATATCCTGCCTCCAGGTAGGTTTTCGTACAGTAGTGATGGGTTTTGGTGTTGTTAGTGCGTTTATGGGATCTTCGTGCATCTTTGCTTTGGCTATTTCTGCAAAGTTTCTCCGCTTTAGTTTCCCAAATTGTTTAGTCTCTGGTGCATTGGATGGTCGGTCAGTCTTCGGAGTTTCTCTGACTGCAGCTGGGCTCTGCAGTCTCTTCTATCGGTCATGGATTGCAGTTTTGTAATCTTTTCAAGTTCTACAATTGGCGTTTACTTCATGCCGCCTGTTATAATTCTCATTGCTTGGTTTTGAAGTTTGTTAACTTTATCGAAGTTCGCCTTCGCTGCTGTTGTCCATGCCGCAATGCCATACTCGAAAACTGGTCTCACTCTTCCAGTGTACAGTTTCTTTAGTATGCCTTCGTCTGCTCTCCAGCTTGTGCCAGCAAGTTTCCTCATGATTGCCATTCTTTCTCTGGCTTTCATTCGGTTTCTCTCAATCTGACTTTTCCATGTCATGCGCCGATCAAATGTGACTCCCAGATAGGTTGGGTTGTCGTTTGGCTGTAGGAATTTGCCATTTAGACTTAATTTGGTACTTTTGGGTTTTAATGAAAGCGAGAATATTGTGCATGTGGTTTTCTCCTCGTTTATTTTGACCGGCCATGAGTTCGCCCACTCTTCCAGCGATGTTAGGGCCGTCTGCATCCGATTTCTTGCTATGGTGAGATTCTTTTCAGAGGTCCACATAGCCAGATCGTCTGCAAACATTGAGCTATGGACTCTTCTTGGTTTATTCTCTGTAATATCGTTTATATATACCAGGAAGAGTGTGGGTGACAGTACTCCCCCTTGGGGTACTCCCTGCTCGAGTGTCACCTTTTTGCTCATCTGCCCTTGTACTTGGACTCTGGCCGTTCTTTGTTTGAGGTAGTGGTTGATCCACTTGTACATCTTCCCACAAACATCACTTCTTCTTAGCTTGACTCTAAGTCCATCTTTCCAGACTTTGTCAAATGCCTTTTCCAGATCCACCCAAACAGCTACTGTGTGTTTCTGTGCCTGGTAGGCATCTTCTATCTCCTGGGCTATGAGGATGACCTGGTCCTCAGTGGATCTGTGCTGTCTAAAGCCGGCTTGCTGTGGAATTAGTATTCGTTTTTCTTCCAGATGCCACATCAGTCTGGTGTTTATCATCCGTTCCATCAGCTTGCCGACACAGCTCAGTTGGCTTATGGGCCTGTATCCATTTGGATCTGTTTTGTCCTTTCCTGTTTTTGGTACTGGAACCAGTATTGCGTCTTTCCATGCCTGTGGTACAATTCCCCTTTTCCAGCTTTGGTTCAGGACCGATAGCAGTTTCCTCTTCGCTGTTTGGCCCAGCCCCATCAGCATTTCGTTTGTTATCCCGTCTTTTCCGGGAGATTTCCTTTTCTTTAGTGTTCTCATAGCCTCTTCCATTTCGCGCATTGTTAATTTGGCCATCATGTGCTCTTCAGGTGCCGTATTCATGTTTTCGTGCCCCTTTAGCTCTTCGCTAATGTCTGTATGCTTATCTGCAGGGACCTCGATGTGGTTTGCTCTGGCATAGTGATCGACAAAGGCGTTTGCGGCTTTCTTACATGTGATCAAGTTCTCGCCCTGCTTGATAGTAATTTGTTTATTTGACGGGGTTTCGTCGTTCATGGCTCTGACTAGCTTCCATAGCTTGTTCCCGTCTTTGTCCAGGTTTAGACTTTCAGTTTTATTTTTCCCGCTTTCTCTTGCTGTTTGCTTGAGAGTGTGTTTGTACTTCGCCGTGGCGGCTTTGAGGGCGATGTTTGCCTCCATGGATTTTTCTCGCTCTGCCATGTTCCTAGCAATTGTTACTGCATCTTCCACTTTCTGCAACTCATCATTCCAGTAGGGCTTATAGTTTTTCCTAGCTCCTCTTGGGATGGTTTCAGTAGCGGCTTGCATTATTGCCTTGCTTAGGCTCTCCACCATGGGCTTCATTTTGGTGTTTCGTGTGTTGATGGTTTCACACAGCCCAATCTGTCAGGATTGCAAATCTGTCCCAGTCGGCTCGTTTGTAATTCCAACGTGGGAGCGGTTTTGTTTCCTGTGGGCCTACTGCCATGTCAATGGTTAGCCTGATCGGCCTGTGGTCGCTACCTGCCAGTTGGTTTAGCACCTGGCGGTCTATTTTATGGTGTATGTCCTGTGTGGAGAAGGCCAAATCTGGAGTCGAGGTGGTATGCCATGTTCTTGAATAGAAGCTAGGGCTATCCTCCGGCCTATTGATTAGGGAGAGATTTGCATCTATCTCCCAATCTTCCACTTCGTCACCTCTGCTGTCTGTGTCAGAGTATCCCCATCTCTCCGAGTGGCTGTTGAAATCTCCAACTACTATGCAGTTGGAGTCTCTGACCTCCATACTCGAGAGCGATAGGTCTCTATTTGGTGGTCCGTATAATGTATGGAATCTAAAATGGGTCTTTTATATTGCAATATTCATGTCCCAGAGAAACGAACGCAATTGGCGCTTGGTGCGGATAGATCATCCTTGAACTGTTGTCATACAACTCTGTAGATTTTGAAATTGTTGATGAAAAATCAACTTGTTACGTTCCGGAAACTAAAATTAACAATGTAATCCGACTGCAGCATTGACATTTTCAAAATTTGTAAAATTATAAGAGCTGCTTGTTTTACATTGAGGACAAATTCAGGTGTTATGAATATTATATGTGAAAAATCCTATTTGATTGCAGCGAAAAGCACATACCTTACACAGGGGCGAGAATGACGTAGACAAAGCTATGATATTGTATACTTGGACGAATCCTGGGTCAATGCTCACACTTTTGGTAAAGAATGGCAATCAGTTGACAGTGAACAGAAAAGACAAATTCCAAGCAGCAAAGTGCAGCGCATTAAACATGCCGGAAGTAGTGAAAAAGAACTTGTCCATGACGCTGAACTTAATATCCAAATCAAAAAAGTGCCGATGGTAGAGACTACCACACTGAAATGAATGGGCACATTTTCAAGCACTGGGTGACGAACGATCTGCTTCCAATTCTGGATAGACCGCTATGCCTATTAATGGATAAACTTTATATCACAGGGCAGTAGCAGAGGAAGACAAAGTATCAACTGCATCAACTACATTTGTGTGTTAAAATTAGGACATGGTTAGCTAAGGAAAAAGTGAATTTCGACGACACGCATTTGAAGCCCGAGTTGTTGCAGCTTGTGAGGAAGACAAATAAGACAAAGGTGTATTATATTGGCCAAATCATTGAAGAGTACGGTCACGCTTCTCTGCGACTACCTGCATATCATGTGCATCTAAACCTTCTAGAGCTTGTGTGGGTTAAAGTCAAAGGACAAGTTGTTGAACAGGACAGGACATTTAAAATGTGTGGTGTTGAAGGGCTGATATGTGAGGAGTACCTTTCAAAAATAGACATTCAGTTCTGAAACAAGTGTGTCGAACATGTGCTCGGGGATGAAGTGTGTTGAACATGTGCTCAGGGAAGAAGAACAGTACTGGCAACGAGATGGATTACGATTTGTCCAGCCAGTAACAATTATCAACCTCTTTGAATCGACAGATTCGGAATTATTAATATCATCTTTTGTGGACATCGTGATTAGCAGACCCGGATGAATTAGAATATGTTATCAAGGCAATTAAGTGTACATACAATGACAACAAATACATTTTATTTTAAATTTAAATGCTTTAAGCAACATAAAATTAGCTGCGCATTTTCTATAACCTCGGGGTCTAATGCTGATAGAAGGGATATTCTAACTGTTTCATATTGGTGCAATGTTTACGATTGTACTATAAAGGGCAACACAAACAATCAATTGATGTCTCAAGACAATAAGGAGATACGCATGTAAACAAAATACGACGAAAAATTCAGCTGCGCCTGTAAAATCTCAACATTTAATACCATTTCTTTGCAATGGTCCTTGTTCATGTATTAAAAGACGGACTATAGATTTAGATCTGACTTGACCTAAATAGACACCCCCTTGTATGGGCCTCGGAGGGAGGGCAAAGAGTGTTCAGCCTAGCACAACTTGACGTGTAACCACAGAAGCCGAAAAGAAAATCACGAAGCAGAGTTGGAGCGCTGTGAGAAAATTGGTCGCAGGCCGAAAGTAGCTGGAGTTTGTTGCTGCCCTTAAAGGCGCCATCGTGACGGTCACTGATAAGATTACAAGTCGTTGACTATGTCTATAAAATAGAAAAGATACCGGAAGACACACCATAAATCTACTGTAACCTACCAGGGCGACCATGGATTGAACAGCTACATCATCAGATCTATTCCCAGGACACATATCACTGCACAGAGTTGAATGTATATGCTCTCTCGTTGTTTTGGAGAGACATAGTTCACTGCTTGTCTTTCATATGGATTGGAAGTTACGCCATAGGCATGAGCAGCATTGTTGACTAGTGTTCATGGGGAAATAGCTTGAATTCATTTCTATAATCACTTGAGTTGAGACAAATAGGGCGACTCTATATAACACACTAATAAAAGAAAGTTCTAAAAGCTTTACATTGGGCATGATACACTAATACAAGAAAGTTCTAAAAGCTTTACATTTGGCATGATACACTAATAGAAGAAAGTTCTAAAAGCTTTACATTGGGCATGATACACTAATAAAAGAAAGTTCTAAAAGCTTTACATTGGGCATGATACACAAATAAAAGAATGTTCTAAAAGCTTTATATTGGGCATGATACACTAATAAAAGAAAGATCTAAAAGGTTAACATTGGGCATGATACACTAATAAAAGATAGTTCTAAAAGCAATACCCCCAACAGTTAAAAAATGGACTAATCTGTGACGCCACTACATCAAATTAGATGCTGAAAATAGGTATTTTTTTGTTTGGGCTGAATTAAGTGTATGGTGACAAAAGTGTGTCGAAGACAACAGTGAAGAACTGGACAACGATGTTTAAAGAAGGTCGTGAGTTAACGCAACAATATGCGCCTGACCTAGTTCTCGGAAGATCTTTCGTTAACTTACGTCCTTCTTTAAACATCGTTGTCCAGTTCTTCACTGTTGTCTTCGACACACTTTTGTCACCATACACTGCCTGCATTCTGCGATGGGTGTCAACTGGTCGACATCCTTCAGCTGTTAGAAACCGAATCACCACTCGCTGATCAACTCTGGACAGATTCCGTATCACACCCGCCATGTTTTCAACGGTCTGCTGAGGAAACTATGAGTCGAAGGATAATGAAATATTACAAAGTTAACAGTTGGTATGTACTATTTACACCAGAAGTTATGTCATCATGCGCATCGTGCGTATGTTCACTTGCTGCATTTTGGTCCGGTTTCATTTGAACACTCATCGTATCATCGGACGCTAACTTTACTTTTTTTTTATACTGGTTTAGAACACTCTGCAGTCTGTATTCAAACACTTTCTTCTACATTAGCTTGATCTAAAAATAGCTATGCGCATCCAAACTATTCTTGAATGCATTAATTGGCCCTGTCTCCACTATTTCCTGCGGCAATGTATTCCAAGCATTCACCACTCTCTGACTAAAAAAAATATTTCTTTAATTAATTTGTAGCTTTGTCCTCTTTTTCTTGTAGGTGGTTGCATTTTGAAAAACTTGTTAAAAACTAATTTATCCTTTCCTGTGATTATCTAATAAACCTGTATAAACGAACTTTGATTTCTTCTCTTTGCTAGACACTGTTCTTTTGTTTTTCTGCGTCTTTCCTCATAACTGTAATTCTGGAATCCCACTATCAACTTTGTCGCTCTTTTTTGTATCCTTTCCAGCATGTTTATATCCCCTCTACGATAAGGACTTCACACTTATACACAGTACTCCGATCTAGGTCTAACTAATGTTTTTTTTAACATTTTGACTATAACTTCCTTGCTCCTATTCCGTTTTATCACATCGAATATAGTATTTGCCTTTTTTACTGCTACCTGGACTAGCTACTCACTTCACCTGTATGATCTATTATAACGCGTTAGGTCACACCAAGCGATATTGTGCTTGTGTGTGATGTGTGTGTGGGCGTGCGTGTGTGTGTACGTGTGTTGTGTGTGTGCGTGTGTGTATGCGTGTGTGTGCGTATGTGTGTGCGTGTGTACGTGTGTGTATGTACGTGTGTGTGTATGCGTATGTGTGTGTGTATGCGTGTGTGTGTGTGCGTGTGTGTGTGCACGTGTGTGTGTGTGTATGCGTGTGTGTGTGTGTGTGCGCGTGTGTGCGTGTGTGTGTGCGTGTGTGCGTGTGTGTGTGTGTTTGCGCGTGTGTGTATGCGCGTGTGTGTGTACGTGTGTGTACGTGTGTGTATGCGTGTGTACGTGTGTGTATGTGTGTGTATGTGTGTGTATGTGTGTGTACGAGTGTGTGTACGTGTGTGTATATGTGTCTACGTGTGTGTACGTGTGTTTGTGTGTGTGTGTACGTGTGTGTGTATACGTGTGTGTGTACGTGTGTGTGTGTACGTCTGTGTACGTGTGTTCTTGTGTGTATTTGTACGTGTGTGTAAGTGTGTGTTTGTGTGTGTGTACGTGTGTGTGCGCGTGTGTGTGTACGTATTCGTGTGTGTACGTGTGTATGTACGTGTTGTGTACGTGTGTGACGTGGTGTGTACGTGTGTGTATACGTGTGTGTGTACGTGTATGTGTGTGTGTGTACGTGTATGTGTACGCAACAATAGTTATTATAGCATTTACTCAGGTTACCGCGGTTACTGAAGTTTGCAGGTAAGATGTACAGATAAGGTGCTCGCTTTTGAAGTCGCGTGAAATGTGCATGTGAACTGCAAATGTTGTCTAGTAGCAGACAATGTTGTCAGAAATGATGTGTTAGAGATTTGATAGTACAATGCCGAGCCGTGTTCATAAGGTAAGGTATCCAGTTTCCATCTCGTTCCATTTCCTCCCCTAACAATAAGCCAGGTACCCATTTACAGCCTGGTCAACTGAAGTTGAACAGGGTGCTATTGTTGCGAGTGGAGCGGTTAGACTAGTCGACCGTAAGCTGGCTACTGGAATTACAGCGTGCCTGTATTCGAGTTCACGGACGGATCGAAACAAAATTCTGGCAGTGTTTCGTACAAGGTACGACTGCTACTCAAGCTTTCCCAGTTGTAAATGGGTACCTGACGTATCAATTGGGGAAGACAAATATAGAAAGGAAGGGAGCTGGCCACCCCACAAAACATTAACTGCGGCTTAGTTTATGAACAGTTATCTGTATCCCCTACGGCTATCGTTACCAAGGGACTGACCTTTAACCTTTCTTATCATGAAAAGCAAGGGTCTTACCAATAATGTGCAAGCTAGGTTTGCTTATTTCAAACTTCCATAACAAGAACAAAAAAACATCCTGAAAATGAAAAAGACGACCTAGCCTATACATTACACGGCGACTGCAAAGTCTAGCGCCCGTATTTCCGAGTCTGGAAAGCGAAGTTACAAAAAGTTGTCATACTTGCCACGTTTGTCGAGTTTAATTCTTTAAGATATGATCTGTTATCTGGGGGAGATAGTGGTCAAACATGAACGTCAATAAAGGTTCACAAATATTTCTTCTTCATCTTCTTTTTCTTCTTTTTTCTTCTAATTCATAATTCATTTTCTTCCAATTTTACTTCTTTTTCATGTTTTTCTTTTTATTCTTCATCATCTTCCTCTTCTTCTTCTTCTTCTTCTTCTTCTTCTTCTTCTTCTTCTTCTTCTTCTTCTTCTTCTTAAAAGACATGGGATAGGAACAATACAGAGTATGAAATGAAATGTCTGAGGAAAGTCCCCAGTGTTGCCGGAAGAGATGACTGAGAATTTATGACTTCAGATATATATTGCGAGACCTACTCATTGCTAAGACAGAAAATAAAATGTTTGGATCATTTTATGAGGGTGGAACATGTCAACTACTACTGCGTACCTATGACGGTGGAACATGTCACCTACTACTGCGTACCTATGACGGTGGAACATGTCACCTACTACTGCGTGCCTATAGCATAATAATATTCGGTTTTGTGTGTCGAAGAAGATCACGTTTCAGATGGATTGATGACATCACGGAAAAGTTACAAGAGCATTGTCCCGCAAAGACCAACTTAGCGCATTTGGCCAGAAACAGAAATAGAGTGACATAACGACCTGACATCTCATTGTGTCATTCATATATTTCCACAGCTTATCTGGTTAACTCAGATTTGACCCTACCTTCATCTTCCCGGCTTGCCCAGTCACCATTGTGATGTTGCTGTTTGTGTCAGCTTATCTATAAATAGATATCAACTTGTTTTAACATTTACCAGTCCTGATCTTCTATGTATGACGGTCAGTGGTACAAGGTCAAGGGCGTGGTTGTGTGTAAACGGGGATGTCTTGTTGTTGGTCCTGTTTGTTGTTGGTTTTGTTTGTTGTTGTTGGTCTTGTTTGTTGTGGGTCTTGTTTGTTGTGGGTCTTGTTTGTTGTGGGTCTTGTTTGTTGTAAGTCTTGTTTGTTGTTGTTGTTCTTGTTTGTTGTTGTTGGTCTTGTTTGTTGTTGTTGGTCTTGTTTGTTGTGGGTCTTGTTTGTTGTGGGTCTTGTTTGTTGTGGGTCTTGTTTGTTGTTGTTGTTCTTGTTTGTTGTTGTTGGTCTTGTTTGTTGTTGGTCCTGTTTGTTGTGGGTCTTGTTTGTTGTGGGTCTTGTTTGTTGTTGTTGTTCTTGTTTGTTGTTGTTGGTCTTGTTTGTTGTTGGTCCTGTTTGTTGTTGTTGGTCTTGTTTGTTGTTGTTGGTTTTGTTTGTTGTTGTTGGTCTTGTTTGTTGTTGGTCTTGTTTGTTGTTGGTCTTGTTTGTTGTGGGTCTTGTTTGTTGTGGGTCTTGTTTGTTGTTGTTGTTCTTGTTTGTTGTTGTTGGTCTTGTTTGTTGTTGGTCCTGTTTGTTGTGGGTCTTGTTTGTTGTGGGTCTTGTTTGTTGTTGTGGGTCCTGTTTGTTGTTGGTTTTGTTTGTTGTTGTTGGTCTTGTTTGTTGTTGGTCCTGTTTGTTGTGGGTCTTGTTTGTTGTGGGTCTTGTTTGTTGTTGTGGGTCTTGTTTGTTGTGGGTCCTGTTTGTTGTGGGTCTAGTTTGTTGTTGTGGGTCCTGTTTGTTGTGGGTCTTGTTTGTTGTTGTTGGTCTTGTTTGTTGTTGTTGGTTTTGTTTGTTGTTGTTGGTCTTGTTTGTTGTGGGTCTTGTTTGTTGTGGGTCTTGTTTGTTGTTGTGGGTCTTGTTTGTTGTTGTTGGTCTTGTTTGTTGTGGGTCTTGTTTGTTGTGGGTCTTGTTTGTTGTGGGTCTTGTTTGTTGTTGTTGTTCTTGTTTGTTGTTGTTGGTCTTGTTTGTTGTTGGTCCTGTTTGTTGTGGGTCTTGTTTGTTGTGGGTCTTGTTTGTTGTTGTGGGTCCTGTTTGTTGTTTGTTTTGTTTGTTGTTGTTGGTCTTGTTTGTTGTGGGTCTTGTTTGTTGTGGGTCTTGTTTGTTGTGGGTCTTGTTTGTTGTGGGTCTTGTTTGTTGTTGTTGTTCTTGTTTGTTGTTGTTGGTCTTGTTTGTTGTTGTTGGTCTTGTTTGTTGTGGGTCTTGTTTGTTGTGGGTCTTGTTTGTTGTTATTGTTGTTGTTTGTTGTTGTTGGTCTTGTTTGTTGTTGGTCCTGTTTGTTGTGGTTGGTCTTGTTTGTTGTTGTGGGTCTTGTTTGTTGTTGGTCTTGTTTGTTGTGGGTCTTGTTTGTTGTGGGTCTTGTTTGTTGTTGTTGTTCTTGTTTGTTGTTGTTGGTCTTATTTGTTGTTGGTCCTGTTTGTTGTTGTTGGTCTTGTTTGTTGTTGTTGGTTTTGTTTATTGTTGTTGGTCTTCTTTGTTGTTGGTCCTGTTTGTTGTGGGTCTTGTTTGTTGTGGGTCTTGTTTGTTGTTGTGGGTCTTGTTTGTTGTTGTTGGTCTTGTTTGTTGTGGGTCTTGTTTGTTGTGGGTCTTGTTTGTTGTTGTTGGTTTTGTTTGTTGTTGTTGGTCTTGTTTGTTGTGGGTCTTGTTTGTTGTGGGTCTTGTTTGTTGTGGGTCTTGTTTGTTGTTGTGGGTCTTGTTTGTTGTGGGTCTTGTTTGTTGTTGTGGATCTTGTTTGTTGTTGTTGGTCTTGTTTGTTGATGTTGGTCCTGTTTGTTGTTGTTGGTTTTGTTTGTTGTTGTTGATCCTGTTTGTTGTTGTTGGTCCTGTTTGTTGTTGTTGGTCTTGTTTGTTGTTGTTGGTCTTGTTTGTTGTTGTTGTTCTTGTTTGTTGTTGTTGGTCTTGTTTGTTGTGGGTCTTGTTTGTTGTGGGTCTTGTTTGTTGTGGGTCTTGTTTGTTGTTGTTGGTCTTGTTTGTTGTTGTTGTTCTTGTTTGTTGTTGTTGGTCTTTTTTTTTTGTTGTGGGTCTTGTTTGTTGTGGGTCTTGTTTGTTGTTGGTCTTGTTGGTTGTTGGTCGTGTTTGATGTTGTTCGTCCTGTTTGTTGTTGGTCTTGTTTGTTGTGGGTCTTGTTTGTTGTGGGTCTTGTTTGTTGTGGGTCTTGTTTGTTGTTGTTGGTCTTGTTTGTTGTTGTTGGTCCTGTTTGTTGTTGTTGGTCTTGTTTGTTGTTGTTGGTCTTGTTCGTTGTGTCTTGTTTGTTGTGGGTCTTGTTTGTTGTGGGTCTTGTTTGTTGTTGGTCTTGTTTGATGTTGTTGGTCTTGTTTGTTGTGTCTTGTTTGTTGTCGGTCTTGTTTGTTGTGTGTCTTGTTTGTTGTGTGTCTTGTTGTTGTTGTCGGTCTAGTTTGTTGTTAGTATTGTTTGTTGTTGGTCTTGTTGTTGTTGGTCTTGTTTGTTGTTGGTCTTGTTTGTTGTTGGTCTTGTTTGTTGTTGTTGGTCTTGTTGTTGTTGGTCCTGTTTGTTGTTGGTCTTGTTTGTTGTTGGTCTTGTTTGTTGTTGGTCTTGTTTGTTGTTGTTGGTCTTGTTGTTGTTGGTCCTGTTTGTTGTTGGTCTTGTTTGTTGTTGGTCTTGTTTGTTGTTGTTGGTCTTGTTGTTGTTGGTCCTGTTTGTTGTTGGTCTTGTTTGTTGTTGGTCTTGTTTGTTGTTCTTGGTCTTGTTGTTGTTGGTCCTGTTTGTTGTTGGTCTTGTTTGTTGTTGGTCTTGTTTGTTGTTGTTGGTCTTGCCTGTTGTTGTTGGTCTTGTTGTTGTTGGTCCTGTTTGTTGTTGTTGGTCTTGTTGTTGTTGGTCCTGTTTGTTGTTGTTGGTTTTCTTTGTTGTTATTGGTCTTGTGTTTGTTGGTCTTGTCTGTTGTTGTTGGTCTTGTTTGTTGTTGTTGGTCCTGTTTGTTGTTAGTCTTGTTTGTTGTTGTTCGTGTTTGTTGTTGTTCTTGTTTGTTGTTGTTGGTCTTGTTGTTGTTGGTCTTGTTTGTTGTTGGTCTTTTTTGCTGCTCCTGTGTTTGTTGTTGCTGGTCTTGTTGTTGTTGGTCTTGTTGTTGTTGGTATTGTTTGTTGTTGGTCTTTTTTGCTGCTCCTGTGTTTGTTGTTGTTGCCTTTGTTGTTTGTAAGGGGTGAGGGCAGGGGGGCAGTTACGTGTCAATATAGTAGTAGCAGGTCTCACAACCGAAACCCGCCGCACTCGTATTCACGTTACAGCAAGGCATGCGAGAAGTGAACTGCTTCTTTAAAAAGGTATTCTGAAAAATAGTTCACTGTACTATTCAGCGCAAAATGCCGTGTTAAGCACATCGCTTTAGAATGCAAAGGGAACGCCGAAATAAAGAAAACCAAAACAAAATGTATTGTTAACAAAATAGCTAGGCGCTCTTGGCTGTCCGTCAGCTATCAGCAGTTAAGTCTGCTGAAAACACTAGTTACCTATAGGAGTACTGAAGACGGTAGAAATAGGCTATTCGGCTGTAGTGCGATGCGAGTCTTCTTAGCCTGTTCACCACTGCAGTGATGACTGTTGATCCCCACTTCGTTGGCACACCAGTTTCTAGGAGCACGCCGAGCTCGTGGGTATGGGTCTTTGACAATATGTTTCTCCTGATCCGAGGGCTTGACTTCCGGAAGATGGGCACATGAGAAATTAGTTGAGTGGGTAGGATGATCCACGTTCAGGGTTACCCAGTATCGCTCAGTGGACATCTGCAATGACATTGTTTCCCCTGAAAACATCATCATCATGTAGCATTTCCTTTATAGAACGTCGCTCCCATCACAGTCTGTCTGAAAGAAACTCGTTCCCGTGCCAGAACTCTAGCCTTAGACACAGTCATACTCAGGCATTCCTGGATATCTTGATGCCATCGTCTTCTTGGTCTACCCCTTCCTCTTTTGCCTGGCACCATACCTTCCATCACCGTCCTCTCAAGACCGTTGTGTCTCTTTATGTGACCAAAGTATTTGCATTTTCTAGCCAAAATGGAATTGATAAACCAGTTCTCCTCTATGCTCAACTCTTGCCGAATGTCTACATTTGTCCTTTTCTCTGTCCAGGATATTATGAGGATCTTTCTTAACATTTTGACTGGAAACATAAACAGAACAATTATAAAACAGGAAATTGTGATGTCCAAGAAAGTAAACAAGATGCACCTAAACAAGTAACGCCCACACGCCGTCTTGCGGGCCGAAAGCAACAGGCGGGTAAGACACGTGAGCGTCCAGGGACCAGGCCAATACAGGAAATACGTGCGTAGTAAAATAACCAATGAAAATGTTTGAGATTGTAATAAATACATTCGGGGAAACTAATATGGTGGGCCTTACAGCATTAAACTGTACTGTTTGAGGTCGAAGTCTTAGTCGACGTATACAGCTACAGGGCCGGCTGCAGGTCCCAGCTCTGGCAGGAGCTGGATGTAGACGACAGGCGGATTTCCGGTTAGCGGGCTAGGCTTATTACCACGTTGCTTTGGGACAACTGACTCGGAGGGTGGTTAACCGATGTACAGACTCAAACACTAGAGCTAAGTAGACCCGCAGCCTGTTAGGTGCCATCTGTGATGCTCTTAACAAACCACCTAACATTGCCGGTGTTATACCATGTCACACAGTTAGTCACCCCCTACAACATGCACTGTGGCACAGTGGTCCTTCCGGTGTACCACTTTGGTTGCGTCTAAGGTTGCGTTATGAATCCAGATTTGTCTACGCGACAGATTTGTTACGATTTTAACCATAACTCATGAATTTGATAACTTTATTCTTTTTGTAACTGTTTGTGTAACTTCAAACAAATTAAAAGTAATGTTATATATTCTTGATCTGAACCTGCAGGTGAGGTCAGACATAAGAAATCGTGGATAGAAACTGAACCTGCAGGTGAAGTCAGACATAAGAAATCGTGGATAGAAACTGAACCTGCAGGTGAAGTCAGACATAAAGAAATCGTGGATAGAAACTGAACCTGCAGGTGAAGTCAGACATAAAAAATCGTGGATAGAAACTGAACCTGCAGGTGAAGTCAGACATAAAGAAATCGTGGATAGAAACTGAACCTGCAGGTGAAGTCAGACATAAAAAATCGTGGATAGAAACTGAACCTGCAGGTGAAGTCAGACATAAAGAAATCGTGGATAGAAACTGAACCTGCAGGTGAAGTCAGACATAAGAAATCGTGGATAGAAACTGAACCTGCAGGTAAAGTCAGACATAAAAAATCGTGGATAGAAACTGAACCTGCAGGTGAAGTCACACATAAAGAAATCGTGGATAGAAACTGAACCTGCAGGTGAAGTCAGACATAAGAAATCGTGGATAGAAACTGAACCTGCAGGTGAAGTCAGACATAAGAAATCGTGGATAGAAACGTCGAATGAACGCTCAAGCTTTCACAGTAATCACCATTTGAACTCACAACCCACTTTTGTTGTTGTTTTCAGATGTTTGTGCATTTGTTTGTTTGGGGTTGTTATTCTTCGTATACAACTTGTTACTTTGGAAATATTTGCAACCCCTTCTCCCATTACCACCTGCCCACACCTCCTGTATAAAAGGAATGGAGGACATTTGAAAATTAGAGGACTCGATCCTAAGAATGTTAGCTGACGCAATTTAAGAAATCTGTTTAGTTTAATGTAAAGTAAACTAGGAAATAGTGCTATTTTAACCTACAGTGAACTAAGAAATCCGGTTATTTTAATCTGAAGTAAACTAATAAATAGTGCTATTTTAACCTAAAGCGAACTAAGAAATCCGGTTATTTTAACCTAAAGCGAACTAAAAAATCAGGTTATTTTAACCTAAAGCGAACTAAGAAATCCGGTTATTTTAACCTAAAGCGAACTAAGAAATCAGGTTATTTTAACCTAACGCGAACTAAGAAATCCGGTTATTTTAACCTAAAGTGAACTAAGAAATCCGGTTATTTTAATCTGAAGTAAACTAAAAAATAGTGCTATTTTAACCTAAAGTGAACTAAGAAATCCCATTATTTTAACCTGAAGATAACTAAGACAGAACGCAACAGTTATCCAACGAATCATTTAGCCAGGCTAATATTTACTACCGATAGCATCCAAAAAATCTGATTACCTCCGTAAAAGTTGACAGCTCATATGCTAATTTACCCTCGATTAATTCAATCAGTGATTGTCTGTGAACATTCCATTAATCTTCAAAGGGTTCGGTAACTTGACAATTAAGTTGCGTCCGCTTTATAAGTAATTTGTTAATCTTATTTGCAATTCCGATTGTCGCCTTTTAATTGAACCGAACTAATTTATGAACAGGGAAATGGGTTCAAAGATGGCGGCAATGTTTCGTTTGAACCAGGATTGAAGTTAGAACGAGGCTCTAGGGTTAACGGGTGCTGTGTATTTGTCGACAGCTGCTTGCACCCAGCTTGATATCAACCGTCTTCAAAGATCTCTTAATATTATGCATGTAAACGTCAATCACTGGCGCGCTCAGGTTTTGATCTTCGGAGCAATAATCCGTTATTAACACTATGCTCTTGTTGACACAAAGGTTAGTCCGAGAAATTGTTTTCTTAATTTGAAAGAGGCAGTTACAATTGGGAGTTATCGTTTCCTTCAAATTGGTTCTTAGTTTCGTTTTTGTTATAAAATGTTTGCTCTGAAAAGCGAAGACAGCTGAACTGTATAGGGGTTGAAGCAATCAAGAAGACATGCACACTATTATACCAGTCGACATTGAAATGAGATCGACCAAGTCCTAAAATGATAACCTAGCAACCCCCCCCCCCCCCCCCCCCCCCCAACCAGAACCGATATTGAATGGACTCCAGAGAGAAGGTAACGAGCGGATGACCAAAATAACTCGGTAAAAAACTCTAACCGCTGAAATGGAGATCATGAATCGTAGCTGGGTGTTACGCAAATCGGCCCTCGCTCTGTGCATCTGCGCAGCAGAACACACCGCGCCAGTATTGAACGAATCAGTACGCACAAGATGCTTAAATGTGGCAGTAAATAATGCATGCCGTGTTGTAACAGGGCGCCTTAAGCCAACATCAAAGGGAACAGTTTATGAAAAAACTGATGTAGCTCCACCATAAATCAGGAGGTGTGTTGTTACAGAAGCTCAAAGGAAAAATCAGTCATGCGTTCAGACACCCCTTTTTGAGGAACTAGTCATGCGATCAGACACCCATCTTTGAGGAACCAGTCATGCGATCAGATACCCATCTTTGAGGAACCAGTCATGCGATCAGACACCTCTATTTGAGGAACTAGTCATACGATCAGACACTCCTATTTGAGGAACTAGTCATACGATAAAACACCCATCTTTGAGGAACGAGTCATGCAATCAGACACCTTCATTTGAGGAACTAGTCATGCGATGAGAAACCTGTCTTTGAGAAACTAGTCATGCGATGAGAAACCTGTCTTTGAGAAACTAGTCATGCGATGAGACACCTTTCTTTGAGGAACTAGTCATGCGATCGGACACACATCTTCGAGGAACTAGTCATGTGATGAGACACCTTTCTTTGAGGAACTAGTCATGCGATGAGACACCTTTTTTTGAGGAACTAGTCATGCGATGATACACCTTTCTTTGAGGAACTAGTCATGCGATGAGACATCTTTCTTTGAGGAACTAGTAATGCGATCACTCATCTTTGAGGAACTAGTCATGCGATCAGACATCTTTCTTTGAGGAACTAGTCACGCGATCACTCAACTTTGAGGAACTAGTCATGCGATCAGACATCTAACTTTGAGGAACTAGTCATGCGATCAGACACCCATCTTTGAGGAACTAGTCATGCGATCATACACCTTTCTTTGAGGAACTAGTCATGCGATCAGACACACATCTTTGAGGAACGTCATGCGATGAGACACTTTTCTTTGAGGAACGTCATGCGATGAGACACCTTTCTTTGAGAAACTAGTCATGCGATGAGACACCTTTCTTTGAGGAACTAGTCATGCGATGAGACACCTTTCTTTGAGAAACTAGTCATGCGACGAGACACCTTTCTTTGAGGAACTAGTCATGCGATGAGAAACCTTTCTTTGAGGAACTAGTCATGCGATGAGACACTCATCTTTGAGGAACTAGTCATGCGATGAGACACTCATCTTTGAGGAATTAGTCATGCGATGAGGCATCTTTCTTTGAAGAACTAGTCATGCGATCACTCATCTTTGAGGAACTAGTCATGCGATCAGACACACATTTTTGAGGAACTAGTCATGCGATGATACATCTTTTTTGAGGAACTAGTCATGCGATCACTCATCTTTGAGTAACTAGTCATGCGATCAGACACACATCTTTGAGGAACTAGTCATGCAATGAGACACCTTTCTTTGAGGAACTAGTCATGCCATCAGACACACATCTTTGAGGAACTATTCATGCGATGAGACATCTTTCTTTGAGGAACTAGTCAGGCGATCACTCATCTTTGAGGAACTAGTCATGCGATCAGATGCACATCTTTGAGGAACGAGTCATGCGGTGAGACATCTTTCTTTGAGGAACTAGTCATGCGATCACTAATCTTTGAGGAACTAGTCATCCGATCAGATACTCATCTTTGAGGATATAATCCAGAAGAAGGGCTAGTGAAATCAAGACAAGTAGCCTACAAACGGTACAATTTACATTCCAGAAACCGGAGCAAATTTGCACTGAAAATAGCGTTAAAGATATTGTGAGGAACGAATGAAAAGCAAAGAAGGACTTGCGACAGGGCATTGCACAGCATTCCCTCTGTGGAGAACTGTGAACTAATTTCGAAGGGGCGTTCTGAGTTGTTAACAACAAATGTGAATATGCAGACGACAATGTCTGCAGATGTGGAGCCACTGAAGACCCCAAACATATGTAGAACTGTCCAATAATGCAAGTACAATGTGCTTTGGTCAGCGAACGAAAGAGCTACCATTGTAGCTGATGTCTGGTCAAATACTTTGTGCGGTTACCAAACGCGGAATGTAAAACAAGTACTGCTGGGACACAGTACAAAGTATGGCTGCCAATCTCATGACGTAGGGGTGTTTGATGATGTCATTAAAGACGCCAGCAGGTGTGATGGTCACTGGCAGCTTTTCCAGTCACTGGCCAATTAGCAGCACATGAGCTCAAATACTCTCGCTGTTGTTGTCATTTGGGGACATTCCTTTGGGGACTTTTCTATTATCCTAAGGCAGACTTGGGAAGGAAGTCCAGGGTCATCCTTGCAGACGTCTAATTCGAAGCTCTTCAACAAGGACACCCTTATGGGGATTACAGTGTCGGTCCCCACCAAACTAATATGACACTGTTTCCAGAAACTAGGACGAAAGCGTAAAGTAGGATCTTGATCAGTATGTTTCACCTGGTCCTCAGGTGAGGTGGGGTCTTGATCAGTATGTTTCACCTGGCCCTCAGGTGAGGTGGGGTCTTGATCAGTATGTTTGACCTGACCCTGCTGTGAGATGGGGTCTTGATCAGTATGTTTCATCTGATCCTGTCATAAGTCTTGGCTCCTTCATAGCCGATATTGATCACGAGCTTTTAGCTGAAGCTAGGGGCTGTTAAAGTGTAACTAGGGGCTGTTAAAGTGGAACTAGGGGCTGTTAAAGTGGAACTAGGGGCTGTTAAAGTGGAACTAGGGGCTGTTAAAGTGGAACTAGGGGCTGTTAAAGTGGAACTAGGGGCTGTTAAAGTGGAACTAGGGGCTGTTAAAGTGGAACTAGGGGCTGTTAAAGTGGAACTAGGGGCTGTTAAAGTGGAACTAGGGGCTGTTAAAGTATAACTAGGGGATGTTAAAGTGGAACTAGGGGCTGTTAAAGTATAACTAGGGGCTGTTAAAGTGGAACTAGGGGCTGTTAAAGTATAACTAGGGGCTGTTAAAGTATAACTAGGGGCTGTTAAAGTATAACTAGGGGCTGTTAAAGTATAACTAGGGGCTGTTAAAGTGTAACTAGGGGCTGTTAAAGTATAACTAAGAGCTGTTAAAGCAAACGCAACACATGGCCTCTGACAGCAGGACGGAGACCACATGACCATCTAGAGTCTTGACTGTTGCTATCGACAGAACAAGAATCGAAGTTCAATTACCAAGGCTCCACAATAGCAGTGACCGGGGTAGACGAGGTCATGAATTGAACGAGGTCATTCATATATAAATGGTAAACTTTGACCTCAAACCATCTGCTTCCTTCCTGAAATCCTACGAACAACTAAAGTCTAGGTACAAGTTGGAAGAAGTGGAGATGTTACCCAGGGGTCGTTATTGCTAGATATTGCAATTCAACTGTAACCTGCAACACAACATAGTGTGACAGTTCCAGCTGGAGCATGAACGTTTAGGGCAGTTGAGATTGGGCTGGCGACCAAAGGTAGCCTGAATGCGTGCCAAGGTCAATCAACGGTTCTACACTAGGCCCACAAAGAAAAAGATGCGTTTAGGTGAAAGACTTTGTCTGGTACAGGGGTGTGTGTTCAGATCTGTGGTAAGGATTCGGAGCTGACCACTCTGGCGTTCAGAACTGGCATAGATGGGGGCTGGTGACAGTCTGATACTGCCATTTAGAGTGACAGGGATTCGTGGATAGCCAACGACTAACATTTAGATGGAGGTAGTTCCAAATTGAAGTGTTGGCTAGGCCAGACAGCCAATAGAAGACCATTAGACAACCATCTTGTTGAGTGAGACTATAAAATACTCTACAAAGATGAACTCAGGAGACTGGCTAGGAGGAAGGCTGAGAGTGAGTCTCAGAGTGAGTGAGTTTGCAGGGTGACTGGAACATCATACATCTCGAGTTGACTAGTCGCGCTCAATAGATCTATATGATGGACACCATGTGAACAGTTAAAAATCTGAATGTGTGTCGTACGTGCAGAACACCTAGTGAATAATGCGATCTAATTACATATGAATGTACAGATTCGCGTGAATATGTAAAGTGATCAAAGTATTTGTGAATGTTGCCTGATTGTAAGTGATCTAATGGTATGTGAATGTACAGATTTGTCTGAGTACCTAATCTGATCGCCAGGACGAGTTTGTGATTGCGTGTTGAGTGTGCAGATAGGGAAATGCAGCGGTCAGAATAATGGGTCCTATTGATCTTGGAGAAACCATCATAAGCTAGTGCTTAAAATTACCTATTTTAGTTCAATATACATATTATAATTATTTAGTTTAGATGTACTTTCTTGTTGTTGATACTGTTGAACAATTTTTCTTGTAATAAATAATATTCTTTTTTTTTTTTGGTCAGGAAAGTGTTTACCGTGTTTTACTGTGTGAAGTTGTGTCGTGTTGTAGATACATGAAGTAACTCTTTAGATAAGTAACTACTCAGCCGAACCTAGACTCTACCACAATATAATATGCTTAAACGGAAGAAGTCAGCGATAAAATAATAATTATGAACAGCGTTTTAGCTCTTTCAGGAGAGCTTTGAGCATTCAGTTCAATATCTATTCCGGACTATTAACATTGAGTACAATTTATATTCGGGCCATGAACATTGCACAGAATGTAAATTGGAGACACTGAAAGTTTCATAAACTTATATTGGAGTCCCTGAACTTTGCGCAGATTATATTTTTGGAGTTTTGAACATGCAATAAACTTTATTTCTGGTACTCTAAACTTGCAGAAACTGTATTTGGAGAACCTGTACATAAGCTTTAAGCCGTGCACTTTGGGTACACTTTATTTTGGGGAACCTGAACTTTACCAAAATTATTTATTGAGAGCCATGAACATTGCATAAACTTTATATTGAGAGTCATTACCGTTACATAAACTTTACATCGAAAACCATGGAAATTATATGCAGGTTGTATTGAGAATTATGAACATTGCATGAACTTTATTTTGATGGTCGGGAACATTACATAAAATGTAAATTGAGGCTCGATAAGAACATTACGTAAACTGTAAATTGAGGCTGGATAAGAAAATTACATAAACTGTAAATTGAGGCTGGATAAGAAAATTACATAAACTGTAAATTGAGTCTGGATAAGAAAATTACATAAACTGTAAATTGAGGCTGGATAAGAAAATTACATAAACTGTAAATTGAGGCTCGATAAGAACACTACATAAACTGTATTTTAATGCCAAGCAGATCACATTCACTTTATATTAGGGCCAGGAACATTACATAAATAATAAATTAAAACCAAATGATCTTAGCATAAACTATACACTGAGAGGTAAAAAATATTACAAATTCTATACATTTTTAGTGAAAAAACATTATTTAAACTGTAAATTCAGAGCTAAAAACATTATATAAACTATAAATTGAGAGCTAATGAACATTACATAACCTTTGTATTGAAAGCTAACAACATTATATAAAAATAAACTATAAATTTATAACTTATTAACATTACATAAACTATAAATAGTCAGCTACAAACTTAAATTTCTAAAAATGTCTGTTTATCTATCTATCTTTTCTTGTTTCTCTGCCTCTTATTTCATCTCAGTGTTTGTCATTCTATTGATATATTTCTCTACCTTCATGCCTGTCTGTCTGTGTATTTCCATGTCTGTTTACTTGTATGTATGTCTGTCTCTTTGTGCTCTGACGTCGTGGTCTCCAGCAAATGGCGCAAAGGAAGGTGAGTGCAGAAGGAGAGGAAGAGGGGACAAAGAGAGAGAGAGAGAAAAAGAGCTGGAAAGAGAAAATGTCGAAGAAAGTCAGATACGTGGGTTAAAAAATGTTCGTATAGGCTACTGGAATTGCCGCAGCGCTACCAAACGTGATTCTCAAAAATTTGGTGTACGATTTCGACATCTTCATGATCCAGGAGACCTGCTTGAAGGATAATGTTACCATCAGGTGTCCAGGGTACAGGTGCTACAGTAATCCATACGGGCCCGGTAAGCAGGGACTGGCAATGTAAGTGAAGCAAGAACTTCCCCATACATGGATAGATACTAGCGCCTGTAAAATTGAGGATGTCGAGATACAAGGGATTGAAGTAACAATCAACCACCAAGAATGGAGAATCTACTGCGTACACGCTCACGTAGATCATCTCGTGGAGGATGTAAAGTGGGAATTTCTGTCGGACGTCAGAGTCACAGAGCAAAAAGGGCCTCATTGCAGGTGACTTTAATGCCAGGTCAAAGGAGTGGGGAAATGTCACTGAAAATAGGCAAGGGGTAGCCTTGAGCCAGGCAAGAGGTCGCCTTGAGCCAGGCAAGAGGTCGGCTTGAGCCAAGTATTAGTCCACACAAACTTCACTGTCGTGAATGACGGACGTCCGACTAGAATAGCATCTCGACCGGGAGATACGGACATTCGACCTGGCTCTTATATCCAGTGATGTTGCTCCATCCACACGCTGGGACGTATTACTGGCACACGAGAGCGACCACTTGCCGTGTGTCGTACTTGTACCCAGAGGAAAGCACAACAGGCACCGGAAATCCAAACAGGTGTTCAGATAAACGTACGAATATGATAATGTAGTGAACAAGCTGTGCCAGACGATCGGACGCAGGACCACTAGATCCCCATTTGTCCAACCACCCTGGTGGAATCAAGCTGTTGATACGGCCTGGAGAGAAAAGGAGGCGGCAACAAAGGACTGGCACAAAGCCAGAAAGAGAGCTGGTAATACTGTCGTTGAACGAGAAGGAGATAAAACGCAAAGCTACCAATTTCTTTAAAGCGTTAGCTTCGTATTCCAAAAGCGAGCGATAGGAGGAGTTCATTAAAGGTGTGGGTAATGATATTAGCCTCCAGAAGTTCTGGCACATGCATCGCAAGATGAATAGAAAGACTACAAGCCAGCTTATCTCCAACATTCAAGACACCACAGGAAGTCTCCTGAAGACAGACGAAGAGAAGTGTCTGATTTTTTTTCAGTCGATATGTTGCCCAGACTGACAAAGGTGACAGAGATGCCCGTCAGGAAACTCGGAAAGACATCTTAGACGCAGCCATCAGGGAGAGGCTTATGTGGACCTTATCACCGAGGCAGAGGTCGTAAATAGCCTACTTACCAGCAAAAACACGGCCCCAGGTCCTGATGGTGTACAGTATTGCCAGATCAAGCAGTTGGATGAGACCGAGATAAGAAATATGGTGAAGGGGTTCAACCACACTATAGAGAGGTCATCTGTGCCTGAGGACTAGCTTCATAGCTATATGTGCCCTCTGCCTAAACCTGGTAAGGACTCCACGCTTCTCGGCAGCTATCGAATAATCACCATACAAAATGTATATGGAAAATTGCTCGAGAAGATAGTGACCAGGAAAATAATGGCCTACATTGAACGGGAGCAGATTCTACCCGACACGATGGGCAACTATAGAACAGCGAAGGAGACCTGGGCTAACGCTGGAACTTTCACAGTATGATGTGTACGAGGGGTTTCAGTCAAAGCAAGAAACAGTCGGGGTGGCACTCGACCTGGAAGACGCAGACAACCGTGTCTGAAGCAGTGTGGTTTAAACCCTTGGCTGGTTAGTTGGATATCAGCTGCCCTGATGGAAAGAACAGTTGCACTACGCGTGGGATGGTGGACATCAGAACCGAGACAAATATGTCCAGGACTGCCTCAAGGGTCTCCGCTCTCACTGCTGCTGTTCAACATTTACACAGTAAAAGTGGCCAATATTCAACCCACAGGGACAGGGCGAACGTTGACATTTGCCGATGACATCCTAACGTACAGGACTGGCTCAGATAGGCAAGAGTTGGTCAAAGACATCTAGGAAACCTAGCACGGAATCTCACAGTGATGCAGCGACTGAAGCTCCAAGATCAATCCGAACAAGTCTGCATGATGTGGTGCAGCGACTGAAGCTCCAAGATCAATCCGAACAAGTCTGCATGATGTGGTGCAGCGACTGAAGCTCCAAGATCAATCCGAACAAGTCTGCATGATGTGGTGCAGCGACTGAAGCTCCAAGATTAATCCGAAACAAGTCTGCATGATGTGGTGCAGCGACTGAAGCTCCAAGATCAATCCGAAACAAGTCTGCATGATGTGGTGCAGCGACTCAAGCTCCAAGATCAATCCGAAACAGGCCTGCATGATGTGGTGCTCTTTAAATAATTCCATAGTAAAAGCTGAACTCCCGGGCATCACTTTTGATGGTTGCACCATTGACAGGTGTGACTGGTTGAAATACCTCGGAGTGACATTTGATCGCAGTCTGTCCTATAACTACCATGTTGACCGTATCGTACGAAGATGTAAGAGAGGGTTAGGAGCACTCAAGACCATGGCTGCTGCCGATTTGGAACAACTCCTGTTCATCCTATTTCGTCAGGTCGTGTTGTCTGTCATCGATTACAGACTAGGCATCCTCACACTATCAAGAACACAGTGTGAAAGTTTAGAACGCATCCAGAATGAATGTATGCGACTAGTTCTGGGCTGCAGTAGTGATACCCCGATTGGGATGATGCGGTTAATGTTGGGATTGTAATGGGTGGCATCCATACATGAATTGGCACAAGTCAAAACATATATGTCTGACACCACAGACAAGCGGTACCCTCTGTACAGTAGTATCTCAGATATCAAGGGATCAAGAATCAAGAGAGAGGCATCATGGATGGCACAGGCAGAGACAACAATCGGACACGTCACTCCAGTTGAGACGATAGCCAAAAGGGAAGAATGGGTCCACACTGGTGATAGAATTATATATACTAGAGAGTCATCATAACCTTTGGCAAGGAATGCAGAGAACAGAGCAACGGGGCAGCAGATCACGAGGTGAATCAACTGATAAATGAGATCACCCAGGAGAGTGATGCTGCCATATACACCGACAGATCAGTGCTGCGCAGTGGAACAACAGGCTGTGGTTTCTCGGCTAGAGTGAGAGGAGAGGTCGTGGCTGAGCGCCGGGCATACATGTCATCAACCTCCAGTATGAGAATGGAGACGGAAGCAGTGACCTCAGCACTGAAATGGATATCTGAGACTTCTATAACAAAGGCAGTCATCGTGACAGACGCTCAAGCAGTACCTCAGAAAGTACAGAAGGGATGGCTTAGGTACGAGTAGAAAACAGCTGTTGAGGCCTCAAACCTCCAGGCGCTGACCTAGATCTACTGTCCTGCTCATGCAGGGTTCAGGGCAATGAAAGAGCTGATATCATGGCTTCACAAGCTCCCATCATGGGCACATTGGTGATGGATAGAAGTGACATTTTTAAATCAATCAATGACCGCCTGCTGATGACACCGCAATAGATGAAGCAGAAATCCACAGACTGCAAAGTTTCGACATTAAACGAGGTTCGAGTGGAGTAGGGTGCATGATAGGACAGAGCAGGAGCGTGTACAACCAGCGAGCTACAGGGACCATCAGCATCCATACCTTACGCCATTTGATGAGAGAGACTGAGCCCCTATGGGTATGCCCGGAGTGCAGTGACGTCGATTCCTAGAAACAGAATGTCTGTCTCTGTGTGTCTATCTATCTCTGGTTATCTCTCTGCATATGTAAATATGCATTTGATATCTGTATCTGTCTGTCTTTGTATACGTGTATTTGTTAGGTGCTTATATCTTCATATACGTATCTGTCAATTACGTGATCTCTGTCTATGTATGTATGTCTATGTATCTTTGTCACCCTGTCAATGTCTATGTATTCGAATAATTGTTTGTCTGCCAATATATTTTTTTCTGCTTACCTGCAAATACATGTATCTATTTATTCCAATGTCTATTAGCGTACGCGTATCTTTAATATCTATTCTATCACTGACAAATAAACTAAGCAATAGTCCCCCAACACTCTCTTTGGGAACGTCACGAGCTAATAACTAGGCACGAAGCTCTTCTACAACAACAAGAAGAAGAACACAAATGTCTTTGCTAGTTGAGGCCTATGAGCGAGACCAATGCCGCCAACCGTTTGTTGACAATACCTCCCTGATTACCAATTATTGCCGCAACCTAACAGCCAATCTACTTCTTCACAAAAGTAATCAGAAATAAAAATTCCTGTTGGCCAAAAATCGATACCAGAATTAATGTTTATTATCCCCAAATCTAAACACGCGCAAAGAAGCGAGAGATTCATCATGACATCTCCTCTTGTTTTCTTTCACTGTCGTTTTGAAAACTCATCAATGCTTCTGAAATCTCGTCCGAATTGTTAATGTCGTTTATCGTCTGCAATCTGCGTCAATCGTTTGTTTTATTCTCTGTATCGTTTTGTGACCCCAACGACAGGAGATACGGACCATTCTGTGAGGCCGACTAGGATTTCCTGGCATTGTATTCTCATGAGGATGCACCTCATCAACCGCCAATAGGCGTCGATGTTGTTCTAAAAGCTGTTCGTAATCTGAGTGCGTCATTCTTTGCGGTATTTCTCTGGTT
Organism: Ariolimax columbianus; assembly: GCA_036924085.1. Classification (NCBI taxonomy): domain Eukaryota; kingdom Metazoa; phylum Mollusca; class Gastropoda; order Stylommatophora; family Arionidae; genus Ariolimax; species Ariolimax columbianus. Next base: position 5,108,699 of record JAVGWX010000016.1, on the reverse strand, counting down.
GCGGTTTTGTATACTCTTTAGCATACTGAATACGATGACCTGGATCCTCCCTGCGTCTTCCTAGCTGGGTCCACCTCGTTAGGTCCTCCTCCTTGTATCCTCCTCGCTGGGTCCTCTTCTCTGTGTCCCCCTCGCTCGGTCCACCTCGTTAGGTCATCTTTGCTGTGTCCTGCTCGCTGGGTTCCTCACGCTCGGTCTGTCTCTCTCCGTCTGCCTCGCTGTGTCCTTCTCGCTGTGTCGTTCTCGCTGGGTGCTCCTCGCTCGATCCGCCTCGTTGTATCCTCCTGGCTGGGTCCCTCTTGCTCGGTCCACCTCGTTAGATCATCTTTTCTGTGTTCTCCTCGCTGGGTCCCTCTCGCTCGGTCCTCCTCGCTCAGTCCTCCTCGCTCGGTCCTCTTCGCTCGGTCCTCCTCGCTGGATCCATCTCGCAAAGTCCTCCTCACTCGATCCTCCTCGCTGGGTCCCTCTCGCTCGGTCCTCCTCGTTGTAACGCAATTCAATGCTCCTCAGTAGACTCATCTCTACGAGGATCACCATTCCGATCCCCAATTGGTTGACCAGGCTGCTGCAGCACATCATGACTTTAGGTGTGCGGTGTGGAAGATTGATAAAGACTAGGTTATTTTATTTCAACTGACCATGACGCGTAAGACAAAGCATTCACAAAACGCATATAACACAAACAAATCAGATTACAAGTCACGACGAACACCACGTGGCAGATGGATAGAGTACGTAACAGAAACCAAACAACGACACTGGCTAACAAAAACCGATGCAGCACACGTTGCACAACAAAGACAACGTCAACCGTCGCCGCTTGACGGCACATGGGAACGATGAAGTAAATTAACTAGCGTTGGACAGCAACCTAGCCAATGTCGTAATCTGGTGGAAAACATAAATACCTATTTTCATCAAATCGACCTTGGGAGACAGAAGAAAAATGAAACCATTGTTGTCATCAAGTTCTCACGGTGAAAGAGACAAATGAAACTTAGAAAACAATTTAAATGTTGTCTGTTCTGTCTGTCTCTAGTAGTCCCATAGGGAAAACTGTTATCGGGGATGAAGTGTTAAAAACTTCAAAGCCTCAGCTTTCTATGAGATGAACTGACTAGTTATTTTTTTTTGTGTTTTTCTTCCCTAATGCTAAGCTAGATAAACATTTTAATGAACTGAAGCATGTCGTTAACAGGGATCGAACTTAATACCATTGCAGCGGCAAGCGATCACTCTACCACATTGCTACTCAGCCACTGTATGTTTTGGCAGTATTCATTCATTCATTCATTCATTCATGCTCTCATTTGTTCATATTTCCGCTCCAGCGTGGATCAAAGGTTTCAGTCTCAGCTCATCAAGTTACAGGACGACTCCAAACTATTGCAATTGTTGGTTATGTGACATGTCTTTTTACATGATGAAAATGCCAGCTCCAAGGACACTCCTCATTAGATGCATTTCACAACATACTTGTAAGATTAAATTGTACTTATACTTTCCACTCACCACACGACCCGGTAGATCTAGGCATATGCATTGCTAGGATATGTCCAAGAATATTCTACATGGCTGTAGTGTAAACAATTGGAGACAATGAGACGTGTGGGGCTGTTACAATGAGACGTGTATAATTGTTACAATGAGACGTGTATAATTGTTACAATGAGACGTGTATAATTGTTACAATGAGACGTGTATAATTGTTACAATGAGACGTATGTAGCTGTTACAATGAAACGTATAAAGTTGGTTACAATGGGACGTGTATATTTGTTACAATGAGACGTGTATAGCTGGTATAATGGGACTTGTACATCTGTTACAATGAGACGTGTGGGGCTGTTACAATGAGACGTGTATAATTGTTACAATGAGACGTGTATAATTGTTACAATGAGACGTGTTTAGCTGTTACAATGAGACGTGTATATCTGGTACAATGAGACGTGTATAGCTGGTACAATGAGACGTGTACAGCTGGTACAATGAGACGTGTATAGCTGGTACAATGAGACGTGTTTAGCTGGTACAATGAGACGTGTATATCTGGTACAATGAGACGTGTATAGCTGGTACAATGAGACGTGTACAGCTGTTACAATGAGATGTGTATAGCTGGTACAATGGGGCGTGTATAGCAGATACTTCTTCTTGTGGATCGGTCGGACCACTAATTGTGTAAAAAAAAAAAAAGCAGGCTCACGGTAGCCCGCTGTGCAGACAAGATCTGTTCAAAAAGTTCAATGAACCTTTTTTGAACGACTTGAAGCTAGTAAGCATTGTCTTTCTCGAAATTCTTCCGTGCTCGAATTATGTATCCATGACCAAACAGGAAACAGAACATACTGGCTACACAAAAAACGATGCCTTTTACCAGTTGAACAGAAGAGAGCAGGTCGTGGTCTTCAGACTTCGCACTGGCCACAATAGACTGAGGTACCACCTATTCAACAAATTGAAGATAGGTGGCACTGACGAATGCCCGTGTGGTACCGGGAAAATGACCACTGACCATTTACTGCAAAACTGCCCGACATACAGAGAGAGCAGATGTGGCCATCACCAGTGGCAACACTAGACAAGCTCTATGGCAGTGTTGACAGCCTCAGGATGACCGCTGCTTTTTTCGAAAAACTTAAGGCTGATGTCTGACTGCGTACGAAGAAGAAAAAGAAGAAGATCAAAAAGAAGAAGAAGAAGAAGAAGAAGAAGAAGAATTATGTATCGTTCCGAAAGCTGTTTTCACTTTTAAAAGAGTAATGTTAAGCATTTTTGAGGATTATGCGTAGATAAGGTCTGCCAGCTGACCATAATTTCTTCGATGGTCTGAAAATATGATCCTTTCTTCTTTTTCTTCCTCGTTCTTCTTCAGACCTCGACTTCAATGACTCTGAAGAAGGCAGCAGTCGACTCAAGACTCCGTGCACTTTCGTACAGCTTCTCGTGGAAGGACACTGGCTGTTGCCAAATGCTACTTCTTTTGTCGGTATACGATGGGCACGACTCCAAAATGTGTTCTGTCGCCATTGGGGGTGTGCCGAATACAGTACCTGGGGCCAGGTCAGGGGAATAGAGTACATCGGGCTAGGTCAGGGGAATAGAGTACATCGGGTCAGGTCAGGGTAATAGAGTACATCGGGCTAGGTCAGGGGAATAGAGTACATCGGGCTAGGTCAGGGGAATAGAGTACATCGGGCCAGGTCAGGGTAATAGAGTACATCGGGCTAGGTCAGGGGAATAGAGTACATCGGGCTAGGTCAGGGGAATATAGTACATCAGGCTAGGTCAGGGGAATAGAGTACATGAGGCCGGGTCAGCTGAATGGGGTAGCCGGGGCCGCTTCAGGTGAGTAGGGTTGTCAGGGTCGGGTGGGTTGAATAGGGTGTGCCCTGTCTAAGCAGGGTAGCCGGGGCAGGGTCAGGTGAGTAGAGTGGCCTAGACCGAGTCAGGTGAGTAGAGTGACCTTGGTCGAGTCATGTGAGTAATGTAGCTGGGGCTGGGTCAGGCAAGTAGGGAGGGTCGGGGTTGGATCAGGTAAGTAGGGTAGTCGGGGTTGGGTCAGGTAAGTAGGGTAATCGGGGTCCGGTCAGGTAAGTAGGGTAGTCGGGGTTGGGTCAGGTAAGTAGGGTAATCGGGGTCTGGTCAGGTAAGTAGGGTAGTCGGGGTTGGCTCAGGTAAGTAGGGTAGTCGGGGTTGGGTCAGGTAAGTAGGGTAGTCGGGGTTTGGTCAGGTAAGTAGGGTAGTCGGGGTCCGGTCAGGTAAGTAGGGTAGTCGGGGTCCGGTCAGGTAAGTAGGGTAGTCGGGGGTCTGGTCAGGTAAGTAGGGTAGTCGGGGTCCAGTCAGGTAAGTAGGGTAGCCGGGGTCCAGTCAGGTAAGTAGGGTAGTCAGGGTCCGGTCAGGTAAGTAGGGTAGTCGTGGTCTGGTCAGGTAAGTAGGGTAGTCGGGGTCTAGTCAGGTAAGTAGGGTAGCCGGGGTCCAGTCAGGTAAGTAGGGTAGTCGGTGTCTGATCAGGTAAGTAGGGTAGCCGGTGTCCAGTCAGGTAAGTAGGGTAGTTGGGGTCTGGTCAGGTAAGTAGGGTGGTCGGGGTCTGGTCAGGTCAGTATGGTAGTCGGGGTCCAGTCAGGTAAGTAGGGTAGTCGTGGTCTGGTCAGGTAAGTAGGGTAGTCGGGGTCTAGTCAGGTAAGTAGGGTAGCCGGGGTCCAGTCAGGTAAGTAGGGTAGTCGGTGTCTGATCAGGTAAGTAGGGTAGCCGGTGTCCAGTCAGGTAAGTAGGGTAGTTGGGGTCTGGTCAGGTAAGTAGGGTGGTCGGGGTCTGGTCAGGTCAGTATGGTAGTCGGGGTCCAGTCAGGTAAGTAGGGTAGTCGGGGTCCGGTCAGGTAAGTAGGGTAGTCAGGGTCTGGACAGGTAAGTAGGGTAGTCGGGGTCCGGTCAGGTAAGTAGGGTAGTCGGGGTCCAGTCAGGTAAGTAGGGTAGTCGGGGTCCGGTCAGGTATGTAGGGTAGTCGGGGTCTGGACAGGTAAGTAGGGTAGTCGGGGTCCGGTCAGGTAAGTAGGGTAGTCGGAGTCTGGTCAGGTGAATAGGGTAGTCAGGGTCCTGTCAGGTAAGCAGGTAACCATGGTCGGGTCAGGCAAGTCGGTATACTGGGTCGGGTCAGGCAAGTAGGGTATGCTGGGTCCGGTCAGGTAAGAAGGGTAGCCAAAGTCGCATATTTATCTGTGTTGTCCTCCCAAATTCTCAGACGAGCAGTGACGTTAGGCTGATACATGAAGTGGCCCCAAGAACTGTTTTCTTGCAACTCATACCTTTTCTCTTTCCCGTTGTCCCAAAGACGTTTCAGGACGTCCAGATGTAACTGTTTGACACTCCTATGACGTGTCATCACGTCAAGACAGTAGCTGTTTGACCCCGAATGACGTTTCAGCACGTCAATATAGTAACTATTTGACCCTCCTATGACGTTTTTCCCTCCTATGACGTTTGACACTCCTATAACGTTTGACACTCCTATAACGTTTTACCCTCATATGACGTTTGACACTCCTATAACGTTTTACCCTCATATGACGTTTGACACTCCTATAACGTTTGACCCCCCTATGACGTTTGATCCTCCTATGACGTTTGACCCGTCAGAATTAATCCATGGGGCACAACAACCTCGAAACCACCATGTCGACACGACTTTCAAATTCGACATGATGCCGCACCTTTTTCTATTTTTGAATTATTTCTAACCAACTGTCAGGACCACATTTCCGTCTTGAAGACTTCTCCGTAGACCCATGATTCATAGCTGACTATATCGTCATCCGTGAAGCTGCCGCTAACCCGGATATAACGATCTAGAAGACACGATTGTCCGATAGTGTGTCCGGAGTCGTGAAACGGACCTCCTAGATACCCGGATGCATTTATAATTTCTCTGTTAAAATGTCCTGAATTAATCTAATGGAAATCTGTGATTCTTCTGCTATTTCTTGAATTGTCAAAGGATGATTGGGAACCATGTTTCATCAGTAGATCGCAGTGCCATAGAAATCAGTCTTTGATGTTTCACTTTCTCGCTCCAAGCTATGCAATGACGTCCATCACAGGTGGATTTTTCACTTGGAACCAGTACTGACATATGGCAGTGAATCATAGGCAACCAGTAAGAAAGTGCATAGATCTTTGAAAGCAACGGAGATGTGGTTTTACAGAAGAATGCTGAAATCCAATGGACTGTAAGGTTGACTAATGATACAGTACTCGAGGAGGCACACACATGAAGACAATTTATTGCAAGAATCAGAAATACGCATTCATCCTTTTTCATGCATGCAATGAGAAGAGGCGGCTTGGAGGACGTCGTGACAACGGGAAGGATAACAGGAAAGAAAGACAGAGGAAGGCACAGAGAGAAGATGTTGAACAGCCGGAAAGAATGGCACGAGCGACAATCAACAACAGAGTTTGTAAACGACTTACGTAAAAGTAGCGGATTGAGGAACATGCTCGCCAGCGCCAGCCGGTGTGACACCTGATGATGATGTATACAAGCATATGTTGTGGTCTTTACATGTTCATGGTTCTACGGGATGAGGCTGCTATCTACATTTACAACCTTCTTTAGTGGACTTTTACGACATGATTAAAATGTTGCCGTGGTTGTATTCTTTCATACGTTTCCACTTGTTTCTACCCAGCTTCAACTCTATTCTTACCCAATCTTTAAACAACCTGTACTTAATCTATATCCAACTTTTAACCAACTTCTTCGTAATCTCTACCCAACCTCTACCCAATATCTATCAAACTTCTACCCAAAATCTACCAAATCTCTACCCAACTTCTTTCTAAACCTTAACCCATCTTCTACTTACTTTCTACCCAATCTCTACCGTCATTCTACCCAATCTCTACCGTAATTCTACCCGACCTCTACCCAACGTCTACCCAGCCTCTGCCCAATCTCTACCCAACCTATATCAACCTATACTTAACCTCAACATGTTGAATATTTTACCAATCTCTACCCAATCTCTACCGTAATTCTACTTAACGTCTACTCAACCTCTACCCAAACTCTACCCAATGTCTGCTCAACCTCTACCCAACCTCTGCTCAACGTCTACCCAACCTCTACCCAACGTCTACCCAACCTCTAACCAATCTCTACCCAACCTCTACCCAATCTCTATCTTAATTCTATTCAACCTATACCCAAAATCTACCCAACCTCTACCCAACGTCTACCCAACCTCTACCCAATCTTTACCCAACATCTACCCAATCTCTATCTTAATTCTATCCAACCTATACCCAACTTCTACCCAACCTCTACCCAATCTCTACCCAATCTCCACACGAAGGTTTTAAATGGCGCTAGCAACCTCATAGCGTAAAATAAATTGCTTGAGAAACCAGCAGATAAAGTGACAACCGAAAAGTGAGGAACAATGTGTAAAGCCCAGAAGTATCCGTTGTTTACAATAGCATGCTGTGCAATCTTTGTCTCCAAACTCCTCTCAAAGTATTCATTGATTGGTTCATTTCACATCAATCATAAAGTGTCAGAGTTCAAGGGTTAGCCGCTGGTCACTGATGCATAAAACCGCTAGTCTGAGCATCTGCCATGCAAACAGTGCATAACGTTAGACAGATATGCCTCATTGTTCCGGCGATTTCCGTTTCACTTTCAAAAGAGTTCCGCATCCGGTCATCGCGTCAGGCGTGTCACGTCTATTGTATTTATTTATAGATTTTGGCTGATCCTGCAGACACCACAAAGATAATTCTGGGCACAAACTTGTGAAGGAAATACGAGAGGCAATTGTGTGTATGTGTGTGTGTGTGTTTATGTGGGTGTGTGTGTGTTTATGTGGGTGTGTGTGTTTAGGTGGGTATGCCTGTGTTTATGTAGGTATGTGTGTGTTTTTATGTCGGTGTGTGTGTGTGTGTTTAGGTGGGTATGCCTGTGTTTATGTGGGTGTGTGTGTGTTTTTATGTCGGTGTGTGTGTGTGTGTGTTTAGGTGGGTATGCCTGTGTTTATGTGGGTGTGTGTATGGGTTTATGTGGGTGTGTGTGTGTTTATGTGGGTGTGTGTGTTTATGTGAGTGTGTGTGTGTGTTTATGTGGGTGTGTGTGTTTATGTGGGTGTGTGTGTGTTTATGTGGTTGTGTGTGTGTTATGTGGGTGTGTGTGTGTTTATGTGGGTGTGTGTGTGTTTATGTGGGTGTGTGTGTGTGTGTATTTAGGTGGGTATGCCTGTGTTTATGTGGGTGTGTGTGTGTGTTTTTATGTCGGTGTGTGTGTGTGTGTGTTTAAGTGGGTATGCCTGTGTTTATGTGGGTGTGTGTATAGGTTTATTTTGGTGTGTGTGTGTTTATGTGGGTGTGTGTGCATATGTGGTTTGTGTGGGTTTATGTTGGTGTGTGTGTTTATGTCGGTGTGTGTATGTGTGTGTTTATGTGAGTGTGCGTGTGTTTAAGTGGGTATGTGGGTGTGTATTTGTGTATGTTTATGTGGGTGTGTGGGTGTGTTTCTGTGGGTGTATTTATGTGGGTGTGTGTGTGTGTATGTTTAAGTGAGTGTGTGTGTGTTTATGTGGGTGTGTGTGTGTGTGTTTATGTGAGTGTGTGTGTGTTTATGTGAGTGTGTGTGTTTATGTTGGTATGTGTGTGTGTGTTTATGCGAGTATGTGTGTGTTTATGTGGGGGTGTGTGTGTTTATGTTAGTGTGTGTGTTTATATGGGGATGTGTGTGTTTATGTGAGTATGTGTGTGTGTGTATATATATATTAATATTGATAAATATAGTGTTGATTTGCGCCACTCTAAATGTGTGGTCTGGGTAAACGTACTGACAAAGACCTCCATCTCTCGCCCTCGTTATGCTTCTAACAACATGTATTTACAGCAGCCTAGCCAACAAGGTGAGTGTCGAGACTGTTGTCCGCAATGTGATAAGCTATCTGAGAAACGACATGGGAAGAGAGAATACCTCATCATAAGTATCGTATAACACCAACCAGCAACAACAACGACAGCAGCAACCTCGACAGCCAGCAACAGTAGCAGCAATAACAACAGCAACGAAAACAGCAACATCAGCCGAAATAATAGTATACCGGCAGCAGCAACGACAGCAATAATACAGCAGCTGTAGCAACAACAAAACACTGATATTAGAATAGATAGGACTTAGTGACACGGCCAGACCCCCTACCCCCACACCTACCATACCCCCACCATACCTCCGCCATACTCCTACCATACCCCTACCAAACTCCTACCATACCCCTACCATACCCCTACCAAACTCCTACCATACCCCTACCATACTCTACCACACTCCTACCATACCCCTACCATACCCCTACCATACCCCTACCATACCCCTGCCATACCCCTACCATACCCCTACCATACCCCTACCAAACTCCTACCATACCCCTACCAAACTCCTACCATACCCCTACCATACCCTACCAAACTCCTACCATACCCCTACCATATCCCTACCATGCCCCTACCACACTCCTACCATACCCCTACCAAACTCTTACCATACCCCTACCATACCCTACCAAACTCCTACCATACCCCTACCATACCCCTACCATACCCCTACCAAACTCCTACCATACCCCTACCAAACCCCTACCGTACCCCTACCAAACGCCTACCATACCCCTACCAAACTCCTACCATACCCCTACCATACCCCTACCAAACTCCTACCATACCCCTACCAAACGCCTACCATACCCCTACCATACCCTACCATACCCCTACCATACCCTACCATACCCTACCATACCCCTACCAAACTCCTACCATACCCCTACCATACCCCTACCATACCCCTACCATACCCCTACCATACACTACCATACCCCTACCAAACTCCTACCATACCCCTACCATACACTACCATACCCCTACCAAACTCCTACCATACCCCTACCATACCCCTACCAAACTCCTACCATACCCCTACCAAACTCCTACCATACCCCTACCAAACTCCTACCATACCCCTACCAAACACCTACCATACCCCTACCAAACTCCTACCATACCCCTACCATACCCTACCATACCCCTACCATACTCTACCATACCCCTACCATACCCCTACCAAACTCCTACCATACCCCTACCATACCCCTACCATACCCTACCATACCCCTACTATACCCCTACCATACCCTACCATACCCCTACCATACCCTTCAACATGGAGAAAAATGCGACATTGAGGATTCTACACCCAGTTAGCACCCTCATAATAAAAAAAAATATACCAAAAAAAAAACCTTAACCTTTATCTGCTGGTAAAGGCATTATGACATGGAACCAGCTGGGACCTGTGCTTCGACTGGAGTGAAGAGTGTGTACATATGTACACCTGTGTACAACCATATGTGCACGTGAACACTCGTGTGCAACAATATGTGCAACAATATGTGCACATGTACACCCGTGTGCAACTTTATGTGCACATGTACATTTGTGTACTACACCTAGAAGCGTACCAATAAATGTATTATGCACCCGTCACTTTATATCCAGGGCCTGTTTATCACTTCAACAACTAAATCTGCCCCCTCCCCCCCCCCCCCCTCAGCGTACACTCGCAATGCTCACCGTCCTCTTATTGACTGTTTATAGCCCTCCCCAACCTCACCACCCTCTTATTGACTGTTTATAGCCCTCCCCAACCTCACCGTCCTCTTATTGACTGTTTATAGCCCTCCCCAACTTCACCCTCCCCTGATTGACTGTTGATATCCCCCCCCAACCTCACCCTCCCCTGATTGACTGTTGATAGCCCTCCCCAACCAAAAACTTTATCCCTGAGTACAAGCCGTCCGCTCGCAAGCTGCAGAGTTTGAGGGTAAGTTCTCTTTGCTGACAACAGGATTTTTCACGCGCCTCGTTCTAGCGACATGTCGATGTGAGCGCGATAAGTCAAATTCTATCTTGCCAGCCCCTGGCATAACTTGCTTCTGACGCTCAGATTCTCTGGGCTTTTGAGATGATCTCTTAGAAGATATAGATAAAAGAACGGTAAGGAATATATTTAGACATTCCGGCTTTTGAGAGTAAATTGGTGGACGGTTAGAGCAGGCAGTGAAACTTGTTGAATGAATATCATTTTTGAGTGGCAGAAGTTTTCCATGAAGCTACAGGCTAGAGAGGGTACCAAACAGCAGGTCATGATGTTACCTTAGTAGGGACTGCCCTGTTGGAGATTTGTTTCTGGGGCTAAGTTTTTTTAATTAGATGGGCCGATCAGCCGTCATGTGTCACACCCTCCCTTCTATAACTGTAAATAAAAGATTATTTACAGCTAGGTAGACTAGAGCGTGGATCCTGAGAGAGTTAAAAGTACGTTCTGAAATTGACAATTAGTTGTTATGAGAAGGACAGTACTGAATGGAGATAAAAGGGGGGAGGGTGGTGTTGGTGGAAAGGTGGGGTTGTGTTGGTAGAAGGGTGGGGGGGGGTGGTTTGGTGTTGATAGAAGGTGGTGGGGAGGTGAGGTGGTGTTGGTGGAAAGGGGGGAGGTAGCAGTTAGTGTCAGGGACACCGTACTGATCAAGACCTCCACCTACAACATTAATGGGGTCACATCTCCTCGCGGAGGCAACAACTAGTGTCAGGGACACCGTACTGATCAAGGCCTCCACCCACAACATTAATGGGGTCACATCTCCTCGCGGAGGCAACAACTAGTGCCAGGGACACCGTACTGATCAAGACCTCCACCTACAACATTAATGGGGTCACATCTCCTCGCGGAGGCAACAACTAGAGCCAGGGACACCGTACTGATCAAGACCTCCACCTACAACATTAATGGGGTCACATCTCCTCTCGGAGGCAACAACTAGAGCCAGGGACACCGTACTGATCAAGGTCTCCACCCACAACATTAATGGGGTCACATCTCACTAGAGCAACAGCTAGTGTCAGGACCAGGGACACCGTACTGATCATGACCTCCACCTCATAACGATGGTGCGTTACTAAAAACATTCTGTTAACAGCATCCTGGCAGCGAGGTGGTGCGCTCACTGAGACACCTAATCTTCGACAGAAGGCAATATGGCCTTAATGCACCTTGTCCGGTACACTTTGAGATATCTAGCAAGTCAAAGATGTTGTCAGCCCCAACCACCGGAGCGTCGTCGGGAGTGACAAATAAGCGTCTTTAGGTTCGGACAATGACAATCAGGAAACCATATGTCTCTCCTCAATTAATCAACCAGTCAACGAGTCAATCAATCAATCAATCAGTCAACCAGTCAATTAATCAATCAATCAGTCAACCAGCCAATCAATCACTAATTTATTATTCGTTTATTCATTTATTAAATAAATAAATTATGATATTCATCAACAAATCAATGTCAATCATTCAATCAATCTCAGTCAATCATTCAATCAATAATTCATTGATTCATTCGTTTATTCATTAAATCAGTCAATGAATTATTAAATATATCAACAAATCAATCAGTCAATCAATCTGTCAATTAATCAATCAATCAATAATTCAGTCATCAATCAAAACCATTCAACTCCATGTGGATCATAGGACTTCAACAAGTATTTGTCAAGTTCTCATATCCTGTGCCATCTTGTTCACCCCTTCCTTTCTGCATTTATGCTTACTAAATTGTCTCTTCTCCACAACTGTATAGGTCTCCCTCTACTTTTCTTGCCTTGAGGATTCCAGAACAGAGACTATTGTAATGCTATCAACTGTTTTCTGTAACGTGAGACCTATCCAGTGCCTTCTCCTTACGTCAAGTCCCACTGACACCTGTCAGGTTCTGTCCCAGTTCCCCAGGACAGACTTTATCATACCATTTTAATGCTTCTATTTGGCGTAGGCACTTATTTGTGACAGATTGAGTCGTTTTTGGTGCATCATTCGTTGTTCTCCGCGTCCCAGAGCCATGCAGTAGGACAGACTATACACTGGAGTTGAAAATCTCTATTTATGTGGTGAACCATTTCTTTTGATTTCCATAAATTCTCTTCTTCTTTTGTCGTCTCACTTTCTACCAGGTTGTAGCCCAGTGTGGTCTCACTTTCTACCGGGTTTCAGCCCAGTGTCGTGTTATGTATATGTCTTTTGTCGTCTCACTTTCTACCGGGTTGTAGCCCAGTGTCGTCTCACTTTCTACCGGGTTGTAGCCCAGTGTCGTCTCACTTTCTACCGGTTTGTAGCCCAGTGTCGTCTCACTTTCTACCGGGTTGTAGCCCAGTGTCGTCTCACTTTCTACCGGGTTGTAGCCCAGTGTCGTCTCACTTTCTACGGGATTGTAGCACAGAGTCGTCTCACTTTCTACCGGGTTGTAGCCCAGTGTGGTCTCACTTTCTACCGGGTTGTAGCCCAGTGTGGTCTCACTTTCTACCGGGTTGTAGCCCAGTGTGGTCTCACTTTCTACGCGATTGTAGCCCAGAGTCGTCTCACTTTCTACCGGGTTGTAGCCCAGTGTGGTCTCACTTTCTACCGGGTTGTAGCCCAGTGTGGTCTCACTTTCTACCGGGTTGTAGCCCAGTGTGGTCTCACTTTCTACGCGATTGTAGCCCAGAGTCGTGTTATGTATATGTCTTTTGTCGTCTCACTTTCTACCGGGTTGTAGCCCAGTGTCGTCTCACTTTCTACAGGGTTGCAGCCCAGTGTGGTCTCACTATCTACCGGGTTGTAGCCCAGTGTCGTCTCACTTTCTACCGGTTTGTAGCCCAGTGTCGTCTCACTTTCTACCGGGTTGTAGCCCAGTGTCGTCTCACTTTCTACCGGGTTGTAGCCCAGTGTCGTCTCACTTTCTACGGGATTGTAGCACAGAGTCGTCTCACTTTCTACCGGGTTGTAGCCCAGTGTGGTCTCACTTTCTACCGGGTTGTAGCCCAGTGTGGTCTCACTTTCTACCGGGTTGTAGCCCAGTGTGGTCTCACTTTCTACGCGATTGTAGCCCAGAGTCGTGTTATGTATATGTCTTTTGTCGTCTCACTTTCTACCGGGTTGTAGCCCAGTGTCGTCTCACTTTCTACAGGGTTGCAGCCCAGTGTGGTCTCACTATCTACCGGGTTGTAGCCCAGTGTGGTCTCACTTTCTACCGGGTTGTAGCCCAGTGTCTTGGTATGTATTTGTCTTTATTGTCTCACTTTTTACCGGGTTGTAGCCCAATGTCATGGTATGTATTTGTGTTTTTTTTGTCTCTTTCGTGGCCCAAGTGCCGGTATTCCCCATTTCACGGTAGGTCTCCTATAGACTTTCAATCCATCTTTTCACGGTAGATCTCCTATAGACTGTCAATTCATCTCTTCACGGTAGGTCTCCTATAGACTGTCAATCCATCTTTTCACGGTAGGTCTTCTGTAGACTGTCAATCCATCTTTTCACGGTAGGTCTCCTATAGACAGTCAATCCATCTTTTCACGGTAGGTCTTCTGTAGACTGTCAATCCATCTTTTCACGGTAGGTCTCCTATAGACTGCCAATCCATCTTTTCACGGTAGGTCTCCTTATAGACTGTCAATCCGTCTTTTCCTCGATCTAACGCCAGCCATTTTTCCTGATTCTCTAATGTAGAAGATTTCATGAACAATGTAAGACCTCTGTTTGTACCTACTGCGTTGTGGGTGTTGCTTCTAAGATAGATGAATGATTCGACCTCCTGATTTCATGAACAATGTATAAATTTCATTAAAAAATGACAGCCCCTCTCGTCTTCTGAATTCTCAATGTAATACCTCAGTTTGTACCTCCTGCGTTGTGGGTGTTGCTACTAAGATAGTTAATGATTCGACTTCCTGTAGTATTGTGTCTCTCAACAGAATATTATTGTTGTAATGGGCTTTTATTCCTCTTACTTGTATTTATTTATGTGCGGATCTCTTTCAGTGAAACGGAATCCATCAGCAGACTTAACCGCTGGTCAGAAATAAAGTGTTAGAGACCAGTATATGAAGTCTCTCTTCTCACATCACAATGTTTCATTTGACTCTATCCTACAGTCACACTCTTGCACAACATTCATTCTTGCCCTCGGGGTGAGACCCTTCCATTGCACTTTGGTTGGTTTGGCTTCTGAGAGCGCACAAACCTAGCAAAGGTACATACAGACGCACACATACATACAAGCACTGGCTTGTGCGTCTTAATATCGCCCAATTGACTACGGCCTGGTGTGGAATAGGCGCGCCTCCGCCAGTATAAACTAGTGAGTAAAATAAAAGAATGTAGGGTGTCCAGCTTCCTTCAGAACACTTGACCGCCGGTCAGGGATGAAGTGTTAGAGACTTCTTAATACTAAGCCACAGCTTGGGTGAGGTGGAGTGACCAGTTTCCCTCATCGCTGCCTTTTACTTCAATAACGCGTAAAACAAATACATAGTTGCTGTAATTGAACTCCTTACCTTTGCCCTGAATGCAAGGGCTCTATCACTTTGGGAATCAGACGAATATATCTCTCCTAAGTGAAATAAATTCATTTCCTTCAGCATTTCATTTCACGAGACGTGAGATTCCTCTCGTCTGTCTTGGATCCCAATCAGTTTTGACACTATTGAAAAATTATTTCTTTTGTTTATATTTTGAAGTTGACTTGTGTTTTACTGATTTATAATTAATACGTGTAAAAACTATCCTGCATTTTTTGTTGTAAAAACTGATGTAATGAGCAAACTCCTTTTTCAGATGTTTTATTAACGATCATTGATGTAACATCTCAGATGTATGGAGACATCCGGGTCACGATCACCTTTTAAAATCTCCGATTTATGTACACACCTTCTGCTGAAGTTGGGTGTGTCGGACCGAATGGTGCAAATATCTCAGTCAAGCTGTAAACCACGACGCAACGCATTCCGTTCTCCTGACTGCATCCTGCTATTTGTAAAGCCGTTTTCATGGTTTGGTAGAGTGAGATTGAGAACGAACGAAGAAGAAGAAGACGACGAAGGGAGATTGAGAACGAACGAAGAAGAAGAAGAAGAAGACGAAGGAAGATTGTACACATCCGGGTCACGAGCGTCTTTTGAAATGAAATTAGCTCGAGAACCAAATCTAGGATGTTGACAATACAATTGAACGCTTAGAAGACCAGGGCTCGTCACTTAGGAGACCAGGGCTCATCACTTAGGAGACCAGGGCTCGTCACTTAGGAGACCAGGGCTCGTCACTTAGGAAACCAGGGCTCGTCACTTAGGAGACCAGGGCTCGTCACTTAGGAGACCAGGGCTCGTCACTTAGGAGACCAGGGCTCGTCACTTAGGAGACCAGGGCTCGTCACTTAGGAGACCAGAGCTCGTCACTTAGGAGACCAGGGCTCGTCACTTAGGAGACCAGCGCTCGTCACTTAGGAGACCAGGGCTCGTCACTTAGGAGACCAGGGCTCGTCACTTAGGAGACCAGGGCTCGTCACTTAGGAGACCAGGGCTCGTCACTTAGTAGACCAGGGCTCGTCACTTAGGAGACCAGGGCTCGTCACTTAGGAGACCAGGGCTCGTCACTTAGGAGACCAGGGCTCGTCACTTAGGAGACCAGGGCTCGTCACTTAGGAGACCAGGGCTCGTCACTTAGGAGACCAGGGCCCGTCGCATCGAATGACCATGACCACGTCTGATGGCCGCGACCCAGGGTCATGGAGTTCTGTTAGGGAGGTGGTAATCTATTTTAGCTAGATTTTCCGACGGCGGTCCTGAAGACGTCGCCATGATGTGCACGGCCTCCCCCCCCCCCCCCCCCCACCCCCTCCGCACAGCATGCTGGAGCATCTCGTAGTCTGTCGCGCCAGCGGTCCGTGATCAGATATTGTCAGGCTGGCCGCGTGGATGAGAACAGGATGAAAAGGATTGCTTTCCATCCATGAAATCCACGAATAGATAAATGGATGAACTTAGTCTCAGCGAACGGACATCCTAGCAGTTGGATGCCCGATAAGTGTTCGGTCTCTTCCATTCCTGAAAGTACGAACTTAGTAGCATTCGAGGTGGTTCTCAAATTGTTGCCTACTTTGTCAAGTACCCATATACAACTGGGTCAACTGGGAGGAGCAATCATATCATGAAAAAAGATGCGATGCACCAGGTGTTAAACCGCGCACGTGAGATTCGAACCTTGTATGTTCGCATTGTAAACCAAATTCACAAGCCCAAAACCAGTCGCCACCCCCCCCCCCTCCTTCGATATCCATGGTCTGCTTTAACAACTGGTAGACGGAGACGTCCTCGACAGGATGGGTCAGACGTCCAAATAGGAACAGACAGCGACGGTTCAGCATGGAGACGGTGTTTTCGAGATCAGCCATTGGATGACGTCGTTTGTGAAATGGTGGTACCAGAGGATCAGGAGACAGTCCTATTGACTTGGGTCTTTTCAGAGTAACAGACTCTTAGAGTTGTCAACTCTCACAGTGAAGGTAGCCGGTAGGACCCGAGTTATCGATACGCTCCAGTAGATAGGTCTTTGCTTGTGGTAGGGATAAGGAGTAGATAGGTCCCTAACTTGTCGTAAGGATAAGGAGTAGATAGGTCCCTAACTTGTCGTAAGGATAAGGAGTAGATAGGTCCCTAACTTGTCGTAAGGATAAGGAGTAGATAGGTCCCTAACTTGTCGTAAGGATAATGAGTAGATAGGTCCCTAACTTGCGGTATTGATAAGGAGTAGATAGGTCCCTAACTTGTGGCAGGGATAAGGAATAGATAGGTCCTTAACTTGAGGTAGGGATGAGGAGTAGATAGGTCCCTAACTTGCGGTAGGGATAAGGAGTAGACAGGTCCCTAACTTGCGGTAGGGATAAGGAGGAAGCGACGACTGCATCTAGCCAAACCACCTTATTAACAGTTGAAGTCTAGCACAAAGAAGACTGCTACTTCATCGCGAATATCAGTGTTTGGAACTACTTCTACCTTTCAGTTTTATCCGTTGTCCCAGTAATTATTGCAACAATTATATATTCTCTGTGTTTCCCAGGCTGTCCATTTTCAGCAGCATCCTTTGGCTACCGCTCCGCCCTTTCCACAGGCCCTTCTTAGGAGCGAATGTGCACTGGGCAGCATAATGCTGCAGTACGTTGGTGCTCAGCTGTCCTCTCGTGATCCCAGGCAGTTGTCTGTGTGTCCTGGCCTCGTCAATAACAATCGTCTAAAGTTGGTGATAGAACGCCGCCTGGACCAAGGCCTTTGTCTGACCTTTTAGGGTCAGCGACAATTATAGCCAGGATGAGAGGGGGAGACTGCTATGTGTGGTTTGGGGGGGGGGTGAGGTATGGTAAGGGGTCATTTGAGTAGGGCAGATTTGAGAAAATTGTAATTTTTACGTAGAAATGGATATAGATAGTTAGATTGATAGATAGATGGATAGATAGGTAGGTAGGTAGGTAGATAGATAGATAGATAGATAGATAGATAGATAGATAGATAGATAGATAGATAGATAGATAGATAGATAGATAGATAGATAGATAGATAGATAGATAGATAGATAGATTTGAGTACCCCGTAGGACTGACAAAAAGATGAATGACCGTCAAGCCTGATATAATGTTTAAGGACAGCTGGATACTTCATTTGGCATTATGTCATTTTTCGTAATGGACCCTAGCTCTGGTTCGTGATTGTCATGTTAACATCTATGCTTCTTTGCCAAGTTATCGTTACCAGTAGTTGATCAGTCCTGAGACTGGTTGTAGGGTTGTCTGAGCATGTCTCTCCATCTGACCCCATCATGTAGTTGATCAGTCCTGAGACTGGTTGTAGGGTTGTCTGAGCATGTCTCTCCATTTGACCCCATCATGTAGTTGATCAGTCCTGAGACTGGTTGTAGGGTTTTCTGAGCATGTCTCTCCATCTGACCACATCACGTGCAGCTGCTTTTTAAATTTCAGCATAGGTTAGTTTGTACGTTTCAACATGCCGCAGTCTTTTAGGTTATATTAGGACGAATTTATTTGACAGTGGGTTAAGGTGACTCTTCTTTTATCCCGAAGCGTACTGAAGAAGGTGGATCTGGGTCACATTGGCTGTAGTATAATGTGAAGATTATCAGTAGACCTTCCTCTACGGGGATCATAGGTGTCGATCCCCATCTCGCAGGCAGACTGTTTCAACGGCCTGTTTCAAAGCGGGTGACGATGACGTAAAGTGGGGTTCTCGATCAATGTTTCAACAGCCCTGACTTTACCCAGGCTTCCTGCATGGCAGATATAGACCGAGCCAGAATTATCTGGTTTAGTTACGTGATCAGTATGTCTCCGCACTTATGTGTCGCGCAAGTTTCAATATCTGATAGATAACTGGTCAAGAGGACGACAAAGCGAGCAATGTCCATTGATGATCATAATCTAACACTATAAAGGAATGGACTGAATAAACCGATGAGGACACAAGATATTTCAGCACAGGAAATCGAACCTGATATGTGGATGCACCCAATAGACTGAAGTCTTCATCTTCTTCTAATTCACGGATAAATATATTCTTCCTCTATTCCTTCTAGAATATGGGTGTAGTTGCTAGACTCATCTTTTACACCTGAAACATTACCAACACTCAACAGCTTACGGTCTGGGTGGATAGCTCGGGCGATTCATGGTATAAGATGGGGAGTCTTCTACCCTAGAGCGGCTAGACCCCATAATAAGTCGTCTATAATGACATGTTCAAAGTGTGGCAATGGATCGACTCTAGTCTTCATCACATACACAGTTTTGGTTTTCCCTAGAGTGGTTATCCACCAGTTTAGTTGACTTTTAGTGGCATACTATCAGTGTGGCAGTGGATCGACTCTAGTCTTAGTCACATACATAGTGAGTTCCCAAGAGTGGTTATCCACCAGTTTAGTTGACTTTTAGTTGCATACTATCAGTGTGGCAGTGGATCAACTCTTGTCTCCATCCCACACGCAGTCTTTCCTCCTCGAATGGTTAGAAATACTCGCGTCTTGTGGAATGCCCTCACTGTGGCTACGGGCCATACACACAGTGATCAGACCCCAAAGGAGTCGCACCACTATGTAGTTGACTCTGATAACGTGCTGTCAGCATGGCAGTGGGCTAACTCTCGATTCCGAGAAACATAAAGTCTTCCACCCTTGAATAGTTTTATAGTCGACTCTTAGAACATGCTTTCAGCGTGGCGGTGATCCTATTCTCGTTTCTATCACTCACAGAGCTCTCGAGGAAACCCCGTAGCCTCCACATAATGAACACGCAACACTGACAAATAATTTCAAATTTACTGCCATGAATACATACATTCTTGTGAAGGATGTCCGTGCCAAATGCAAGACCTTGACTGTCTCATTCCAACAGAACAAGACACTACTGACAGCTGTGTGAATCCTCCTGTCATTGTATTAGAGGATTAGTGTTTTCTGGCAAGCTATGACTCCCCTGTGGATTAATGTATTTCCTTGTTAATCTATTTTCATAGCTTAGGATTTTCTTTCACCGACTATAATTCTGTTAGCGAAATGGCTTTTGCTGTTTGCTTCGCCAAAGGCCAAGGTTACAGTGGACAACATTTGTACGATTTTTTGTTTCAACTCACTAGTACGGGCAGCAAGGTGACACAAGATTCTATGTTCTTGCTTGAATTAAATAACATTGTTTACTTCGTTATGTTCGTTGATTCAGTTATAATAACTGCGACCTTCTTTCTCTTTTCTCGGAGATCTCAAATGTTTTTAAATCATTTTGTTTAATTAGTTTTTCTTTCTGTTTTTATAGTTTTTCTTTCTGTTTTTATAGTTTTTCTTTCTCTTTTTTTGTTTCTGTTTTTAAAGTTTCTCTTTCTGTTTTTAATAGTTTTTCTTTCTGTTTTTATAGTTTTTCTTTCTGTTGTTATAGTTTTTCTTTCTGTTGTTATAGTTTTTCTTTCCGTTTTTATAATTTTTCTTTTTGTTTTTAATAATTTTTCTTTCTGTTTTTATAGTTGTTCTTTTTGTTTTTGTAGTTTTTCTTTCTGTTTTTATAGTTTTTCTCTTTGTTTTTATAGTTTTTCTTTTTGTTTTTATAGTTTTTCTTTCTGTTTTTATAGTTTTTCTCTTTGTTTTTATAGTTTTTCTTTTTGTTTTTATAGTTTTTCTTTCTGTTTTTATAGTTTTTTCATTCTGTTGTTATAGTTCTTCTTTCTGTTTTTATAGTTTTTCTTTCTGTTTTTATGGTTTTTCTTTCCGTTTTTATAGTTTTTCTTTCTGTTTTTATAGTTTTTCATTCTGTTTTTATGGTTTGTCTTTCTGTTTTTATAGTTTTTCATTTTGTTTTTACAGTTTTTCTTTCTGTTTTAATAGTTTTTCTTTCTATTTTTAATAATTTTTCTTTCTGTTTTTATAGTTTTTCTTTCTGTTTTTATAATTTTTCTTTCTGTTTTTTAAATAGTTTTCTTTTCTGTTTTTTGTAGTTTTTCTTTCTGTTTTTTGTAGTTTTTCTTTTTGTTTTTTTTCTTTCTGCTTTCATAGTTTTTCTCTTTGTTTTTATAGTTTTTCCTTTCTGTTTTTATATTTTCTTTCTGTTTTTAAAGTTTTCATTTCTTTTTTTAAAGTTTTTCTTTCTGTTTTTATAGTTTTTCCCTTTGTTTTTATAGTTTTTCTTTCTGTTTTTATAGTTTTTCTTTCTGTATTTATAGTTTTTCTTCTTTTTGTTTTTAATGTTTTTCTTTCTGTTTTTAAAGTTTTCTTTCTGTTTTTAAAGTTTTTCTTTCTGTTTTTATGGTTTTTCTTCCTTTTTTTATAGTTTTTCTTTTTGTTTTTATAGTTTTTCTTTCTGTTTTTATGATTTTACTTTCTGTTTTTATAGTTTTTCTTTTTGTTTTTATAGTTTTTCTTTCTGTTTTTATAGTTTTTTCATTCTGTTGTTATAGTTCTTCTTTCTGTTTTTATAGTTTTTCTTTCTGTTTTTATGGTTTTTCTTTCCGTTTTTATAGTTTTTCTTTCTGTTTTTATAGTTTTTCATTCTGTTTTTATGGTTTGTCTTTCTGTTTTTATAGTTTTTCATTTTGTTTTTACAGTTTTTCTTTCTGTTTTAATAGTTTTTCTTTCTATTTTTAATAATTTTTCTTTCTGTTTTTATAGTTTTTCTTTCTGTTTTTATAATTTTTCTTTCAGTTTTTAATAGTTTTCTTTTCTGTTTTTTGTAGTTTTTCTTTCTGTTTTTTGTAGTTTTTCTTTTTGTTTTTTTTCTTTCTGCTTTCATAGTTTTTCTCTTTGTTTTTATAGTTTTTCCTTTCTGTTTTTATATTTTCTTTCTGTTTTTAAAGTTTTCATTTCTTTTTTTAAAGTTTTTCTTTCTGTTTTTATAGTTTTTCTCTTTGTTTTTATAGTTTTTCTTTCTGTTTTTATAGTTTTTCTTTCTGTATTTATAGTTTTTCTTCTTTTTGTTTTTAATGTTTTTCTTTCTGTTTTTAAAGTTTTCTTTCTGTTTTTATAGTTTTTCTTTCTGTTTTTATGGTTTTTCTTTCCTTTTTTATAGTTTTTCTTTCTGTTTTTATAGTTTTTCTTTCTGTTTTTATGATTTTACTTTCTGTTTTTATAGGTTTTCTTTTTGTTTTTACAGTTTTTCTTTCTGTTTTTATAGTTTTTCTCTCTCTTTTTATAGTTTTTCTTTCTGTTTTTAAAGTTTTTTCTTATTGCCTTTTTTAACTTGGCAACTTATATTTAAATTATGTGCTGTACATTTTTACTTGTCCTTTAGATCTTCTTATTCTACTGGGTTCGTTCTCAATCTCCTAATACCAAGTCCTGCAAGCAGCAGAGACCGGAGAACGGATTGCGTTTATGTTATTTACTAGATTACGCAGTATTCTTGGTTTGAACTGTTTTGTAGTGTTCTTGTTTTGAGCTGTTTTGTAGTGTTCTAGATTTGAACTGTTTTGTAGTATTCTTGGTTTAAGCTGTTTTGTAGTGTTTTTGGTTTGAGCTGTTTTGTAGTATTCTTGGTTTGAGCTGTTTTGTAGTACTCTTGGTTTGAACTGTTTTGTAGTGTTCTTGGTTTGAGCTGTTTTATAGTATTCTTGGTTTGAGCTGTTTTGTAGTGTTCTTGGTTTGGTTTATTTGTAGTATTGTTGATTTCAGCTGTTTTGTAGTGTTTTTGGTTTGAGCTGTTTTGTAGTATTCTTGGTTTGAGCTGTTTTGTAGTACTCTTGGTTTGAACTGTTTTGTAGTGTTCTTGGTTTGAGCTGTTTTGTAGTATTCTTGGTTTGAGCTGTTTTGTAGTATTCTTGGTTTGAGCTGTTTTGTAGTATTCTTGGTTTGAGCTGTTTTATAGTATTCTTGGTTTGAGCTGTAATAATTGATTGAATGCTTGTTCAATCTGTGACTGTCCGATTGATTGAATGCTTGTTCAATCTGTTACTGTCCCTGTCGTATGTTCATGCTCCAGTGTTTTCTGGGATAGAAGGAACGATATGACGTTACCAGAATGCCATCCGGGGATTAGAGAAGTGTCACAGCACAACTGCCCATGCGTGAGGCACATAGCGAGGGTTGTTTGTGGAACTAGCTTCTCATCAAGTAAACAAGTATAGAGTTGTATAGTACAGAGTTGTGTATGATAAAGTTGTAGAGGATGAAATAACTCACTTGTTGTATGCTATAGAGATATAGAGAAGGGAATAACTCACTTGTTGTATGTTATAAAGGTATAGAGATGGGAAAAACTCACTTGGTGTATGTTATAAACGTATAGAGAAGAGAATAACTCACTTGTTGTGTATGTTAAGGGTATAGAGGATGAAATAACTCACTTACTGTATGTTATAAAGGTATAGAGAAGATAATAACGCACTTGTTGTATGTTATAAAGGTATAGAGATGGGAAAAACTCACTTGGTGTATGTTATAAACGTATAGAGAAGAGAATAACTCACTTGTTGTGTATGTTAAGGGTATAGAGGATGAAATAACTCACTTACTGTATGTTATAAAGGTATAGAGAAGATAATAACGCACTTGTTGTATGTTATAAAGGTATATAGAAGGGAATAACTCACTTGTTGTGTAATGAAAATCAAAAAATCAGTTTCTCTATTAATCTTGTCTACTGGAATTGATTTATTTCTCTTTTCTCGTGTATTTTATAATTGTTATGTATGTTCTCACCATTTAGTTATGGATTATATGTGTTTCTCCAAGCACCCTTCATACGGTCTGCTAAAGTCTTCCAAACATCTCATAAGGTTCGCTGTAGTCAAGAGGTTAAGGCACTCGCCTCTTACAGTGATGAGCGGAAACGGTGGGCGATCGAACCCCGAAAGGGGATCAAGATGCTGCAGTGGTCAACGATCCATAGCTGACTGCTAGCGTCAGGGCCAGCGAACTATAGCTGCCAAGACCCTTCTACACCTCCACGTGGCGATCCTGGATAACAGGCTGCGGCAGGGCAGACTGGCTAAGGAGAAGGGATCGAAGATGGAATGCTAACCCGGTACTCAAAAAATGCTTGCTGAAGTCGGATGTGTTGGACCGAAAGGTACAAATATCGCAGCCAAGCTGTAAACTACGACACAAGGCATTCCGTTCTCTGGACTACATTCTGCTACTTAAGCCCTTTCAGGGTTTGGTTGTGGGAGATTGAGAACGAACGAAGAAGAAGAAGAAGAATCCCGAAAGTTTCAAGCGACCCCTGGTCTCACGGGAGGTAAGACCAGAGTGCCTGCATCCCGAGTTACCCCCAGTCGTCTCGACCAATAGTCTTGCCACTGATCCAAGGTAACTCGGGATAAGAGTGAGATTGATGACCAGCACATTCACTCCCTCACTATAACCCAAATACCGCGCACATCACATTATTAAGATAAAACCGTCTGATGGTGTGGTCATCATTACTTGGGATGGACAATAACGTATAAGACGCCACCAGCACGCTTCATTCGGTCTATTCTAGTCTTCCAAACATGTCTTATGAGACGACTAGAGAGAGTTGTGAATGGGATCAGCAACTTCATCATGTTGTAGTGGAGGCGGTCACTCGCACCGAGCTAATTCAACTGTTGAACACATTTCTTTGGTGGCGGGTTACAGTGGCTCTGTTTAAATCTGGAGGTGTACTTGAAAAGGTCTCCCTAGCTGTAGTGCAATAAGAGACTCCTCAGTAGGCTCACCGCTCTGACAATTGCAGTTTATTTTCTCACCTCATTGACCAGAATACAGCAACACTGCCTGCTTCCAGAAAGCCCGACGCAGACATGAGATAGAATGGAGGGGGTGTGTCCTTCATGCTTCACTTAACCTTGAAATTAGTGTTTGCTTCCTCCTCCATCCGCCTTCCCCCTCCCCGTACAAGTCAAATCTTTGCTATGAAGCCACCACTGCAAATACAGGAGTACAAGCTTCCTGCAAACAGGCTAGTTTTAGCGCTGGTCCTATGCTTCACTTAGAACGAAATCAATCAAATGTGATCAAGATGCTGAGCAGCGCATGAGTTGCAGCTGTCAGCGACCCATAGCTGACTGCTAGCGTCAGGGCCAGCGACCCATAGCTGACTGCTAGCGTCAGGGCCAGCGATCCATAGCTGACTGCTAGGGTCAGGGCCAGCGAACCAGAGCTGCCAAGACCCTTCTATTCCTCCACGTGGTGATCCTGGATAACAGGCTGCAGCAGGGCAGACTGGCTAAGGAGAAGGGATCTAAGAGGGAATGCTAAACCGGTACTAAAAAATGCTTGCTGAGGTCGGATGTGTTAGACCGAAATGTGCAGATATCGCAGCCAAGCTGTAAACTACCACACAACGCATTCCGTTCTCTGGACTACATTCTGCTACTTAGGCTCTTTCAGGGTTTGGTAGTGAGAGATTGAGAACGAACGAAGAAGAAGAAGAAGAAGAAGGAGAAGAAGAAAAAGAAGAGGAAGAAGAAAAAGAAGAAGAAGAAGAAGAAGAAGAAATCAATCAAATAATCACATGAAATATATCTTATCTGTACTCTTTATATTGTTTTCTCCCTTCATCCTCTCCGTAGAAATCCCTATAATCCCCTCTGTGAATCCCCCACTTCGTAGAACACACCTGAACAGTTAACCTTGCACTGGTTCTAACCTCTTCATTCAGCATTCATTCTCTTCGTCCTCCACACCCACACCAACACCCACACCCACACACAACCCTCGTACAAAATATGGCCTTGTAGAGATCTAAGAAGGCAATAAAACCAACATCCGTCCAAACCCTCGTCACCTGTCCTACCTGATCCTAGTGTGAGAAAGTGCATTTGCCAGAGGTCAGTGTTCGCCGTCATTAATTTACCTGGAATATGGTTGTGCTCACGAACGGATAACGCCCACCTGACAGACACCTTCTCACACACCCACACCCGTTTGTGGATATGGTCAATATACTTGTAGTAAAAGGGATTTCTTCCTCTTTCCTTATCTCTCTCTCCATCGCTCTGTATCTCTCTCCCTCCCTATCTCTGATGCACACACACACACACACACACACACACACACACACACACACACACACACACACACACACACACATACACATACTATCGCTGATGTGCTCAATACACTTTCACAGAATAGTTCTCTCTTTATCTCACTCTCCCTCCCTCTCTGTCTGTCTCTCTCTCTCTCTCTCTCTCTCTCTCTCTTTCACTCCAACACAATTTCGAAGATTTGCTCAATATACTTTCACAGAATAGTTCTCTCTTTATCTCTCTCTCTCTCTCTCTCTCTCTCTCTCTCTCTCTCTCACTCCAACACAATTTCGAAGATTTGCTCAATATACTTTCACGGAATAGTTATCTCTACCACTCTCTATCTCTCTGTATATCCATATATATATATATATATATATCCCTCTCTGTTTCTCTCTCTCTCTCTCTCTCTCTCTCTCTCTCTCTTTATCGCTCCCACACAATTTCGATATGCTCTATACTTTCACAGAATAGATATCTCTCTCTACCACTCTCTATCTCTTAATATCTCCATATATATATTTATATCACGTCAGGTCAGGTCATTCCGTAACCGGTGAGGTCATTGGGGCACACATGAAGACATCCTCACAACGCCACGCCAGCCTTCTCTGTCGGCGGAAGCTGCCTGTGACTCTTCTGGTCAGAGATTGGTCCATTCTTTTATGTTGTCCTCCCATCTCTTTTTGGGCCGGCCACATTGTTGTCTGCGATGCACCTTCCCGTGGAGGATTGTATTTGCAAGACCATTTGATCTCGATATGCGACTATACCAAGCCAGTCTCCTTCTTTTGACAGTCACCAAGAGGTCTTCAAAAGGCCCTATTGCTGTTGTAATTGTACCTCGTATTTCCTCATTTGTAACTCGATCTTTGTACGTGACGTTTAAAAGTCTTATGAAACATCTCATCTCCAATGGCCTGTATCCTTCGTTGAAGGTAAACTGTAACTACGGACTGTCGTAACTTGCAGACTGTCGTAACTTGCAGACTGTCGTAACTTGAAGACGGTCGTAACTTGAAACTTAATTGTCTCCATATCAATTGATATTGTCCTTTAATCGTCAAGTGCATGCAAAACTTAAATCAATCAATTATTGATAACTGAAACTAACAACACCCGTACAGAAGATATGCCCGGCAGTCGAACTGAAGAAACAACATTTTACAATATAAGGATCTCTCCCTTCCCGCTCCTCTCCCCTGCCTCTCATCCCTCACCTATGTCTTCTCTTCCCCTCCCCATCTCAACATATCCTTCCATAATAGTAAGTTGAATCTTCAATTGAAGATACAATAAAGAGCTTACATTGAAGATTCATTTAGCGGCTACATTGAAGATACAGTAACAAATATGCGTATTATTTTTATCTTCCATGGATAACAATGGAATCGAAGAAACTCTGTTTACATTTGGAAGATCCAAGACCGCTAATTATTTAAGATCAAAAGGAAGCATCTGAGCTGACTGCAAGTTGCGTGTCAAGCTTAGTATCAAAACTACGTGCTATTATGTAACGTCAGTACTACGCAATGTTGATAATTCGTGAAAGTTAGTTGTGAGAGTATTCAAGAATAATTTATAACATATGTAGTACTTGTAAGTCCGCAAAGGAATGTAGTTTTTTTCTATTTATCAACTGGAAATGTTAGTCAACGAAACACCCTTCCTGGGCATGTCTATATCCTGGGTCAAGACCAAAGTCCAGAACCTTATTTCTGACATAGTATCCCAGGGGTATTGAAACTCAAGGTCACCAACGAATTCATCTATCTCGGTAGCATGATATCATCCTATTGGCGCAGCGGTCCTGATATGTCAAGGCGGATCGAACTAGTTGCATCCGCTGTGCACGACTGGAATAATGGCAAGATCTCCATCAGGACAAAAATCCACATCTGCCAGACTTGCGTGGTTCCAGTCCTGTTTTACGGCTACGCAACCTGGACATTGCTGAAACATGACATGTCGAGAACGGAAGCCTTCCACACGCGCAACCAGCGGCGTATCCTGGGCATCTGATGGCATGACTACATCCACAACGTTAGAACAGGCCTCCACCCAATCTCAGAAACACTTGACCGATGCCGAGTTTCTTTGTTCGGTCATGTTGTACGGCTGGACCAGGAAACACTTGACCGGCGCCGAGGTTCTTTGTTCGGTCATGTTGTACGACTGGATCAGGAAACACTTGACCGTCGCCGACTTCCTTTGTTCGGTCATGGTGTACGGCTGGACCAGGAAACACTTGACCGTCGCCGACTTCCTTTGTTCGGTCATGTTGTACGACTGGTTCAGGAAACACTTGACCGTCGCCGACTTCCTTTGTTCGGTCATATTGTACGGCTGGACCAGGAAACACTTGACCGTCGCCGACTTCCTTTGTTCGGTCATGTTGTACGGCTGGACCAGGAAATCCCTGCCCACAAGATACCACACAAGTCCTTCCTCAGCGCCAAAAGTCGGCTTGAGGAGCAGAAGAGTTCGTCCCCGAACACTATGGCTTCAGCAAGTAGCAGCCTCCTCCTTCGCACTGGATGAGGCCTGGAACCACGCCACAGCAGTGGGTTATGGATGGGGGTTACAGCTGTGGGGCATGGATGTGGATCACAGCTGTGCGCCATGGATGTGGGTTACAGCTGTGGGCCATGGATGTGGGTTTCTGCTGTGGGCCATGGGTGTGGGTTTCTGCTGTGGATCATGGATGTGGGTTACAGCTGTGTGCCATGGATGCGGGTTACAGCTGTGGGTCATGGATATGTGTTATAGCTGTGAGTCATGGATGTGGATTTCAGCTGTGGGTCATGGATGTGGGTTACAGCAGTGGGTCATGGATGGGGGTCACATAGGGGATCATGGATGTGGGTCACAGCTGTGGGTCATGGATGTGGGTCACAGAAGTGGGTCCTGGATGTGGGTCACAACAATGGGTCATGGATGTGGGTTACAGCTGTGGGTGATTAATATGGGTCACAGCAGTGTGTCATGGATGTGGGTTACAGCTGTGGGTCATGGATGTGGATCACAGCTGTATGCCATGGATGCGGGTTACAGCTGTGGGTCATGGATATAGGTTATAGCTGTGGGTCATGGATGTGGGTCACATCAGTGAGTCCTGGATGTGGGTCACAGCTGTGAGTCATGGATGTGGATTTCAGCTGTGGGTCATGGATGTGGGTTACAGCAGTGGGTCATGGATGGGGGTCACATAGGGGATCATGGATGTGGGTCACAGCTGTGGGTCATGGATGTGGGTCACAGAAGTGGGTCCTGGATGTGGGTCACAACAATGGGTCATGGATGGGGGTTACAGCTGTGGGTGATTAATGTGGGTCACAGCAGTGTGTCATGGATGTGGGTCATGGATGCGGCAGACCGACGCAACGGGCCGCAGGCGTCTAAGCGAGCATTATTATTAATATTTATGTATTCCAGTATTAATGTATTCTAGTATTCATGTATTCCAGTTTTAATATATTCCAGCATTCCTATATTCATGCATTCCCGAATTTTAGTATTTCAATATTCCTGTATCCCTGTATTACAATATTAACGTATTCCAGTAATCCTGTATTACAATATTCATGTTTTACAGTATTCCTGTATTTCAGTATTGTTGTATTTCAGTATTCGTGTATTTCAGTAATACCTTCACAAACGATCACCTCTCACCCCGTCCACTCCCCCCCCTCCCCCCCCCCTCTGTCACTCGTTTAACCTCTCTAAAACATGTTTTTACTGCTTCCTCTGTCACTCTTTCAACCTCTCCAAAACATGTTTTTACTGCTTCCTCTGTCACTCGTTCCACCTCTCTAAAACATGTTATTACTGCTTCCTCTGTCACTCTTTCAACCTCTCCAAAACATGCTATTACTCCTTCCTCTGTCACTCGTTCATTCATTCAACCTCTCTAAAACATGCTATGACTCCTGTCTCTGTCACTCGTTCAACCTCTCCAAAACATGCTATTACTGCTTCCTCTATCACTCGTTCATTCATTCAACCTCTCTAAAACATGCTATGACTCCTGTCTCTGTCACTCGTTCATTCATTCAACCTCTCTAAAATATGCTATGACTCATGTCTCTGTCACTCGTTCATTCATTCAACCTCTCTATCTAAAATGTGTAATTACTCCCTTCTCTGTCACTCGTTCATTCATTCAACCTCTCTATCTAAAACAAGTTATTACTCCTTCCTATGTTACCTCATGAGTGGAATGTTTCAGTGGCTCTATCACTTCTTTCCATGGCATTGCTCTGGTGATACGTATCATGAAGTCACTTTTTGTTTGAACAAAAGCGTCCAGCGTTTCTACCGGATTTATGATAGACAACCTGGCCTACCGGCATTAAGTTAGCTCCCTCCCCTGGTCATTAACTGCCTGTCCAGGTCAGATACTCTCATGTGCACAAAGAGTACCTGCCTTCTCATTACTATGCACAATGAGGTCACTCCAGCCTGCAGGTTGATTGACCTCTGTCGCACATTTCACACTTACCACCGACAGGACAAAGAGACTGATAACACCAGGCTAAGTTCTGTCCTACCTCCCCTTCTCGTATCTCACCATTTCAATCCACTTTTACTAACCATCTCCTTAAAAACGAGCCTTTCATTAATTAATTCCTGTATGGCAGTAGCAGCTTGAAGACTTCTGATGGTCAGATGACAGACCATTATTTTGGTAAACTGTAGGAGTTCAAATGGAAAAATGGAAAATGAACCTACTACAGATGGACTTCGGCTACCTGACAGCAGAGTTACAGCTGACTGAATGAATAGCATGGTTCTAGGCATCGCAAGTATTCAAGGACCTCAACCGTTTCTCTTCAATGGCTTCTCTCCACTGTGGAATGGGAGAGAGATGATGCTTTGCTATAGGCTGGATGAGGAAAATGTTGCAGCCCAGCTACACATTGACGTGATGGGAGTGGAGCAACACAGCTACACATTGACGTGATGGGAGTGGAGCAACGCAGCTACACATTGACATGCCAGGAGTGGAGCAGCACAGCTACACATTGACGTGCCAGGAGTGGAGCAACACAGCTACACATTGACATGCCAGGAGTTGAGCAACACAGCTACACATTGACGTGATGGGAGTGGAGCAACGCAGCTACACATTGACATGCCAGGAGTTGAGCAGCACAGCTACACATTGACGTGATGGGAGTGGAGCAACAACAGCTACACATTGACATGCCAGGAGTGGAGCAGCACAGCTACACATTGACGTGATGGGAGTGAGCAGCACAGCTACACCAACCGTTATCACGAGCCAGACCAGACCTGACATGCGTATTCAGAGATGAGGCAGAAATTGTCGGACCGTCGATCTGGCAAGGGAAACTTCGCTTAGACAAAGAACCTTCACATGTAGGAATGACCGCTAAATTGGACGCAGAATAATCAGAGGAAGACGGTCACCACGGATGAGACTACATGCTGATACTGCCATTGAGAGATGGGTTGTTCATCTAGTCGTTTCCTCTCTCCTTTCTCCCTGTCTTCTTCTAGAACTCCCCGTTCAACCGATTTATTCGTGTGTGTGTTCCGGTATCGTATTTGGCAGAGTTGTCCCTAGAGCTGTCTTCCCAAACTGTCTGACTGTACCAACATCTGCAGGATATTTGGTATGTGATTACCGAGGGATGTGCCAAACCACGGGGGTTGGAGGCTTTTATTCCTGGAGAGGTACCTCAAAATGTGTGCAGGAAATTAAACGAATCGACTAATCAAGCAGTTATACTTCA
This sequence comes from Ariolimax columbianus, assembly GCA_036924085.1. Classification (NCBI taxonomy): domain Eukaryota; kingdom Metazoa; phylum Mollusca; class Gastropoda; order Stylommatophora; family Arionidae; genus Ariolimax; species Ariolimax columbianus. The sequence continues at coordinate 5,077,018 of JAVGWX010000016.1, read as the reverse complement.
TGACTGTAACAGTATAATCTCCAATACAAGCAATAATCTGCAATAACTAACTAACGGACATCACGAAACACAAGCGCATTAACAGTAATGACGCATTAACAACATGTGCACAAATAGGCGCTCGTATTGAAACACTCGTATATACATGCTTGTATTTAAGGAGTCCGTCATGAAAATATGCCGTTTGCGATGAAGTCAGCTTTCCGATCTGTTGTGGGGCTGTACCAATGTGTGCCTAGGTCTTTGGTGAGTCCATTCCGCCAGAGGTCAGGTGGACGACCCGTGTACATGAACATTCATATGGCCATCAAAGCGTTGTTCTACATGTCCACCTGTTGGTAGGCATGGCTACCACATGTCCACCTGTTGGCAGGCATGGCTACCACATGTCCACCTGTTGGCAGGTATGGCTACGACATGTCCAGCTGATGTCAGGCATAGCTACCATATGTCCAGCTGTTGTCAGGCATGGCTACGACATGTCCAGCTGTTGGCAGGCATGGCTACCACATGTCCACCTGTTGGCAGGCATGGCTACCACATGTCCACCTGTTGGCAGGTATGGCTACGACATGTCCAGCTGATGTCAGGCATAGCTACCATATGTCCAGCTGTTGTCAGGCATGGCTACGACATGTCCAGCTGTTGTCAGGCATAGCTACCACATGTCCAGCTGTTGTCAAGCATGGCTACCACATGTCCAGCTCAACAATGTTCGAGTGATTTCTCTGCTTCCATAACCTCTGGAACTAAAGTGTAATGTCGAATTTCTTCGTTTCTAATCTTATCTAATATCGAAGTATTTAACACGCTCCGTTCCATTAGGTAATGAAGAATTTCTGGAACAAGTGTCAAGCTATGTATGCCTTGGCCAACACAGGTCAGCTGATGGCAAATGCGAAAGGGAGACACTTCAAAAAATTGCAATGACCAATAATACATTTAACATCCTGAGAGATACACTTCTGTAAATCAAATATGTTGGATATTGAAAGATTGCAAAAAGTAAATGCTATGGGCATTCAGTTTTATTGTATGGAGAAGAAACCTGGGCCGTGAGAAAGAAAATGGAGACGCGTTTTGAGGCTTCTGAAATGTGGGAATTAAGAAGACTAAGACGAGTTTCTTGGAAAAATCGGAAAAGCAATAATAAGGTTCTAGAACAACTTCAGGTAGAGGGCAGAGTAGAGGGCAGAATAGAGGGAAGATTAGGGGGTAGAGTAGAGGGCAGAGTAGAGGGCAGAGTAGAGGGCAAGAGTAGAGGGCAATAGTAGAGGACAAGAGTAGAGGGCCAGAGTAGAGGGCCAGAGAATAGGGCCAGAGTAGAGGGCAAGAGTAGAGGGCCAGAGTAGAGGGCAAGAGTAGAGGGCAAGAGTAGAGGACAAGAGTATAGGGCCAGTGTAGAGGGCACGAGTAGAGGGTCAGAGTAAAGGGCAGAGTAGAGGGTCAGAGTAGAGGGCCAGAGTAGAGGGCCAGAGTAGAGGGCCAGTGTAGAGGGCACGAGTAGAGGGTCAGAGTAGAGGGCAAGAGTAGAGGGCCAGAGTAGAGGGCAGAGTAGAGGGTCAGAGTAGAGGGCAAGAGTAGAGGGCCAGAGTAGGGGGCAGGGTAGAGGGCCAGAGTAGAGGGCCAGAGTAGAGGGCCAGAGTAGAGGGCCAGAGTAGATGGTAGAGTAGAGGGTAGAGTAGAGGGCCAGAGTAGAAGGCCAGAGTAGAGGGCAAGAGTAGAGGACAAGAGTAGAGGGCAAGAGTAGAGGGCAAGAGTATAGGGCAAGAGTATAGGGCCAGTGTAGAGGGCACGAGTAGAGGGTCAGAGTAAAGGGCAGAGTAGAGGGTCAGAGTAGAGGGCCAGAGTAGAGGGCCAGTGTAGAGGGCACGAGTAGAGGGTCAGAGTAGAGGGCAAGAGTAGAGGGCCAGAGTAGAGGGCCAGTGTAGAGGGCACGAGTAGAGGGTCAGAGTAGAGGGCAAGAGTAGAGGGCCAGAGTAGAGGGCAGAGTAGAGGGTCAGAGTAGAGGGCAAGAGTAGAGGGCCAGAGTAGAGGGCAGGGTAGAGGGCCAGAGTAGAGGGTCAGAGTAGAGGGCCAGAGTAGAGGGCCAGAGTAGATGGTAGAGTAGAGGGTAGAGTAGAGGGCCAGAGTAGAAGGCCAGAGTAGAGGGCAAGAGTAGAGGGCAAGAGTAGAGGGCCAGAGTAGAGGGCCAGAGTAGAGGGCAGAGTAGAGGGCAGAGTAGAGGGCAAGAGTAGAGGGCAGGGTAGGGGGCAAAGAGTTAACAATCGGCAGAGATAAAGATGGACAGACAACATCAGGATGTGGTCGGAATACATACAGTTTAACTGCGTGTACCAGTCTGGCGCAAGACAGAGACAAATGGAGATCCATTACGGTCAACCTCCGTTGCGGAGATGGCACTAGATGATGATGATGTTCCATTTCTCTTTGAGATTCTGAGCATCTGTTTTGCTCAAGTTCCACACTTGGGATCCGTCAATCCTTGCTGGAATGATCAGGGAGTTGAAAGTGTGTGTTCTTGTCGTGGTGTCTTTCATCTCATGGAGTTAACTAACACCAAATTGCTTTTCGTCGTCTAGAGATGCCGTGGTCGATGTTGTGGCTGACATTTATCGCTCACCTAGGTAGATAAAGGAACTGACATCCTCGATGTTTCCTCGCCTAGAATGTCCTGCTGTAGGCATTAACGGTTTCTAGGACACTGAATTTTAATTTGAGTTACTTCAGACCAGCAGCTCTGCTGACCTCATTTAGGTCGTTCAAGGATTGTTGGGCTTCCTTACTGGTGTGACTGATGAGCACAATCTGACCAACAAATAGTAACCGACCTGAGTCAAACACTGACCATCTATATACATACTGACCACATTATTGACCATATTTACGACATACTGACCAAATTATTGACCATATTTACGACATACTGACCACATTATTGACCATATTTACGACATACTGACCAAATTATTGACTATATTTACACTTTACTGACCAAATTATTGACCATATTTACGCGTTACTGACCAAATTACTGACCATATTTACGACATACTGACATAATTTAAATGTTGGAACATCTCTTGGAGATTTTAGTGTCTTCAATTTTTTTTATTAGTGCATACATACATATAAAAGTACATTTGGAAACTCATAGACATGTAGACATCGAACATAAATTGAAGCACAATTGAGCAATTGCTGACAAGTAATATCATACATAAAACATAATTCATTCCGAGTGCGAACTTTTCATTCGGAAGATATAATTTAAAAATACGTGTAAATAATTATTTCGAACAAATACAAATGATTGTTATCATTGAATATCGTAAATATGAAAAAATATGTTATATTAGCAGTTTTTGTTCATTTCATCGAAGTTGTGTTGTGGATGTGGATGGCAACCTCAGTAGTAAAGTGGTTTACAACAGCCACACTCACTTTAAGATAAATGAAGTACTTTAACTTCTCCAGATACCCTTCTGCAGTGGTGACCCTGTGTTACTTACGAAACAATGGAAACAAACAAATGATATACAGAAACACACACGCAAACACGTACACACACATACACCAATAAAAATGGAGTGACTGTAATTTATTATAAGAGTTTATCAGTTCCTAACGTATGTTGCCTATCTGAAGAGAAACAAACAAAATTACTATCTCGCACTGCACAAGTACAAAATACACAGTTGTAGGCTTAGACAGATGGTGAACAAAAAAACCACAATAATCAGTGAGAAAAACACAAAGAATCGAGAGAAAGAATTTCCGGAAAAAAATGAATAGCTTAGAGAGGAATGGGAGTGAAAAAAGAAATGGAGGTGATATTGTAGGAAGTGAGTGAGAAGAACAACCTTCCCCGGCATTGTATGCCACAATGTGTGCATTATTATACGCTGGCTGGTAATAATGGTGCTGATATTCATTGTGGCGGGTGTGGTTGAAGAGGTGCCAGTTGCTGTTGTTGCAGAGGAGGGCTAACTTTAGAGTGAGAGTTGTCTTTGTTTGAGAAGGGGTGGTCGAGAGGTCACATTTTTTGTTCTTGCTTAGGCTGATGAAGGTAAGAGGTTTGAGAGCTGCAGTCGTGGAGGATAAAGATGAGGTTATACAGTGTCGTCTGATAAATGGTGCTAGACAACGGAAGCTGTGAACCTACATCATTGTCTTCTGGTAGTAGTTGCAGTAGGGGTAATAATAGTAGTTGTAGTTGTTGTTGTAGCAGCAGTCGCATTTGTAGTAACAGCAATTGATATTAGTACTAGCAGCAGTAGTAGTAGTAGCAGTAGTAGTAGCAGTAATAGTAGTAGTAGTAGTAGTAGTAATAGTAGCAGCAGTAGTAGTAGCAGTAATAGTAGTAGTAGTTGTAGTAGTAGTAGTAGTAGTAGCAGTACTTGTAGTAGTAGTAGTAGTAGTAGTAGTAGTAGTAGTAGTAGCAGTACTTGTAGTAGTAGTAGTAGTAGTAGTAGTAGTAGTACTTGTAGTAGTAGTAGTATTAGTAGTAGTAGTAGTCGTAGTAGTAGTTGTAGTAGTAGTAGTACCAGTACTTGTAGTAGTAGTAGTAGTAGTAGTAGTAGTAGTAGTAGTAGCATCAGTAGTAGTAGTAGTAGTAGTAGTAGTAGTAGTAGTAGCAGTACTTGTAGTAGTAGTAGTAGTAGTAGTAGTAGTAGTAGTAGTAGTAGTAGTACCAGTACTTGTAGTAGTGGTAGTAGTAGTAGTAGTAGTAGTAGTAGTAGTAGCAGTACTTGTAGTAGTAGTAGTAGTAGTAGTAGTAGTAGTAGTAGTAGTAGTACCAGTACTTGTAGTAGTGGTAGTAGTAGTAGTAGTAGTAGTAGTAGTAGCAGTACTTGTAGTAGTAGTATTAGTAGTAGTAGTAGTAGTAGTAGTGGTAGTAGTAGTAGAAGTAGTAGTAGTAGTAGTGGTAGTAGTAGTAGTAGTAGTAGTAGTAGTAGTAGTAGTAGTAGTACCAGTACTTGTAGTAGTAGTAGTAGTAGTAGTAGTAGTAGTAGAAGTAGTAGTAGTAATAAATAAACCGAAGATGCTGCTATATTGGAGATCAAGTGTCGCTAACAATTTTTTTCAGTATAAGTTTAAAGACCAGACAGAAGAAAAATAGCAAAAAAATAGTTGCGGTCACAAGGTCTTCGTCGGCGATAAAGGACAAGCATGAAACGGAGAAGTTTGTCTTTAACTAAAAGATGCCATATAACATGGCTCTATTCTGTTAAGAATCGATGTTACTGCACTCCGAGAAGACTCAACGGTGACAAAGGTTGTCAGTAAATGTCGAAGAGTGTGGGTACTGCTGGACCCATATGCTCCTGTTCCCTCCTGACAGGCGCATGTAAATTAGTCGACAAAAGAATGGATAAACAGTATGGATGACATAAAGTTATGCAAACACATGATCGCTTACGCCAGTGATACGTTGAATTTCCTCTGATCTAACAGCAGTTTTACGGTCTATTACTGATGATGCTTCACGGCAGGCACCCCTGCCTGCAGTCGGCATCAGGTGAAACATACTGACCAAGACCCCCTGCCTGCAGTCGGCATCAGGTGAAACATACTGACCAAGACCCCCGCCTGCTGTCAGCATCAGGTGAAACATACTGACCAAGACCCCCGCCTGCTGTCAGCATCAGGTGAAACATACTGACCAAGACCCCCACCTGCTGTCAGCATCAGGTGAAACATACTGACCAAGACCCCGCCATCGGTAGCTGTCAGGTGAAACATCTTGCCTTAAGTCCCGCCTAAGGTAAGATTAACGGCCACAATATTGACCAAGACCCTGTACGCGTTTTAATGTAGATAAATGTACAGTCATCCACACGGGTAGATCCAGGCTGGAACATAATTACAGAATGGGCGATAACAATATAAGAATGATATAAAAGGAAAGGGACCTAGGGGTTATAATAGATCATACTACAGGTAAGGTGAGTAAGCAAGTCCAGGTAGCAGTAAAAAAGGCAAATGCAATGTTAGGTATGATAAAAAAGAAATGTTAAACATAGGAGCAAGGAAGTGATAGTCAAACTGTATAAAGCATTAGTTAGACCTAGATTAGAGTACTGTGTACAGGTGTGGAGTCCTTATCATAGAGGGGATATAAACATGCTGGAAAGAATACAAAAAAGAGCACAAAGCTGATAGTGGGATTCCAGAATTACAGTTATGAGGAACAACTCAGAAAAAGCGGCCTACAGTGTCTAGAAGAGAGACGAGTTCGAGGTTACGTAATATAGGTTTATAAGATTATCTAAGGAACGGATAAATTAGACTATAACAAGTTTTTCAAAAAACAATTACATACAAGAACAAGAGGGCATGGCTAAAAATTAACTAAAGAAAAGTTCAGATTAGATATTAGGAAATGTATTTTTAGTCAGATAGTGGTGAATGCTTGGAACGCATTGCCACAGGACGTAGTGGAGGCAGGAACAATTACTGCATTTAAGATTAAATTGGATGCGCATAGCTTTTAGAGCAAAGTAATGTAAATGCAACGGTGTATGCAGACTGTGCAGAGTCTTCTAAAACAGTATAAAGACGTTAAGTTAAGTTAAGCATGTCGCACAGTTCGCCTTTTATAATATGCTCTATGTAGGGCAGTGGTGCTATTTGTGTCTTTTTCATACACACAGATTCCAAACGGATAACCCGGGACCTATACTCCACAAAATAGAGTCACGGGAAAAAAAGAACAGAAGTAGAAGTTTCTAACGTCATACACAACCCGCTTCAGTTGCCTTTCATGACAAGCTAAGAGAGTTTCAGTCACCATCTGCTTTGTTCCAAATACGGATAAAATGATGCTGGTACTTCATAATAGACGGAGCTTTCATTAGTGCATGGCATACTACACATAATGCGGCAACTGGCCTTTTTTAGACCGTCTTCTTATAATCAAGACTGAATAGTATGTCTGGAATAGTGGTTAAAAACGTCTGTGTCAAAGTGTAAATACGGTGATGGGCCCAAATTATCTTGACCAACGGCACACTGGAGGCCATGTGATCAGCCTCTACTTCCTAGGTTTTTCTGGGCCCGAACCCGATCACTCAACTGTGAAGCCAGGGAACTAACTGCTGCGTTACTCCAGGTTCCCTTAGAGTGACTAATGTGACAACGGCATAGATACCCAAGCTCATCCACCACACTGCAAGCTCCATGCTACACTAGTACCCGATTTACATATAGTGAAGGCAAGGCTACGCGGAAAGGGACTGGTTATCTCCCACCTTACAAAAAATCTGTGACGTAGTACGCACACTTTTCTAACACGTCATTGCCAAACGTTTGTTATAATCAGCTTTACTATTGAATACACGAAAGGGAACAAACTAAACAATGTGCACCAAACATTTCAAACTACACCGTGTAAAGTCAACAGTGTAAAGACGACAGTGTAAAGTCAACATAAAGAGTGAAGAACATTCAACTATAACATTGATTCTGTTACATTCTTGTAACACATTCACTTTCACGTCCCCCCCATATTGCACCAACAAGCTAGAATCCTTCATATAAATAGTTCTATTTTCTTGAACTAGGCGAAAGTGCCCAGACTTCCGCCGAGCCCTAAGGGAGCCCTGGTCATTACTGGTCATTATTTTTGGCAGAATTGCGCGACTGACAAGCGGTCAGTCTCCTTGGTGGCTGGTCCTAGTTAATTGTTGGTCAGTCTCGGGGGGTCACCTCAAGATGGCTGCGCTGATTACAAGAACCAACAGTGACACACACACACACAGATACACACACACAAACACGCCCACAAACATACACACAAACACACACACGTACACACAAACACATATATTCACGGATGCACAAAAGTCATGTTCGGAGTTAGAGGTAGGATAGAGAGAGTTTGGGATGTGACAGAGGAGGAAACAGAATCACAGAAAGAGGCCACCATGAAAATAAAACTCTCACTATTATCAAGAAGATAAAAATTAACAAGGTAAAGTCAGTCACACAGAGGACACTGCCCTCGTGGATGAGGTGTTAAAGACTTACATGGATTTTATGCTTTCAGTTGTGATTTATGTGGGGTGGCAGCCGATTTGTGCCTTCCTCGCCGTCTAACCGCCCTTAGCTGTAAGCCAGGTTGAATGTTTACAGTCGGATAAACTGGAGCTTGTCGTGATCGTGGAACAAACCCGGTCGTTTGACACAAAAGGCATTTGCTTTAACGTTGTTACCACTCAGTCATTCCAGGGAAAAAAATGTCACTTGAAGATGAGAACGAGAAATAATGATGTCGATAATTCCTCCATTTTCTTCCCACCTCCCCCCCCCCCCCCACTGAGGAGGGGGAATTCTGAAAACAAGTTTGTTACAGCAGCCTGGCGATCTAGCTGGGAGTCAGCAATATGGTCCACGTGGAACTGTAACTTATGTGAAGGCATATATTGCACTATAGAGAGGAGGACCTAGGTAAGCATTCATCGGTAAACCCAACAATATAGGAAAAACCTTCACAACTTACTGTTAGTAAAAACTCGTCAAATATGGACAGAAGAACTCACCATGAGTACAACACGAGAACAAATCACGAGTACAACACGACTACAACAGGAGTACAGAACCAGCAAAACACGAAAACAACACAAGTACAACATGAGTACAACACGAGTACGAGTACAACACCAATACAACACGAGTACAATCTTAGTGCAGGTCCTGCACTACACTAAAACAATACGAGTACAATACGAGTGCAGGACGAGTACAACACAAGTTCACCACGGCTAACGTCTACAACAAAGGTCTCAAACTAAGACAGTCACGTGGTCTGCCTGAGGTCTACATTTAACCGTCAACAGTAAAACTCACGTCAGATGTTTGGAAAATCCTATTATGAAATGTAAAAAATGTAAATGTAAATGTATAAAACATAGTCATATAAAATGTAACTTTGCTTGATACCCTGAGAGGATGCTAGGCTAAATGTTCCTTTCCTTAACCAGCACTTCAATCTTAGAGTTGATACCCTGAGAGGATGCTTGGCTAAATGTTCCTTTCCTTAACCAGCACTTCAATCTTAGAGTTGATACCCTGAGAGGATGCTAGGCTAAATGTTCCTTTCCTTAACCAGCACTTCAATCTTAGAATTGATACCCTGAGAGGATGCTAGGCTAAATGTTCCTTTCCTTAACCAGCACTTCAATCTTAGAGTTGATACCCTGAGAGGATGCTAGGCTAAATGTTCCTTTCCTTAACCAGCACTTCAATCTTAGAGTTGATACCCTGAGAGGATGCTAGGCTAAATGTTCCTTTCCTTAACCAGCACTTCAATCTTAGAGTTGATACCCTGAGAAGATGATAGTCTGTTGCTCCGAAATGCTCATCTCTGAGTTTTGACCTTAATACTTTCTTGAGTATAATCATCGACGAAAACAATTGTTCACAATTGTTTCTTTGTATACACCAGCGAGGCACAGTCCAGTGTATCCATATTCAGCACCCAGGCTTGCGCCCTGAGAGGCTATTCACAGGGTGCCACGCCCTTGGTCTGCAAAGACTGAGACGCCTATGACTTTCAGACTGAGTCCATTTTTCCGTTACACTACATGCTTGCTCAGTAATTCTGCAGGCAGCACTATTGTTGGACAAACTGATGCCTTTAAACAGGCAGATTTTCACGTTGTATAACAAGACACTGTTTAAAATAGTAATCTTCCGTGAATGGTTTTGAATAATTAGCAATCACAGGACTTTTAAGAAATATGCAATTTTTGCATCTTAATTTGATTTGTTCATGTCCGAAAATGAATTCGTAGCTTGACACTTCCTTGTTTGAACTTTTGAAGTTTTTCTCTCCCATTCTCCAATTCACAACATCACCAGTCTGACTTTGAGGCCGAACGCGCAGCCATAAACGCGCTGACAGTAACACAACTCGTAGATGGATGTTTGCGGATTGGTTAGCGAATTATAATTGGCTATGATCATGTTCCGCCTGTATACAGGCTGCGCCCGTGTAGTCTGACTAAGAAATAGACATCGAAGAGAAGAGGTGAACGCGGGGCCTAAAATGTCGTACTGAAACCGATAGTGTCGTTTCGAATGGTTCGTATATGACAGCTTCGCTGTAAACTACAACCCAAGTTACAACGCCCTATTCAGAACGAACGTCAGAAAGAGAGAAAGAAATAGCTGTGACCAAGCATTCTCTAGTAGTGGCGACCAACATTGTACTCCTTAAACTCAACCAATTCTAGCAGACATATTAAACATTGAGACCTATCCTTAATCCCTGTACACTTTCTCCCATTTTTGTTGGGAAATCCTTTTTTTCAGCAAGCATTCTCTCGTCAGACGTCCTAGCCATTCCTGGAATAGGCTAGTGATAAAAACACGTGTGTGAACTAATTATGTGTTGAAAGGCTGCATGATGGTAATCAACCAACACAGTTCGCGACTATAAATTCCGTAACAATCAGAAATGATGACTCCTTCCGTTATTACGAGGGACGTTCAAATCAAACCGGGACTTGGTGTTCTAATTCTACCTGAAAGGGTTATAGCGTGCTGGAACTACAATCATTAGTTTGGGGCACTTGTGTCCTATTTCTACCTGAAAGGGTTATAGCGTGCTGGAACTACTATCATTAGTTAGGAGCACTTGTGTCCTATTGCTGCTAGGTAGCCTACGTGCCATGGGGAAGTGACGTAACAGATACATACAAATGGTGGACAACACTGTTAGTGCTTGTATGGAACAGCGTGTTGTGATGAAGTTTCTCGTAAAAGATGGCCTAAAGCCTGCGGAAGTTTTCTACAACGTGTTGCCATTATCATCAGTGAACAGTACATACGCATTTTGAGTGATGTGTATAACAATCTGTTGAAAAAACGGCCTTGTTTGGTCACACATGACATCCTGCTCCTGCAATATAACGCTCGCCGCACTATGTGCCATCTGTAGTAGCTCGGCTAGGAGGTAATGCCACATCCATCTTACAGTCTAGACCACGCCCTAAGCGATTTCCACATGTTTGGACCACTGCAAGAATTCTTGGGAGGTCAGCATTTCAGCACTGATGACGAAGTGAAACAGGCTGTTCTGGATTGCTTCAGACATACTGACAAATCTTTCTACGCTGAAGCTGTTTAAGCATTAGTTGAACGCTGATATAAGTGCATAAACGTTACAGGAAATTATATCGAAAAATAAATGGCATTTTGACTACTTAAAAAAGAAAATCTTTCTTCTCTTAGAAACATAAATCCCGGTTTGACTTGAACGCCCCTCTTAGCAACAGTTATTGTAGTAATGCGATAGCGACACGTCTAGGATTGAATAAGACATGTGATCTCTTCTCTAGTTAAAATATGAAACACGATTTAGTTTGATAATTTGTCACCAACATATTCAGAAATTAAAAACATTCAACTATATGTTTATGGAGCGAGGCTTCAAATTAAATTGACATACCGACGATATGATGAACATTCGAGGACGTATACATCAATTGGATGAAAAGAAACTTAAATGTGTGTTTCACGTTTGCTGCTATGTCGCTTAGCACCTGTTATTCGTACTTAAGGTGCTGTATTGTTATATAATATAAGTTTTCATGTTTTCTATACCAGATGGAATCGTTTTCCTCTCCTGCACAGATCTGTTTAATTTATTCTATAAAGTTGATACCTTCTGTTATGGGGACTTGTCACTTGTTCTAGTATCTCTCCTGTGTATCGTACCTCCAACTGGTACTTAATTTATGTGCTCTTTCTAGATACACAACCTTTCTGTTATTCGGATCAAGTAAATTCCACTTTAATGGTACGTAATGTCATATACTCTTTAGTTTAGGTTAGCTTAGTTTAGTTTAGTTTAGTTTAGTTTAGGTTAGCTTAGTTTAGTTTAGTTTAGTTTAGTTTAGGTTAGATTAGTTTAGTTTAGTTTAGGTTAGGTTAGTTTAGTTTAGTTTAGTTTAGGTTAGGTTAGATTAGTTTAGTTTAGTTTATATTAGATTAGTTTAGTTTAGTTTAGGTTAGGTTAGGTTAGGTTAGGTTAGGTTAGTTTAGTTTAGTTTAGTTTAGTTCAGTTTAGGTTGGCTTAGTTTAGTTTAGTTCAGTTTAGTTTAGTTTAGTTTAGTTTAGGTCAGATTTGGTTAGTTTAGTTTAGTTTTTTTAGTTTAGTTTAGTTTAGGTTAGATTAGTTTAGTTTAGTTTAGTTTAGTTTAGGTTAGATTAGTTTAGTTTAGTTTAGGTTAGTTTAGTTTAGTTTAGGTTAGTTCAGTTTAGGTTAGCTTAGTTTAGTTTAGTTCAATTTAGTTTAGTTTAGTTTAGGTTAGTTAAGTTTAGTTTAGTTTAGTTAAGGTTAGATTAGTTTAGTTTAGTTTAGTTTAGGTTAGGTTAGTTTAGTTTAGGTTAGGTTAGGTTAGTTTAGTTTAGTTTAGGTTAGATTAGTTTAGTTTAGTTCAGTTAAGTTTAGTTTAGTTTAGGTTAGATTAGTTCAGTTTAGTTTAGTTTAGGTTAGGTTAGTTTAGTTTAGTTTAGTTTAAATTAGTTTAATTTAGTTTAGTTTAGTTTAGGTTAGATTAGTTTAGTTTAGTTTAGTTTAGTTTAGTTTAGCTTAGCTTAGCTTAGTTTAGTTTAGTTTAGTTTAGTTTAAGTTAGTTTAGTATAGTTTAGTTCAGTTTAAGTTAGTTTAGTTTAGTTTAGTTTAGTTGAAGTTAGTTTAGTTTAGTTTAGTATAAGTTCTCTGTTTTTTTCCATTTTTTTTAAGAATCTGTCTAACCGTTATTATCTCTTATGTGATACTTAAACACCAACCACGCAGAGGGTCACATAAACTTGCTTCGCATGCCAGATTGGGCCCCGCCAGTTAAGTGTGTGAGTTCTACAACATATCTCGCTCAAGGATATTTAGGAAGAGTGGAACAAAGAAGTAAATAGTCCCACTCAAGGATATACAGGAAGAGAGGAACAAAGAAGTAAATTGTCCCCCTCAAGGATATACAGGAAGAGTGGAACAAAGAAGTAAATAGTCCCACTCAAGGATATACAGGAAGAGTGGAACAAAGAAGTAAATAGTCCCACTCAAGGATATACAGAAAGAGAGGAACAAAGAAGTAAATAGAGACGATGTTTCGCTGTTTTACAACAAACTCAGGAGTAACACGACTGACAAACATCTTGTACTGTAAACTCTTCTTGATTGACACATGCTGCAGATTGCAATCACTAGAACTGCCATTAAAAAGTCCTAGGACATAGGACGAGCATTGTCTCTCAGCCAGCACTGGTAGTAGGTACTATTTGTTTATCTTGTGTTTGTAGTTCCCTTGTCTGGACCAGCAGCGCGGGAACGCTCCCTAGTCGGTCTGGTTCGTGAGCACGGCATCGCCATTTGTATTTTGGCTCTAGCTCCGGATGGCATAATTTATAACGTCTGTATTACCTGAAGAAATGCCAGGTTGGTTGTGACAGGTTCACGTGAAGTTTGAAACAAAGCGTACCTGTAGGTCGGACAGACAATGAGTCACCAGTTGTTGGCAGTTCAGCTAGCGTCCGTGCATTAGCCGAGTGATTATAGCTGCGACATCTCTTGACATTGATAACACAATTTATACGCATACTTCGACACGCGCCGAGTATACCCATTCTTCGACACGCGCCGAGTATACCCAGTCTTCGACTCGCGCCGAGTATACCCAGTCTTCAACTCGCGCCTAGTATACCCGGTCTTCGACTCGCGCCGAGTATACCCATTCTTCGACACGCGCCGAGTATACCCAGTCTTCGACTCGCGCCGAGTATACCCATTCTTCGACACGCGCCGAGTATACCCAGTCCTCGACACCCGTCCAGTATACCCATTCTTCGACAGGCGTCCAGTATTTTTTTGTGGAATTACGGGAAACGAGAGAGCCGATGCACTGTCCAAGGTAGATGGAAAAATGGAACAATGCACACATAAAGGGCCATATAAGGAGGATAAAACTATCATTCACGGCCAGTATAAAATATAATCGGAGAAACAAATGGGAGAGAGTAAAAGTTCAGACCCAATCCACCAGCTACAAAGACACCAGCAAATTGCAATCTTCTGCATGAGAACGGGTCACACCAGACTAAAGGGCCACCTATATCGGCTAAAAATCTCTCAAACAAATAAATATCCACGTGGGACAGGAATCCAGAAACCTGGACACGTACTTCAAGAATGTTCAGTCCACGAACAATTAAGATGCCAGGACTGGCCAAATGGAGAAGAAATGAGGTAAAAATTATGGAGTATAAACTGCTCAGATCTAGAAAGGACTGTAGACTTTTTCTTGGAGATAGAACTGAGACTTCAGCATTATCAGAAAACCCGAACGCAGCAGAAGAAGAAGTTGCTGAAAGAGCACTCAGTCTTTGGCTCTCCGAAACAAGAGGTGTAGACCTAAGCTTCACAGGGAGCTCAAAGAGTAAGTCTAGGAAGATGACAGACCGACACGATCTGTGGTAGATGGCTCACTATCAGTCACTAGGAAGATACCAGCCCTCAGTCCGACAAGATCTGTCGTAGATGGACCACTGTCAGTCACTAGGAAGATGCCAGCCCGACAAGATCTGTGGGAGATGGCTCACATTCAGTCACTAGGAAGATGCCAGCCCGACAAGATCTGTGGGAGATGGCTCACAGTCAGTCACTAGGAAGATGCCAGCCCGACAAGATCGGTGGTAGATGTCTCACAGTCAGTCACTAGGAAGATGCCAGCCCGACAAGATCTGTGGGAGATGGCTCACAGTCAGTCACTAGGAAGATGCCAGCCCGACAAGATCTGTGGTAGATGTCTCACAGTCAGTCACTAGGAAGATGCCAGCCCGACAAGATCTGTGGTAGATGTCTCACTGTCAGTCACTAGGAAGATGCCAGCCCGACAAGATCTGTGGGAGATGGCTCACAGTCAGTCACTAGGAAGATGCCAGCCCTGCAAGATCTGTCGTAGATGGCTCACGGTCAGTCACTAGGAAGATGTCCACACGACAACATCTGTCGAAGATCGCTCTGTCATTTTGATGTACCATTGGTGCTTGTGTTATGTTCTGATCTCTTTTCCTTCTTCTTTTGTTTTTTGGAACATCTTTATTGTTACGATCGTTGTTTTCCTACTTTTCTCTGTTCTTATCTGTCGTTACTTCTTTGCCTTCCTTTTTTGCTTTCTTTGACTCTGTTACTGCTTTTTTTTCTACTTTTAGCTTTTTCTTACAACTTTTTTATCGTCAAATCAACCAATCAATCAATTAATCAACCAATCAACCAAATAACGAAATAAGCAATTAACCAATCAAATAGTCCACCAATAAATTAATTAACCAATCAATCAATCAATGAATCAATCAACCAATCACTCAGTCAATCAATTAACTAACTAATAAATTAAACAATCAATTAATTAACTAATCAATCAATCAATGAATCAATCAACCAATCAATCAATTAACCGACTAATCAATCCGTTAATTAATAAATCAGGGAACAAAGCAACCAGCCAATCAATCAATCAACTAAATAATCAATCAATTAACCAGTCAATCAACCAATCATCCAAACAATCAATTAACCAACCAACCAATCAATCAATTAATCAATCAATTAACCTACCAACCAATTAATCAGTCCACCGAAGCATTTCTGTCCAAGGATAAACATCAAGCCCAAGTCATCCATTCCAGTCCTGTCAGTGTCTCCACTCTTACCTGTGTGTAAATCGCTAAAAGTATCTTTTAATAGGTTCTCTATTAATGTCGCTGTCTGAAAGCTGCTTGCTCTGAACCGTTTAGTCTGATACACTGCTGTCACACGTGGTGCTTACATTGCTGAGCAGAGAACCATTATTGCATAGCAGAAAAACAAAGCGAACTGCACGAAAGGACAGAATGCAAGCCAGGCCAATTACTAATGCTGTTCACGAAGTTTCTAAATGCGGAAGAGTTTATCACGCGCAGATCGGACTGGACAAGTCATTTACGGTCACATCTGAACGCACATGTCTAACGCTCTCGCTATCTTTGCTTGTGACGGGCAACTAATTAACTAACTTAGTGAGAATCCATAGAATTCCGTTTATGTTGGCCGATGTTCTTGTCTGATAATGCAGACAATGACCAGCAGAAAGTCAAACGGTCATACAAGCTCCCATCATCGCTATCTCACAAACGTTCTTATTTCAGGGTTTAGAAACCTGACCTTCGAGCAGAACTCCACATTGCCTTTCTTCATACATTTTCTAAATAACGCCAGTGACCTTTCCTGCAAGCTCAGTAGTGCCCGAACAGCGTCCAGAGTAATTCTCTAAGCTCTCAAATGTTTTTTGATAGTCCATGAATCCAATATAAAGAGGTGGGTACCAACGCAGACTTTGTTGAACTAAAATGATCTGCACAGAATACATTGTATCGAAAGTCTGCGTGTTCTCCTGTCAGCTGTTTGTCTATATGTTTGTTCTTCTCTCATTTTCAGTGGCCATTTCCGTCCTGTCAAACGATAGTGATTGTGCTTTTAAACAAGGGATTTAACTACAGTCCATGCATGTGAATCGTAATACCAATCCGATCAGAGAAGTGTCTTCCACGGTGTGAGGAAAGTCAAGACCGCTTGCGGCATGGTGTGGCGTGTCTTCTCAAACGCTGAGTCCTTAGCGTATTGGAAATCAGTATCTCCTTTGTCTGTATTCCCTGCTTAATCCTGCCCCTCCATGTAACACCATTCATGGTGTCATGTTTCCGTGACTCTAAATCTATGCCTGCATCATTCTCTCACATGTCTGACGATGACTTTTGTCATGACCCGGATCAATGTGTCCTGGGCCCTGATAACAACAGGATTCTATTATAATGTGTACACTGCTACAGATCTCATTTCTTTGTCAACGTGTTTACGTCTCCTTCCCTCTATTCTGCTTGTATTTCTTCACGTATCGTACTGTACCAAGTCATTTATGTAATATCTTCGTTCAAGTGTCAATGTCGACTTAGATTGTTTCTGCTGAGATATCAAATACACCAGTAGCTTTACCATTTATCCGTAGGATTATAGAGAGCAACAAAGTTGACGCATAAAAAGCCACAAGTCTAAATGCTCTCCTGTTTTAAACCATTATACCTATAGCAGTGTCGACAGCCTCAGGATTACCGCTGCTTTTTTCGAAAAAATAAAGGTTGTCGTCTGACAGCATACGAAAAAGAAGAAACCACTATAGATGCCGCCGGATCACTGGAATTTATAACAGCTGAAGACTTACACTTGTGTCTACGGACACGTGTTGCGCTTTTCCATTTGGATTAACCAGTGCGTTGATGTTGTGATGTTTTGTCCTCAGATTATCCTGGCAAAATCATCGCATATTCTAAATAGCATATTGACTACCCTGTGTCGTATCTCCACGGTCCACAAATCACGGATATATTTCACGGAACTGTCCCCAATCTCTATCTTTGCTGACGACACATAGGACGAGAACGGACTAACACAGATCCCGGGAGAGATTGGGCCCTACTCGACTAGCAACATGTCTAAGACACAGAGCCCGGGAGAGATTGGGCCCTACTCGACTAGCAACATGTCTAAGACACAGAGCTCGGGAGAGATTGGGCCCTACTCGACTAGCAACATGTCTAAGACACAGAGCCCGGGAGAGATTGGGCCCTACTCGACTAGCAACATGTCTAAGACACAGAGCCCGGGAGAGATTGGGCCCTATTCGACTAGCAACATGTCTAAGACACAGAGCCCGGGAGAAATTGGGCCCTTCTCGACTAGCAACATGTCTAAGACATAGAGCCCGAGAGAAATTGGGCCCTCCTCGACTATCAACATGTCTAAGACACAGAGCCCGGGAGAAATTGGGCCCTACTCGACTAGCAACATGTCTAAGACACAGAGCCCGGGAAAAATTGGGCCCTTCTCGACTAGCAACATGTCTAAGACACAGAGCCCGAGAGAAATTGGGCCCTCCTCGACTATCAACATGTCTAAGACACAGAGTGACAGGAAAAATACAGGCTCTAAAGACTTTCACTTTTGTCGTTTTGTGGGTACTCTGCCACATTTCTTCAGGCTGTTTAGTCTCTGCATTGCCATGGCGAGTCTTCTTTTGATTTATTTCTAGCAGTCGCCATTCTTGTCAATTCTGTAGCCCAGATCTTCAAAACACGTGACATGAACTATTTCCTCACCACACACTGTAAACTTATGTTGACTTTGTGTTTTGTTGGTGGTCATTATCTTTGTTTTGTTTATGTCTATAAACAGGTTTTGATCTTTATTGTGTCAATTACCAGCTGACTACAAGTCTGAAGAGCGGTCATTGATACTGTATGCCATAAATAAAAATCTGGCAGTTGGAGTCAAGATTATCAATTGTAAGTGTAATCTTAATCTTATTTATTTATCTCTCAAAGTTTTCAAACAAAAATCTACACAAGTAATTTGAATCCTTTCCCCGTGCGGTTTGTTAATATGATTGAAAGCGTTACCGTTGGGGAACTGTTTGGCTCAAGTGACCATCAAATCATCCGTTGGGATCTTATTGCAGGGAAAGAAGTAAACATAAACACGCGAACATACGACTACCCTAAGGCAGATGTTAAGAGGATGAAAGAGGCAGCGAACCACATAATCTGGAAAGATATTGTCGTAGGAACAGATGTTGAACAAGAGTGGGAAAGTTTTAAAACAGTCCTAGAAACGCTAAAAGAGGAATGTGTTCCATGTAGGGAGGTAAACCCAAAGCGTAAAAAGTTGATAACTAGATTTGTAGTGAAATGTAGAAGAGCAAAAAATAAAGCATGGAAAAAATATATAGAGGCAGGAAAATCAAAAGAAACATATGTAAAATATTTGGAAAAGCAGAACATATCTCAGAAAGCGAATAAAACAGCAAAAATAGACTTTGAAAAAAACTTGCTCAGAGGATCAAGACTGACAGTAAAAGCTTCTTCTCTTATGTTAGAAATAAACAAAGAACGAAAGACAAAGTAGGCCCTCTCATAGACAATACAGGGAAAGTAATGTGAGAATAGGGAGGCAGCTAATCTGCTCAATCAGTACTTTGGCACAGTCTTCACAAAAGAGGACTGCTCCAAGATCCCAGAGCCTATAGATATTTTTCAAAGAGACATGGATACAGCAGGATTAAGATCAATCTGTATTACAGAGGAAATGGTTTTTAAAAAATTGGAGGGGTTGAAAGTGAATAAATGTCCAGGTCAAGATGGTATTCATCCAAAATTGCTGTATGAAATTAGAGACCAACTAGCAAAACCATTGGCTATATTATGTTCTCAATCACTGACAAAAGGGATTGTTCCACGGGATTGGAAAGATGCAGGAGTGATCCCCTTATTAAAAAAAGGCAAAAAAATCAGATCCAGCAAATTATAGACCGGTGAGTTTAACGAGCATAGTCTGTAAATTGTTAGAGTCAATAATCAAAGAAAACATTGTAATGCATTTAGACAAATGTAATCTAATTAGAAATAGTCAGCATGGGTTTACTAGAGGGAGATCATGCTTAACAAATCTATTAGAATTCATGGAGGAGGTTACTAAAATCATAGATAAGGGGGAGCCAGTGGATGTTATTTATCTAGACTTTGCAAAGGCCTTTGATAGAGTACCTCATCAAAGATTATTTCGAAAGTTAAAATCACATGGAATAGGTGGGGAGATTGCCAAATGGATTGAAAATTGGTTAACGGGAAGAAGGCAGAGGGTGGGCATAAATACGGAGTACTCTGAGTGGTGTGAAGTGAAAAGTGGTGTGCCACAGGGCTCGGTTTTGGGACCAATTTTGTTCTTGATATATATAAATGATTTGGACATTGATATGAGATCCATGATTGCAAAATTTGCTGATGACACAAAACTATGCAGTAGTGTCTCATCTAAAGCGGAAGTGGATATATTGATGTCGGATTTAGATAAAAGTCGAGAATGGTCTGTCAGCTGACAAATTGAGTTTAATGTAGATAAATGTACAGTCATCCACATGGGTAGATCCAATATGGAACATAATTACAGAATTGGAGAAAACAATATTAGAAAGATAGATAAGGAAAGGGACCTAGGGGTTATAATAGATCATACAGGAAAGGTGAGTGAGCAAGTTAAGGTAGCAGTGAAAAAGGCAAATGCAATGTTAGGTATGATAAAAAGAAATATTAAACATAAGAGCAAGGAAGTGATCGTCAAACTGTATAAAGCTTTAGTTAGACCTAGATTGGAGTAATGTGTACAGGTGTGGAGTCCTTATCATAGAGGGGGCATAAACATGCTAGAAAGAATACAAAAAAGAGCGACAAAGATGATAGTGGGATTCCAGAATTACAGTTATGAGGAACGACTCAGAAAAACCGGCCTACAGTGTCTCGAAGAGAGAAGAATTCGTGGTGACTTAATGCAGGTTTA
Organism: Ariolimax columbianus; assembly: GCA_036924085.1. Taxonomy (NCBI): domain Eukaryota; kingdom Metazoa; phylum Mollusca; class Gastropoda; order Stylommatophora; family Arionidae; genus Ariolimax; species Ariolimax columbianus. The sequence goes on along the minus strand of JAVGWX010000016.1, from coordinate 5,056,590 downwards.
TAAGATGATCAGAGGAATCGATAAATTAGACTATAACAAGTTTTTTAAAATACAGCCACCTACAATAACACGAGGGCATAGCTACAAGCTGACTAAAGAGAGGTCCAGGTTAGATATTAGGAAATATTTTTTTAGTCAGAGAGTGGTGTCTACTTGGAATGCATTGCCAGGGGAGGTAGTGGAGGCAGGGACAGTTAATGCATTTAAGAATAAACTGGACGCGCATAGCTTTTAGAGCAAGGTGATGTAAATGTAACTGGTTGTATACAGACTCTGCGGGGTCTTTTAAACCAGTATAAGAACGCTATGTTAAGTTAAGTTAAGAGCAGCTATAGATGGCGGGTCTACTTAAGATTGACTTGCACATCGGTTAAACCACCCTCCAAGAAACTGGTTGTATACAGACTCTGTAGAGTCTTCTAAACCAGTATAAAAACGTTAAGTTAAGTTAGAAATTAGCTGCTCTAGCTCTTCTGTACTTCTTGATAGTATCAGGAAATAGCATTATAGCTTTCTTCATTTCTTCTGTGCTTGGTTTCTCTCAATTAATTTATAGTTTCGTTTCCGTCGAGTGAATGTCTGGGGAATTCAGTAAGCTGGTCTGTCTAAACTTTTGGAGCTGGTCTGTCTAAACTTCTGGAACTGGTCTGTCTAAACTTCTGAAGTTGGTCTGTCTAAACTTCTGAAGTTGGTCTGTCTAAACTTCTGGAGCTGGTCTGTCTAAGCTTCTGGAGCTGGTCTGTCTAAACTTCTGGAACTGGTCTGTCTAAACTTCTGGAACTGGTCTGTCTAAACTTCTGGAGCTGGTCTGTCTAAGCTTCTGGAGCTGGTCTGTCTAAACTTCTGGAACTGGTCTGTCTAAACTTCTGCAGATGGTCTGTCTAAACTTCTGGAACTGGTCTGTCTAAACTTCTGGAGCTGGTCTGTCTAAACTTCTGGAACTGGTCTGTCTAAGCTTCTGGAGCTGGTCTGCCTAAACTTTTGGAACTGGTCTGTCTAAACTTCTGGGGCTGGTCTGTCTAAACTTCTGGAGCTGGTCTGTCTAAATTTCTGGAGCTGGTCTGTCTAAACTGCTGGAGCTGGTCTGTCTAAATTTCTGGAGCTGGTGTGCCTAAACTTTCTTCAACATATTTCTTCAATGTCTTCATTTGCCCCTTAACCTTAATAATCCAATGTCCTCCTTAACTTAACTTAACGTCTTTATACTGGTTTAGAAGACCCTGCAGAGTCTGTATACAACCAGTTACATTTACATCACCTTGCTCTAAAAGCTATGCGCATCCAGTTTATTCTTAAATGCATAAACTGTCCCTGCCTCCACTACCTCCCCTGGCAATGCATTCCAAGCAGACACCACTCTCTGACTAAAAAAATATTTCCTAATATCTAACCTGGACCTCTCTTTAGTCAGCTTGTAGCTATGCCCTCGTGTTATTGTGGGTGGCTGTATTTTAAAAAACTTGTTATAGTCTAATGTATCGATTCCTCTGATCATCTTATAAACCTGTATTAAGTCACCACGAATTCTTCTCTCTTCGAGACACTGTAGGCCGGTTTTTCTGAGTCGTTCCTCCTAACTGTAATTCTGGAATCCCACTATCATCTTTGTCGCTCTTTTCTGTGTTCTTTCTAGCATGTTTATGTCCCCTCTATGATAAGGACTCCACACCTGTACACAGTACTCCAATCTAGGTCTAACTTAAGTTTTATACAGTTTGACGATCACTACCTTGCTCCTATGATTTGGTAATCCTTTGTCCTCCTGATTTAGTAATCCTTTGTCCTCCTGATTTGGTAATCCACTGTCCTCCTGATTTGGTAATCCTTTTTCCTCCTGATTTAGTATTCCTTTGTCCTCCTGATTTAGTAATCCTTTGTCCTCCTGATTTAGTAATCATTTGTCCTCCTGATTTGGTAATTCAATGTCCTCTTGATTTAGTAATCCTTTTTCCTCCTGATTTAGTAATCCTTTTCCCTCCTCATTTGGTAATCCAATGCCCTCCTAATCTTTAAGAAAGCCATTGTTTTGGTTATATTGTTGTGTTAGTTTATGTGTTGTGCTCTACACTTCTTTCCCATTTCTGTTTTCGCATCTTCCTCTGCCTCTCTGGCCAGCTCATCAATATATTTGTCGTGTCTCTGTTGATGTATTGTCTTACTACTTTCTTGTTGCAGTGTATATTCCCTGAGCCTTGGACCTAGTATTTAAAGATTTCCTTCCGTCAAATCTGTCTTCTTAATGGTCCTTTCCTTTAACTGTATTATAGGTCTTGAGAATGGCGGGAGATGGTGGTTAAATGACACGGCTCACAACCAGAAGGTGCTGGGTTCGATCCCCATCACGGCACCAGCCATTACCTCGGGGAAGCAAATCCTTGGAAAATGCAGGAGGAAGCAGACACTTACAGAAAATGCGTGCTGAAGTCGGATGCACTGGGCCGACAGGCACAAAATAAAAACCACAATGTAATGCACACCGCCTTGGGGAATAAAGAAATAAGGCAAAAGCAAAAAAAAAATATTTTTTTTTAAATTATAGGTCTTGTTGTTATCCAATGTTTTGTTTGGTGTTTTCTTTTCCCTAGAACGTCTTTATAATCTCTCTCAATTAATGTTGTCTGTTGCCGGGAATCCTCTGTATTCCTTTTTTAGTCTAGTTATTTTAACTCAGTTATTGATATCGTGACATGACACTCAACTTGTATGTCATTCTCCTGAGTAATACCACATTGGTTAGCTGGTTTTGTTTAGAGTAGTACATATGGCGCCTAACAGGCTGCGGGTCTACTTTGCTCTAGTGTTTCAGTCGAATAAGGTGGACTCGCACATCAGTTAACCACCCTCCGAGTCACTTGTCCAGGGGAGTATTAAGCTGCTCGAACATAGCCCGCTAAGCAGGAAACTCTTCTTCCGGCCACATCTAGCTCATACCAGAACTGGGACCTGCACAGGGGTATCTGCTCTTGTAGAAGTGCAGGTGGACTAAGGCTAAGAACAAGACTATGAATCCCACGTTGTTTCTGCTTATATCGTATTGTAAAGCTGTTGAGTACTTTTATCGTATTGTAAAGCTGTTCAATTATTATATCTTATTGTAAATATATTCAGTTTTTATTTCTTATTGTAAAGCTATTCAGCTCTTATATCTTATTGTAAACCTGTTCAATTCATATATCTTATTGTAAAGCTGCTCAGCTCTAATATCTTATTGTAAAGCTGTTCAGCTCTTATATCTTATTGTAAAGCTGCTCAGTTATAATATCTTATTGTAAAGCTATTCAGTTCTTATATCTTACTGTAAAGCTATTCAGTTCTTACATCTCATTGTAAAGCTGTTCAGCTCTTATATCTTATTGTAAAGCTGCTCAGTTATAATATCTTATTGTAAAGCTATTCAGTTCTTATATCCTACTGTAAAGCTATTCAGTTTTTACATCTTATTGTAAAGCTGTTCAGCTCTCATATCTTATTGTAAAGCTGCTCAGTTATAATATCTTATTGTAAAGCTATTCAGTTCTTATATCCTACTGTAAAGCTATTCAGTTCTTACATCTTATTGTAAAGCTGTTCAGTTCTTATATCTTATCGTAAAGCTGTTCATATGTATTCTTATCTTGGCTATCAGATGTCACGTTTGTTCCTGTACATATCAGTACACAACACACTCATCGTGTAAACTAATGAATTATGCATGTGTAGTCAGTCCGGATGTCTATCTTGTTATATGTTCATACACACGTAGTCTTGTGTAGTTTTGTATGTGGAAACATCAGAACCTACATGATCAGTCCTAAGGTCTAGATCTTCCAACAAAAGTGAAGTATCTGTCATTTTTGTCGTGACCTTGCTAGATTGAAGCATGTTGTGATTATTTGTGTCATGACCTTGCTCTATTGAAACGTGTTGTGATTAAGATGAAGTGCTCAGCGACCCAAAGCTGACTTCAAGCGTCAGAGTCAGTGAACTAGAACTGACATCAAGCGTCAGGGTCAGTGAACTAGAACTGACATCAAGCGTCAGGATCAGTGAACTAGAACTGACATCAAGTGTCAGGGTCAGTGAACCAGAACCGACATCAAGCGTCAGGGTCAGTGAACCAGAACCGACATCAAGCGTCAGAGTCAGTGAACCATAACTGACAAGACCCTTTTGCACATGCAGATTTTATATAACAGGTTGAAACGACCAGGCTGGCTAAGGAGAAGAGCTCGATGAGGAAAGGTTAACCCTGTGCCCATAAATGCCTGCCGGAGTCAGATGAATGGCACCGAAAGATGCAAATATCGCAGTCATGCTGTAAACTACGACACAACTACTTGCAAATCACTTTTTCAGGGCTTGGTAGTGGGAGATTGGGAACGTTCAGGGCTTGATAGTGGGAGATTGGGAACGTTCAGGGTTAACGGCTTACTAGTGGGAGATTGGGAACGTGCAGGGCTTGGTAGTGGGAGATTGGGAACGATTGGGTAGCTTGCGTCAGACCGCTCAGTCTGGCGCTCTGAAATATCACAGGTTGCTCGCCTGGCAGAGCAGAAAATCTGCGATGCATCGAGAGAGAAGCGAGCCGTCCGAATGGTTCCCAAGCTGGACATCCCGGCTATCAGGGCCGCTCACGTGTACTCCTAGTGGGATAAGGTGTCCTGAGCCACATGCACAATCATTCACGCCAAATCTGTCCGTACAGATCTGATGATGTTCGCCATACTACTACTACTGATACTACTAATACTACTTCTAATACTACTACTACTACTACTACTACTGATACTGCTACTACTACTTCTAATACTACTACTACTACTACTACTACTACTACTACTACTACTAAAATTACTCTCTATTTCCCAAGTCGGTGTGTGCGGTGTGTTTTTATTTTGCTCCAGAGTGATCAGTACATCCGGCCGGTGCGGTGATGGGGATCGAACTCAGCCCCATTGGGTTGTGATCCATGTCACTTTAACACTCCGTCCTGCTTCTACTAATACTATTACTACTACTACTACTACTACTACTACTACTATTACAATTATTATTACATCGTACGGACATTCCAGCAACCCCATATATGTGTTGTTGTTGATGATGATTTGGTTTTTTTTGGTGAATGCCCACAACGGCTAAACCTACTCTTGTTGGCGCCCTGAAATGAAGGCTCAGTGGCAGGTTGCAGCACATGTCCTCCCATCATGAGCGTGCTGATGGTGGTGGACCGGTATCTCCCAGACGGTTGTTCTATGCTTGATTTCATCTGCGTGTCGCTCATTACTACGGGGATCACGCCGATCGCTCCCGTCATAGATAAGTCAGCGATGCAGATTCTATGTGACGTCTTCTGCATCACATTCCCTCTCAACACTTCCTCCTACCTTCTTTGGTTGAGCTGTAGATTTATTGTTAATTGTGTTATTTATTAGTATTTGAAGAAGTTTTTGTGGTGTCTTCTGCAAAGTCATTTTAATTTACTTCTCTGTCTTCTTCTTCTTCTTCTTCTTCTTCTTCTTCTTCTTCTTCTTCTTTTTCTTCTTCTTCTTCTTCTTCTTCTTCTTCTTCTTTTTCTTCTTCTTCTTCTTCTTCTTCTTCTTTTTCTTCTTCTTCTTCTTCTTCTTCTTCTTCTTCTTCTTCTTCTTTTTCTTCTTCTTCTTCTTTTTCTTCTTTTTCTTCTTCTTCTTCTTCTTCTTTTTCTTCTTCTTTTTCTTCTTCTTCTTCTTCTTCTTCTTCTTCTTCTTTTTCTTCTTCTTCTTCTTCTTTTTCTTCTTCTTCTTTTTCTTCTTCTTCTTCTTTTTCTTCTTCTTCTTTTTCTTCTTTTTCTTCTTCTTAAATTTAATTCTCTGTCTTCATCTTATTTTTCTTCTTCTTCTTCCTCCTTCTCCTTTTTTCACAGTTCTCTCTTCTCTAGATACTGATATTTGCTGTTGTCTGCTCAGAGTACAAGTTCCAAGGAATCTTGCTGACAAGCTCTGCCTATCCTTCGTACTTCCCTCCTCCTTACATTATCCCACTCACTGAAAGGTCCACTGCTCCTCTGCTCCATTACAAAAATCCCAATTCATAGAAGGTCCCGAAACAGAAATTAATTCTAATAACAAAACACTCTGCTAGAAACATGCAGGCTGTACTTCGAATGTCAGTTAGCCCCGGAAACATGCTTTATGTTTCGATTCGGGACGTCACGTAGTTGGAGCACCTTCTACTCCTTGTCTGAGATACACACTTGATTACAGATATGGTATTGTTATTGATCTATTGATTATTAGTTATATCATTTCATAAATGATTTTCATGAAGAGCTGCCTGCGAGGCATCGATGGATTCAAATAAAGTGATAAGATCTCTAATATAGAAGTAGTGAAAGGAATTAGACATATATCAGTGGACCATGAGTTGAGGAGATAAAGCAGGAATTGGTTAAAGTAAAGTAAAGTAAAGTAAAGTAACCCATAGCATTACTGCCGTAGGGGTGTGAAGTGTTAGCGATCTCACATTTCAAAGGCTCGGCTGTATGAGGGCGGTGGCAATCTCCTCTCTCTCGCCGCTTTTACTTCCCGGACTGAACCGGTACCCATTTAAGGCTGGGTCGACCCGGGAGCCATTGCGGTCTGAAAAAAACACTACCGCCGCAACTGGGGAATGAACCCAGGACCACTCAGACGCGAAGCTAGCGCGCCAACCACTGCGCTACACTGCTCCGGAATTGGTTAGGTCACGCATTAAGGGAACCCGTTGATTACATTACAGGACAGCAAAGGTGGAGCCTTATATGTCGTGGGTCGCACAGGCCACAACAGACTGAGGTACCACCTATTCAATAAACTGAAGATAGGTGGCACTGACGAATGCACCTGTGGTACAGGGAATATGACCCCTGAACATCTGCTGCAAAATTGCCCAACATACGAGGACCAGAGAAAGCACATGTGGCCATCACCAGTGCCAACACTAGACAAGCTCTATGGCAGTGTCGACAGCCTCAGGATGACTGCTGCTTTCTTCGAACAAATTCAAGTTGACGTTTGACAGCGTACGAAGAAGAAGAAGATATGTTGTGGGTCTGACTTTACTCTTGTGTTTTAGTCTATTATGGATGTCACCAGACCCCGAATTTGACTGGAATTCACACTAGGGGACAACTTACACTTGTGTCCACTGAAACGTGTTGTTGTTTTCCATGTGGGTTAGTTAGTTCGTTCATTTTTGGGTGTTATCTTTTCTCAAATTATCCTGGCATCGTCATCTGCTATATGTAATAGTATTTCCTAATTCCACTCGCGTGCTGAATGATGCTCCCTACGACCTCTTGCGGCTGTGGGAAACACAATACTACTGGCTGAATACATAATCTGCTAAACCCGAATTATCATGACAAATTAAGTGAAGTTATTATAAGGCGGTATTCGTTATAGAATGCACACGGAAAGAGAATGCAGAGGCAGACCAATACATACATTGAGGTAAAGACAGACAAAATGGAAACTGAAGAGACGATGCGAAGCTAAGACAAAAGCTGTGGGTCAGAGCCGCTCCGGCCTGGTGAAGACTGCAGACTTCATCATGGCGACTGGCCTGCTGATATAGCATGACCAAAAGATCTTGAACGCAAAGAAGAAAATAAGAACGCATGTTTCAATACACGAGGAACTGGCGTGCATGTATTGAAACCATCTGCTCCACAGGCACCGGGCAAGATTTGATTGATTGACATACGTTGTTTATCTTCTAGACATCATTCTACGAGTACATTACAGTACGAGTACATTACAGTACTTCGAGTACATTACAGTACTTCGAGTACATTACAGTGCTTCGAGTACATTACAGTGCGAGTACATACCTAACAATAGATGCATGTTTGCTCGAATAACAGGAGGTTTTTTTCCAGAAATTTCTTTGTTTTGAATAACGATTTTGATTTGACCTCAAATTCGCTGTTTACAATTGTGTATTTTTGTTGACGTCTTCCCCAAACGGAGCCTATCTATTTAGAGTATGCTGCACGTGTCTTCCCCAAAAGGAGCCTATCTATATAGAGTATGCTGCACGTGTCTTCCCCAAAAGGGGCCTATCTATATAGAGTATGCTGCACGTGTCTTCCCCAAAAGGAGCCTATCTATACAGAGTATGCTGCACGTGTCTTCCCCAAAAGGGGCCTATCTATTTGGAGTATGCTGCACGTGTCTTCCCCAAAAGGAGCCTATCTATATAGAGTATGCTGCACGTGTCTTCCCCAAAAGGAGCCTATCTATATAGAGTATGCTGCATGTGTCTTCCCCAAAAGGAGCCTATCTATACAGAGTATGCTGCACGTGTCTTCCCCAAAAGGGGCCTATCTATTTGGAGTATGCTGCACGTGTCTTCCCCAAAAGGAGCCTATCTATATAGAGTATGCTGCACGTGTCTTCCCCAAAAGGAGCCTATCTATATAGAGTATGCTGCACGTGTCTGTTGTTGCACTCCTGTAAAACTACATTTTCACAACGCCCATTTTATCATAACTTGTTGAGAACATAAGAAGGTAATTATGCTATTAATAGTGATAAATGATTTGCAAAGAGCATTCTTCCATCATTTTCCCTATTTTAAAGAGCAAGTAGTTGCTGGCAGCGGTTGAGAGAGATCAAGTTGATCGTGTCCTTTCTTATACAAACATCACAGCAACCTTTGCCAGTCCTCTCTTAAATGTGTTAGCCTGTTAAATTTGACTCTGCAATGCCAGAAAGAAATCGAGTGAAGCTCACAAATTAAGCAGAAATTGGTCTTTATAATTCATTACCTAACACGTTGCTTGCATTCACACGTTTCCAGACTCGGTAGGAACGTTTGAAACCAGCCATAATGATACTGACAACAACTAGAGATGATAACAGCCTGGATGGCTAATAATCACTGGTCCGTTTTGACTTTCCGCAGTGGCTGACATTTTGAAACAACTTATAACCTCTCCAACCCCGGATGTCGAGTGATTATCTTAATTATCCATGACAACGACGCTCCAAATTGAGCCAGCGACTTCCTGTAGTCGTCTGCGCAAATGAAGTGCAACTGATGTGAAAAATGGGCCTAGAAATTTAGCAATTGTTGGATTGGAATGGTATCCCACGTAACCTTTTAATTTTTTGCACGCAGACCAGTGGGAAGTCCTGAACGGATATGCTGACCTGGATAGTGGGTTGTGTTAAGTGTGAGACCTGAGTTGAGTGTAAGAGTGGGTGGGTGGCGTGCTGAGGGTCTGAGGGGTGAGGAGTGGGGCTGCCTGGATGGCAGGGGAGGTTCACAGTGACATTTTACTCAGGAATACGCATATGGATAGATGGATGGATAGATGGATAGATGGGTGGATAGATGGATAGATGGATGGATAGATAGATGGGTGGATGGATAGATAGATGGATGGATAGATAGATGGATGGATGGATAGATGGATATATGGATGGATGGATAGATGGACGGATGGATAAATGGATGGGTGGATAGATGGATGGATATATATATAGATAGCTATATAGATAGATAAATAGAAAGATGGATGAATAGATAGATAGATATATAGATAGATAGATAGATAGATAGATAGATAGATAGATATATCAATATATAGATAAATAGATAGATATATAGATATATAGATATAAAGATAGATCGATAGAAGGACAGATATATATATAGATAGATAGATAGATAGATAGATAGATAGATAGATAGATAGATAGATAGATAGATAGATAGATAGATAGATAGATGGATAGATGGATAGATGGACAGATAGATAGATAGATAGATAGATAGATAGATAGATAGATAGATAGATAAATAGATAGATAGATAGATAGATAGATAGATAGATAGATAGATAGATAGATAGATAGATAGATAGATAGATAGATAGATAGATAGATAGATAGATAGATAGATAGATAGATACATACATAGATAGATAGATAGATAGATAGATAGATAGATAGATAGATAGATTGTTAGATAGATAGATAGATAGATAGATAGATAGATAGATAGATTGTTAGATAGATAGATAGATAGATAGATAGATAGATAGATAGATAGATAGATAGATAGATAGATAGATAGATAGATAGATAGATATATAGATAGATAGATAGATAGATAGATAGATAGATAGATAGATATATAGATAGATAGATAGATAGATAGATAGATAGATAGATAGATAGATAGATAGATAGATAGATAGATAGATAGATAGAGATAAATGAGTGAATGGATGTAAATCTTCTTCTACTCTCCCTATCTCTGTATCATTTATGTACTATTACTTCTAGAGCTTCCATGTACATATATAAACAACCATTCATCAACGCAAACAGACAAATAAATTTTGGATGAGAACAAGGTATTTTTGAACCAGCATATTCTACTCAACAAAAAACATAGCGGCAAACAATGGGACTGTCCCATATTAGTGAAGATTTGTTAAACTGTTCCCACTTTTGCGAGATGAGGTGTCCGTTTGACGTCACGATAGTGCCACACATGCAGCAATATTTGCTTTCATAATGTAGGCCACTTGTTGTCTTCGCAATGTTATTGAAGGTTAAGGTAAATTACGTGGCGACCTTTGGTTTAATGGCGGGAACAATCATTTGGAAGTCAATACTTGATGGTTTACAGCATCGTGAAGTCAGTCGGTACAGACGAGCTGTGGTGAGTTTCTGATGTTGGGGTGGTGAGTTTGTGATGATGGGGTGGTGAGTTTGTGATGTTGGGGTGGTGAGTTTGTGATGTTGGGGTGGTGAGTTTGTGATGTTGGGGTGGTGAGTTTGTGATGTTGGGGTGGTGAGTTTGTGATGTTGGGGTGGTGAGTTTGTGATGTTGGGGTGGTGAGTTTGTGATGTTGGGGTGGTGAGTTTGTGATGTTGGGGTGGGGAGTTTGTGATGTTGGGGTGGTGAGTTTGTGATGATAGGGAGGTGAGTTTGTGATGTTGGGGTGGTGAGTTTGTGATGTTGGGCTGGTGAGTTTGTGATGTTGGGGTGGTGAGTTTGTGATGTTGGGGTGGTGAATTTGTGATGTTGGGGTGGTGAGTTTGTGATGTTGGGGTGGTGAGTTTGTGATGTTGGGGTGGTGAGTTTGTGATGATAGGGTGGTGAGTTTGTGATGTTGGGGTGGGGAGTTTGTGATGTTGGGGTGGTGAGTTTGTGATGATAGGGTGGTGAGTTTGTGATGTTGGGGTGGGGAGTTTGTGATGATGGGGTGGTGAGTTTGTGATGTTGGGGTGGTGAGTTTGTGATGTTAGGGTGGTGAGTTTGTGATGTTGGGGTGGTGAGTTTGTGATGATAGGGTGGTGAGTTTGTGATGTTGGGGTGGGGAGTTTGTGATGTTGTGGTGGAGAGTTTGGGATATTGGGGTGGAGAGTTTGTGATATTGTGGTGGGAAGTTTGTGATGTTGGTATGGTGAGTTTGTGATGTTAGGGTGGGTAGTTTGTGATGTTGGGGTGGTGAGTTTGTGAGATTAGGGTGATGAGTTTGTGAGGTTAGGGTGGGGAGTTTGTGATGTTGGGGTGGTGAGTTGGTTATGTCGGGGTGGTGAGTTTGTGATGTTAGGGTGGGTAGTTTGTGATGTTAGGATTATTTGTTTGTGATGTTAGGGTGGGGAGTTTGTGATGTTAGAGTTGTGAATTTGTGATGTTGGGGGGGGGGGGGGAGGGAGTTTGTGATGTTGGGGTTATTTATTTATGATGTTGTGAAGGTGAGTTTGTGATGTTGGGGTGGGGAATTTGTGATGTTGGGGTTAGGAGTTTGTGATGTTGAGGTGGTGAGTTTGACATGTTGGGGTGGTGATTTTGTGATGTTGGGTAGGTGAGTTTGGGAGTTTGCGGTGAGGGTTTGTGATGTTGGGATGGGAAGTTTGTGATGTTGGGGTTGGGAGTTTGTGATATTACAGTAAGGGTTTGTGATGTTGGGGTGGGGAGTTTGTGATGTTGGATACGTGAGTTTGTAATGTTGGGTCGGTGAGTTTGTGATGTTGTAAAGGTGAGTTTGTGATGTTTGGCTGCTGAGTTTTTGATGTTGGGGTGGTGAGCTTGTGATGTTGGGGTGATGAATTTGTGATGTTGCGGTTGTGAGTTTGTGACGTTGGGGTGGTGAGTTTGTGAGGTTGGAGTGGTGAGTTTGTGATGTTGGGATTATTTGTTTATGATGTTGTGTGGGTGAGTTTGTGATGTTTGGGTGGGGAGTTTGTGATGTTGGGTAGGTTAGTTTGTGAATGTGGGGTGGGTAGTTTGTGATGTTGGGGTTTGGAGTTTGTGATGTTGGGGTAGGAAGTTTGCGATGCTGTGGTGGGGAGATTGTGATGTTGTGGTGGGAAGTTTGTGATGTTGAGGTTGGGAGTTTGTGATGTTGGGGTTATTTGTTTAGGATGTTGTGTAGGTGAGTTTGTGATGTTGGGGTGGGGAGTTTGTGATGTTCGGGTATAGAGTTTGTGTTGTGTGGAGGGTTAATTTGTGATGTTGGGTAGGTGAGTTTGTGATATTGGGGTGGAGAGTTTGTGATGTTGAGTAGGTGAGTTTGTGATGTTGGGGTGGAGAGTTTGTGATGTTGAGTAGGTGAGTTTGTGATGTTGGGGTGGAGAGTATGTGATGTTGAGTAGGTGAGTTTGTGATGTTGTGGTTGGGAGTTTGTGATGTTCGTGTAGTGAGATTGTGATGTTAGGGTAGGGAGTGTGTGATGTTTTGCAGTTTAGTTTGTGATGTCTGGGTGGTGAGTTTGTGGTGTTGGGTCGTGAGTTTCTGATGTCTGGATGGTGCGTTTGTGGTGTTGGGTGGCAAATTTTTGATGTCTGGGTGGTGAGTCTGTGCTTCTTCCATCCGGGATTATAGTCAGAGTTTACCTTCTCTTAGATTGGCTACCAACCAAGGCTAATGAGTCAGATCTACTCGCCCAGTAATACCGCTGAGTACATGCCCCCCCCCCCCCCCACAGGAGCTTCTGTCAGAAACAGGGGGTCCCTCATGAATGTGCTGTTGGAGACACAATAATGTAGGAGAGGCCATTTGCATGGAAACTTCTTCCAGGCAAGCCGAACAGTGAATCCAGCGGCGATCTCTACACCTGGAAAGGAGAGGCTATAAGAGACGATTCACGTCTCTTTAACGTGCGGGACGACCAGCCCTGTTCTCGCTACCTCCCAATCATCACTACGATGATCACTACCTCGTAGGCCATGATGCTGTAATACAACTTGTTTCCAGCTGTTGGCCTTGATCAGTATGTTTCACTTGAGCCTGACGTTTGACAAAGTTAACTGATTCGTAACGTGGAACACACATAACTTGTGATGTGATCACGAGAGACCTTTTTACACCAAGTAAACATTGGATAAATTAAAATTATATTGTAAATTATTCAAAACTGTTTTACCTTTGTTATTTAAATCTACTTAAAATATGTTTTTGCACTTTCATTAAATCTATTTTTTCAATGCAAATAAAACCTGTTTTGCACTGTTAATCAAATTATTTTTTTTCACTATTTTTAGCAAGCCTTTTTTTAATAACGTTAATATCAATTTTTATTCTCCCTAATAGTGAAATTTATTACTGTTATGAAAATCAATTTTTCCAATATTTAAAAAATCTATTTTGCCACCATTATTAAAATCTATTTTATCACTATTGTTAAAATCTATTTTGTTAACAGTTTAAAAACCTATTTTGCCACTAATATTAAACTCAATTTTGTCGCTATTACTAAAATCAATTTTGTCACTAATATTAACATTTATTTTGTCGCTATTACTAAAATCAATTTTGTCACTAATATTACTCATATCTATTTTGTCACTAATATTCAAATCATTTTTTGTCGCTATTACTAAAATCAATTTAGTCGCTATTACAAAAATATTTTGTTCTGTTGATATCTGTTTTTGTCACTATTGTTAAAATATATTTGTTTTAGTATTGCTAAAATATATTTGTTTTAGTATTGTTAAAATATATGTGTATTATTCCATAAACTTTTTACTGTGGTCAAAATCCAATTTTTTTTATAATTTAAAAAAAAATTGTACCATCACTATTTTTACTCACTATTTTTCTTTTATTTTTTTTTTTTTTTTTTTTTTTTCTTGTTCTTATAAAAATCTATATTTTTCACTATTGTTAAAATCTGTTTTCATCACTATTATTAAAATTAACCTTTTTACTATTGTTAAAATTTCATTTTTTGATATTATTAAAATCTACTTTTTCACTCTTAAAATCTATTTTGTGAAAAATAAAATATAATTCTGAAAAAAAAAAAACAACTTTGTAACTTGTATCCTAATAGAGAAACATAATGTTAAATGAAAGGGCAGAGAAAAGTCGAGAACGCCACCAGGAGAGATAAAAGCAGAAATTGTGAGGTATTAGGAGGGATATTGGCTATGTCAAAGGCATTTACGTGAGAAAATAAGATTGTTGAGTTATCTTAGGAAGTCACAAGTTTTGAGTACCTCGACTAAATTATAAGAAACAATAGAAATTCAGACAGTCACACCTTTTGAGTAACGGCTCAATTATAAGAAACAATAGAAATTGCTTGAAGGAAGTCAGAGCGGGAATGGGCAATGCAGAGATTGAATGAAATTAGAAACTTATGGCAAAACTCTAATAATATGAAGACCAAAATATCCTGCCAACTTGCATCTTCCTGGTGGCAACGTGGGGGTGTGAAACGTGGACCACCACACAAACACCTCAAGAGAAGGATTGAATCTTTTGAACTAAAATGTTACAGAAGGATGCTCAAAATACCATGGATAGCGAAAAGGAAAAATACAGATATACAAAACTGGATATCGAGAGGAATCAGTTAGTAAACAATATCTTGTCCAGAAAGGTAAAATATTTTGGCCACATTAAACGCCATAACGGCCTGGAGAGAACGATTCTGGAGGGTATGGGGACTGGAAAGTGGGAGGAGGGGACGGGGGTAGAGGCAGACCGAGGAGAAGATGGAGACAAGACATTACGGAGGTCCTGTAGATGACAGTGACAGGGCCGGGAGTACTGGGCTAGAGATCGAGTCTTACAGATCGGCTGTTGGGGGAGCGACGTTCTGGCTAGAGATCGAGTCTTTCAGATCGGCTGTTGGGGGAGCGACGTTGTGGCTAGAGATCGAGTCTTTCAGATCGGCTGTTGGGGGAGCGACGTTGTGGCTAGAGATCGAGTCTTTCAGATCGGCTGTTGTGAGAGCGACGTTCTGGCTAGAGATCGAGTCTTACAGATCGGCTGTTGGGGGAGCGACGTTGTGGCTAGAGATCGAGTCTTATAGATCGGCTGTTGGGGGAGCGACGTTCTGGCTAGAGATCGAGTCTTACAGATCGGCTGTTGTGAGAGCGACGTTCTGGCTAGATATCGAGTCTTACAGATCGGCCGTTGGGGGAGCGACGTTGTGGCTAGAGATCGAGTCTTACAGATCGGCTGTTGGGGAAGCGACGTTCTTCTAAGGACATGCTACATGATGATGATGATGATGGTAATTTCATGAGAATGTATGTGATCAATTTCCACACAGTGCATAAAACATGAGAAGGTCTGGTTAGAAGACACGAAGAGGACTACGCTGCAGATTGATAGAAGTCATTAACACAAATCCTATAACACCACGAGTTTATAACGAATGACGAATCATATTTGAACCAAAAGATCACACTTAAACTCTCCACTCCGCCCAACTTCACAATTGGACCGAAAAGGCTGCAAGTACTTAAATAAAATCTGGAAATGTCTGAAAACTTACAGAGAATTCTACACATATATTCCCAATTTGAAATAACATAACATAATAACAGATACATTTAAAGACTTCAACTATACGCGTGCAGTCGGTCACTCGCTAACGAGATGGAGACATGAAATAGTCAAACTTTGTGTACAGCTCTGCAGGTCCAGAGACAAATATACATTCGAGCAGCTTATAGCAACCCAGCTTCAGGTTCGTGGACAGTTGAGCGATGTATCACCACAGTTCTAAACAGTTCCCCCCTCTCCCCTGCCTCTCACACACACACACACAACACACACACACACAACACACACACAACACACACACACACAACACACACACAGTACACACACAACACACACACACAACACACACACACACCACACACAAACACAACACACACACACACAACACACACATAACACACACACAACACACAACACACACACACACACAACACACACACACACACACATAACACACACACACAACACACACACAACACACACACACACAACACACACACACACACAACACACACACACACAACACACACACACACAACACACACACCCACAACACACCCACACTGCACACACACACACAACACACACACACACAACACACACACACATCACACACAACACACACACAACACACACAAACACAACACACACACACAACACACACACAACACACACACAACACACACGCATACAACACACACACAACACACACACATACAACACACACACACAACACACACACAAAACACACACACATCACACAAAAAACACACAAACAACACACACAAACACAACACACACACACACACACAACACACACACACCACACACAACACACACACACAACATACACACACACAACACACAACACACACAACACACAACACACACACAACACACACACCACACACACACACACAAAACACACACACAACACACACACAAAAGACACACACAACACACACACAACACACACACACAACACACACACACACAACACACACACAACACACAACACACAACACACACACACAACACACACACACACACACCAGAGTAAGACAAACGACCTTCATTTATATTTTTAGAATGTGCATTGGTTTAATGTCTGCAAAATATTGATTTTCAATGCATCGTCTCGAAACAGTTGCCATCCTCGGGTACCATTTGTGCTTCACCGAACTTTCAATCCTCACCTCACATTACTACCTCACCTCACATTACTACCTCACCTCACATCAATACCTCACCTCACTATAATGCCTCACCTCACCTCACTACCTCATCTCACATTACTACCTCACTTCACATTAATGCCTCACCACTGTATTCTTCCCCACTGCACACGTACCCCTGCCCTCAACACTTGAGAACCACCATATCAACCACTCGATCGGCCAGCTTCAACCAGCGAGCCCAGCCAGTTTGTATCAGTGTCCAGAGTTCTCATGCTTTCAGCAGGTGGGATGTCTACGGTCCTTGCTCGCAACGTGACGCTAATTAGGGATTGTCTCTGCCAATTAAGGGTTGTATCCTTTGTCGTAAATCAAGCAGTAATGATGGTAACCTTTATCATCTTGTGTCTTCAACTCGTCAAAAAATAGAACTTCGCTCTCTGGGCTAACGAGAAATAGCAAATGCAGGTATCATCTGGGAAATTATCCTTAATTATAGATTTTTGTTTGAACCATTTTTCGTATTTTTCTGTGCTTTATATATGTACTTTAGTATTATTCTACAGCTGTTATATTGTGTTATTTGGCTAACATATATTATATCTATCTATCTATCTATCTATCTATCTATCTATCTATCTATCTATCTATCTATCTATCTATCTATATATCTATCTATCTATCTATCTATCTATCTATCTATCTATCTATCTATCTATCTATCTATCTATCTATCTATCTATCAGTGTGTCTGTCTATTTCATGATCATCATCATCAAGTGCCGTCAACCCAGCGGAGGTTCCAAGTCGGTACACTCAGCCAGAATGTGGTCCGATCCCACCTTGATGTTGTTTGTCCATCGGTACCTCTGCCGCCTTCTGTCTCTACTGTCGTTAACTCTTCCCTCCAATATAAGTTAGGAGTTAATTAGCTGTCCATCACAAGCGGTGAGGCCAACATGGTCAGGCGGTTTTGTCTCGATGAAGTAACTTGTGTTTGGATTAGTGTTCGCCAAAAGATATCCTATACGGAGAGTTGACCACGGGGAAGAGAAACAAAGATAGACTACATGAAAGAGTTGGATTTGAACATCTACAGCTTGAAGGAACTTGCCAAAGACAAACACAACTGGAGGCAGGTTTTGTGTGGTCTGCAGGCAGAGGAAGACAGGATGCGTCAAGATGCAGACTCCAAACGTGTGCGTCGAAGGCGCGGGCAACAACTAAGTCCCCTCTCTAGCCTGAAGTCCATTGTCCCTCAAACTGACTGGATGTCAATCACGTTTGGATTACAGTGAGGACAAAAACTTCTCCGGTCACCAGCCTCACTCTCTGGTCATCATCAGCCTCCCTCTCTGGTCATCATCAGCCTTTCTCTCTGGTCATCATCAGCCTCCCTCTCTGGTCATCATCAGCCTCACTTTCTGGGCATCAGCCTCCCTCTCTAGTCATCAGCCTCCCTCTCTGGTCATCATCAGCCTCACTCTCTGGTCATCATCAGCCTCACTCTCTGGTATCATCAGCCTCACTCTCTGGTCATCAGCCTCCCTCTTTGGTCATCATCAGACTCACTATCTGGTCATCAGCCTCCCTCTTTGGTCATCATCAGCCTCACTCTCTGGTCATCAGCCTCCCTCTTTGGTCATCATCAGCTTCCCTTATTGGTCAACAGCAGCCTCACTCTCTTGTCATCAGCCTCCCTCTCTGGTCATCATCAGCCTCCCTCTCTGGTCATCAGCCTCCCTCTCTGGTCGTCATCAGCCTCACCCTCTGGTCATCATCAGCCTTCCTCTCTGGTCATCAGCCTCACCCTCTGGTCATCATCAGCTTCCCTCTCTGGTCATCATCAGGCTCACTCTCTTGTCATCAGCCTCCCTCTCTGGTCATCATCAGCCTCCCTCTCTGGTCATCAGCAGTCTCACTCTCTGGTCATCGGCCTCACCCTCTGGTCATCATCAGCCTCCCTCTCTGGTCATAATCAGCCTCCCTCTCTGGTCATCAGCCTCACCCTCTGGTCATCATCAGCCTCCCTCTCTGGTCATCATCAGCCTCCCTCTCTGGTCATCATCAGCCTCCACCTCTGGTCATCATCAGCCTCACTCTCTGATCATCAGCCTCCCTCTCTGGTCATCAGCAGTCTCACTCACTGGTTATCAGCCTCACTCTCTGGTCATCATCAGCCTCACTCTCTGGTCATCATCAGCCTCACCGTCTGGTCATCAGCCTCACCCTCTAGTCCCAAACTATCTTGGACCAGTAGCAAGACACAAGTCAAGACGACTGGAGTTAACTCAGAATGCAGACAATCTGGACCACCTCCCTTGGGGCCAATGATCGCTTGAAACGTGTGGGATTCGATCGCCCACCGTTAATCGCTTTGAGTGGCGAGTGGATTATCTCTCGACCACAGCGACTCCAACGACCTTCAGCAGGCTGTCATGTCTTATGACATGACCAGAATATTTTTTTTCTGTTTTCTATTTCACTCAGAGGCGTCTTCTCCTCCTTGAATTGTTCTAGGACCTCACTATTTATTTCCATTTTTTTCCAGGTGCTCGTCAAATCTTCAGCCCACATTTTAAATACTTCATTCCTCGAACTGTTTAACGTAAGGCTAAGACGCTCTCTCTCTCTCTCTTCATCTTCTGCTTCTTCTGCTTCTTCTTTCAATCCCCAATAAAACTAATGACGGTACACTGTATTCAGGTAGCCTACATGGGATATTATTTCTGAAAGGTTCGTTCACGCTCAGAAAGTAATCAATGTGCAACCATGTTCTCAGTGTGTCTTTCCTCGTCTCTGTCACAAACTACAACCGACAAATGAGCCCTTTTTTCAGTCAGTGTTGTGCATCCTGACAGCTATACGCTGGCTCTCCTACCTGGCCCGCTACTGGTCCGGAAAGTAGTACCTAGAATTGTGATCCCATTACGACCTGCTATCGCGCCAGCCATTGCTAATCACGTGATCGTCTCTGCGGTCGGTAATGTGGCTTCTCGAGCTACTGGTAGCTTGCGCACCAGACGCACATTATCTGGGTAATAGTAGTATGTGCGTGTGTGTGTGTGTGTGTAGGTGAGAGAGAGGAAAAGTCAAGGGTATATGATTTATTAGGAAAGAGTGCAGGAGATTTATTATAAGAGAGATAGAGTGAGAGATTTTATGGGTGTTAGTATTTCGTGTGTGTGTTTTAAAATGTATTAGGAGATCGAGGCAGAGTGAGTGAGAGAGAGAGAGAGAGAGAGAGAGAGAGAGACGTATATGTGTGCAAGTTATCGTGTGTGCGTGTGCATGAGAGTGGGAGTGACAAAAACAAATATAAATGTATGTATGTTTGCGTGTGTATGTGTGTGTGTGTGTGTGTGTGTGTATGTGTGTGTGTGTGTGCGCGCGTGTGTGTACGTGTGTGCGCGTGTGCGTGTGTATGTGTGTGCGCGTGTATGTATGTATGTGTGTGTGTGTGTGCGTGTGTATGCGTGTATGTATGTGTGTGTATGTGTGTGTATGTATGTGTGTGTGTGTGTGTGTATGTGTGCGTGTGTGTGTGTATGTGTGTGTATGTGTGTGCATGTGTGTATGTGTGTGTGTATGTATGTTTGCGTGTGTATGTGTGTGTGTGTATGTGTGCGTGTGTGTGTATGTGTGTGTATGTGTGTGCGTGTGTGTATGAGTGTGTATGTGTGTGTGTATGTGTGCGTGTGTGTGTATGTGTGTGTATGTGTGTGTATGCGTGTGTGTGTGTGTGCGCGTGTATGTATGTATGTGTGTGTGTGTGCGTGTGTATGCGTGTATGTATGTGTGTGTATGTGTGTGTGTATGTATGTGTGTGTGTGTGTGTGTGTGTGTGGAGTCTGAAACGATGACTGACCATGTTAAAGGGGGTCTCAAATAGTCATTTTTTGGCTGCTTTCATTTCTTCTGTCTCAATTCTCATACTTGAGGTTACTGTTCTCATACTTAAGGTTTCAGTTCTCATACTTGAGGTTCCTGTTCTCTTACTTGAGGCTTCAGTTCTCATACTTGAGGTTCCGTTTCTCATACTTAAGGTTTCAGTTCTCATACTTGAGGTTACTGTTCTCATACTTAAGGTTTCAGTTCTCATACTTGAGGTTCCTGTTCTCTTACTTGAGGCTTCAGTTCTCATACTTGAGGTTCCGTTTCTCATACTTAAGGTTTCAGTTCTCATACTTGAGGTTCCTGTTCTCTTACTTGAGGCTTCAGTTCTCATACTTGAGGTTCCGTTTCTCATACTTAAGGTTTCAGTTCTCATACTTGAGGTTCCTGTTCTCATACTTGAGGTTTCAGTTCTCATACTTGAGGTTTCAGTTCTCTTACTTGAGGTTTCTGTTCTCATACTTGAGGTTGCTGTTCTCATACTTGAGGTTTCAGTTCTCATACTTGACGCTTCTGTTCTCATACTTGAGGTTTCAGTTCTCATACTTGAGGTTTCATTTCTCATACTTGAGGTTTCAGTTCTTATACTTGAGGTTTCAGTTCTCATACTTGAGGTTTCATTTCTCATACTTGAGGTTTCAGTTCTTATACTTGAGGTTGCTGTTCTCATACTTGAGGTTTCAGTTCTCATACTTGACACTTCTGTTCTCATACTTGAGGTTTCAGTTCTCATACTTGAGGTTTCATTTCTCATACTTGAGGTTTCAGTTCTTATACTTGAGGTTGCTGTTCTCATACTTGAGGTTTATGTTCTCATACATGAGATCTCTGCTCTATATGAATAGTTGTGGTCAGGGACGACCAGCCCACCCACTCTAGCTGAGACGCCCCAAGCAGATATTCCATTCTGCAGCACCGATACATCGGCTCGGCATAAATAATGGCATTACTAAACTGCATGTTATCATGTGTTAGCGTGTTAACCTGGAGCTCTGATCTCTTGTTGTATCACTATCTGCATTCTCTGCCTAGGGTTATGATGACTCTCTGGTAATCTGTTATTTTATCGTCAGAGGGGGAACCCAAATTTCTTCCCTGACAATCGACAGAACTGGGATCACCTGTGCCATCTACGCCCGTCCTGGCTTGGTTCTTGATCCCTTGATGTCTGTCGTGTTTCTGTGCCGTGGATGCCGCCTGTAGCTGGTCACCGGGATAGAGATCTTGTCCTGTGCCAATTGATATCTGGATGTTACAGACAGAAGCCCCAGCATGTACTACGTCTTTAAGATCGGGGTGTCTCTCGTATATCCAAGAACCAGTCGCATTCATTGTACCATATACTACGTCTTTAAGATCGGGGTATCTCTCGTATATTCAAGAACCAGTCGGCATTTCTTCATTATGGATACGTCCTAACCATTTACACTGCAATTTTTGTGTGCGGAAGTCCAGGCCGAATTCAACAAATGACAGTACCAACTGTTACTGTTCCAACTTTGCCACTGCCATGGGATTGATTGCTACCAGGCCTCGCTTGTATCCACTGCCATGGGATTGATTGCTACCAGGCCTCGCTTGTATCCACTGCCATGGGATTGATTGCTACCAGGCCTCGCTTGTATCCACTGCCATGGGATTGATTGCTACCAGGCCTAGCTTGTATCCACTGCCATGGGATTGATTGCTACCAGGCCTCGCTTGTATCTCTGTATGGCCTGATCATCCCTCTATCTTCATCAAGTCCCCCTTGTTGTTATCATCAACGATAACTGAACTATTCCAGCTTGCTGGCGGAAGTTATAAGGATTGACAATCTTCTTAAAATATTTTAGCATTTTAAATCTCTACATTTTAAATCTCTACATTCTGCATCTTTATACTATGAATCTCCACATTTTAAATCTGTACATTTTAAATTTCTACAGTTTAATTTAAATCTCTACGTTCTGAATCTCTACATGTTAAATCTCTGCATTTTAAATCTCTACATTTTAAATCTCTACATTTTAAATCTCTACATTCTAAATCTCTGCATTTAAAATCTCTACATTGTAAATATATAACACCCCGGGTGGTTTATATGACAACAATCTCAAATATAAGAATCGAACTTAGGCCATCTTCAATGCGCTGGTCATTTCTTTACTCAAACCATGACGGATTAACAGAGGATTATAACTAAAACACTATCATCATTCAGTCACATTCATTAGCTGTTGTCAGTGACCTATCCTAGCTGTTGTCAGTGACTTCCCCTAGCTGTTGTCAGTGACTTCCCCTAGCTGTTGTCAGTGACCTCCCCTAGCTGTTGTCTGTGACTTCTCTTAGCTGTTATCTGTGACCTCCCTAGGTGTTGTCTGTGACCTCCCCTAGCTGTTATATGTGACCTCCCTAGGTGTTGTCTGTGACCTCCCCTAGCTGTTGTCTGTGACCTCTCTTAGCTGTTATTTGTGACCTCTCTTAGCTGTTGTCTCTGACCTGCCCTAGCTGTTGTTTGTAACCTGTCTTAGCTGTTGTCTGTGACCTCACCTAGCTGTTGTTTACGTTGCGTACGTAATTTAATAAGAAAACTTAGGGAAAAAAACAGTGTCTATCGTGAGGTAACATAATATGACATAAGATAACATTGCGCCTCTGGTCTCAACATTAACAAATATCGCACATTATAATTATGATAACTGCCAAAAAATACCACTGGGTGTTGACATATAAAGCGGTCCAAGGAAATCACACACCAGGTAATGTTTGAATACAGCTGTAGTCATTAACGTTAGCAAATTGTTATTATTGCTGAAGCAGGGTTAGTCTCAATGGGACGATACATTCCTGCGCATGCGTCAGGCTGTAACTAAGACAACAATGGCGTCATCGTGTGGACATGAGGCGTCGAGATGATTCCATGTTCTCGAATATTTACGTCATTCGTTTGTAAAATACTGACATGATTTGTTAGTTAGTTGGTTAGTTAGTTAGTTAGTTTTTCATCCCAATAGATGATGTCGACATCAGACGGTATTGTCTTGATGATGTAATTTTGCGCGGTATTTGGATTATAATAAGGAAGTTTCTGTGTTGGTCATCAGCCTTACTCTCTCGTCCCAAACTATCTTGGAATAGGGGCAAGACGTAAGTCAAGGCATAGTTTACGGACATAATAATGTAGATACAAATACCAAAATCAATTCCACACCTCCATAAACACACACACACACACACACACACACACGCGCGCACAAACAGAGAGACACACACACACACACACACACACACACGCACGCACAAACAGAGACACACACACACACACACACGCACAAACAGAGACACACACACACACACACGCACAAACAGACACACACACACACACACACACGCACAAACAGAGACACACACACACACACACACACACGCACAAATAGACACACACACACACACACACACGCGCGCGCGCGCACAAACAGAGACACACACACACACACACACACGCACAAACAGAGACACACACACACACACACGCACAAACAGAGACACACACACACACACACACACACGCACAAACAGACACACACAGACCCGTTTGTTTTGTGCGCGTATGAGGAGAATTAGGGGAATTCGTCAAACTTTTGTTGAAAAAATATTCTCACCAACTTATTGCTGGTTCTTGACGAACTAAACTCCATCTTTCTGCTTACAGCATCGCTTACAACATCGCTTACAGCATCGCTTACAGCACCATTTACAACATCGCTTACAGCATCGCTTACAGTACCATTTACAACATCGCTTACAGACTCACTTACAGCATCCCTTACGACATCCCTTACAGCATCTCTTACAACATCGCTTACAGCATCGCTTGCAGTATCGCTTGGCACAACGCACTTTATTTTCTATACGGCAGGGGCGTGGTGTAAAGGGGGGGGGGAGGGGGAGAGGGGCCGGGTGGGGGGTGTCATGTTCGTGTTTTCCGATCATGCGATTCCTGAGAGCGTCTGGCTTTCACTCCATAGTTCTTTGACATGCTCTTTGGCATCTTCAATTTGAATTCGTCTGTGTGTCCTACTCCATCACATTTCTAGTTAAACTGTCAACCCTTCTTCCGAGGGTGTGTTGAATCCATCTCCAACTTCTCTCCCAGATCTACCGAAGTGATGTTTGTTGCGCCGTTATCTGCCATAGACATGGCCTTGACATTGAGCCGTCCGTCTGGCGAAAGACTACAGCCATAATGTCAAACTTTGTGTACCTAGCATGTCTCCAAGTATAAAACAGGACTGATTTTGGTATTGTTAAACATCATGACATTTCTCCGTGGATACAATTTTAAAATAAGGCGAGGCTGCGGCGGCTCTGTGGATACATAAAATGGGGAAAACATAAATGAAAAAAAAAAATGTAAAAGTTGATTAAAGTTGACCGAAAAAGAAAGGAGAGACACTACCCTAAGCTTCATAATGAAAAGCTACCCAAGCATGGACTGGACCCATGCATACACCGACGGTTCTGTAACAAACACTACACAGAACGGAGGGGCAGGAGCATTCCTGAACCTACCAAATGGCAGAAAAATAACACTGTCATTCGCTACTGGTAAGTACACAAGCAATTTCAGAGCGGAGGCAGAGGCACTGAGGGCGGCAGTGGAAGAAATGGCAACACACAGTGAAAACGAGAGCCACATAGTCTTGCTGACAGATGCTCTCGCCGTAGTCACAGCGCTAAAAAGCCAGAAAAACACTGAGCTTAATGACTTAAGAGCAGCACTCTGCAAACTGTGCCAGCTGTCCGCACCAAAAAGGGTAGTGGTACAGTGGGTTCCGTCACACTGCAACATCCAAGGCAACGAGGAGGCAGACAGACTGGCAAAAGAAGGTGCAAGGCTACCACAAACAGATACCAGTATGACGTACGAAGAGTCAAAACGGCTTATCAAAGCCAGGTACATGACCAAATGGGAAACCGAACATACTGGTTACACCAAAAACGATGCCTATTACCAGTTGAACCGAAGAGAGCAGGTCGTTGTCTTCAGACTTCGCACTGGCCACAATAGACTGAGGTACCACCTATTCAACAAATTGAAAATAGGGTGTACCGACGAATGCCCGTGCGGTACTGGTAAAATGACCACTGAACATCTGCTGCAGAACTGCCCGACATACGAGGATCAGAGAGAGCAGATGTGGCCATTGCCAGTGGAACTGCAAGACAAGCTCTATGGTAGTGGCGAGAGTCTCAGGACGACCGCCGCTTTTTTCGAAAAAATAATGGTTACTGTCTGACTGTGTACGCAGAAGAAGAAGAAGATTAAAGTTGAGTTTAATCAAAATTTTAAAATGGGTATGGTCAGATACCGCACCGAGACGAGAACATAAACAAAACCTACGTTACGACCAATAGGCCTTCATCAGGAGCAACAAATAACAACAATACTGAACTAACAAATCAACGTATAAGGACAAAATGGTCAATATATCTGACAGTAGACCCAGTCTGGCTAAGCGACCGGTTGGGTCGGATGCTTGACTGAAAATGAAGAGGGTGGTCAAATAAGGTGGCCAGGAGAGCGTGAGAAGTGAGAAGGAATGCGCCAGATAAGCCAGTGGTTGCCAAATATGGAAACGGCTAAATAGTGATCTAGGTGGGAGGACAAAAAGAAGGTGATATAAGCCGGGAGGGAGGTGAGAATAATATAGGAAGAGGGGGGGGGGGAGGACTGATAAAAGAGTGGAGGGGGGGGGGGCAGAGGAAGACAAATAGATGGGGGCCAGTATGAGGATTTAAGAAAAGGTATGGAATGCCATGCGGTTGGAGAGAACTCATGCGAATCGATGAAGACCGTCAGAGAAGCAAGAAACTAGACCAGTGACACTAACGTCAGCATTACCCCGGTGCACAGGCCCATTGAAGTGGCTGGCAATTGGGGAACCAGTGCGGTTGCGGATATAACTGAGCAGCAGGTTGGAGAGCAGTATAGAGAGTAAGAGAGCCTAAGGCTGACAGAGGTACAGATAGACAGACAACATCAGGATGTGGTCGGGACACAATTTGACTGCGTGTACCAGTCTGTGACAGATGGAGATCCATTACCGTCAACCTCCTTGCGGAAACGGCACTTGATGATGATGCTTAGTGCTGTTAATATTAATACGCAGTCTTGCTGTTACTGCTTCCAAATAGAGCATGTCTATCATTTCTCGCATCTCATAGCTTGCTGCTTGCATCAGGAACAGCAAACCAAGACCTTATTCCGCCTCCAAGCCTTAGCCCTGGAAACATGCTGCGCTTGTGCAGTCTGGTTAAGAGAATATGGATGACACTATGTAAGCAAAGCCAGTACCCAGAAATATCAGCTAACACCGGATGTGTTGCGCCGAACTGCTCAGATATCGCAGCGTGGCTGTAAATTGTGACTCAACGTCTCTACGTCCTTCTCAGGACGAACGGCGAGGAAAAGGCCCGATGTGAAGTATAAATGTCAGGCCAATGGGAAGTATAAATGTAAGGCCAATGGGAAGTATAAATGTAAAGGCTCCTGTGAAGTATAAATGTAAGGCCAATGGGAAGTATAAATGTAAGGCCAATGGGAAGTATAAATGTAAAGGCTCCTGTGAAGTATAAATGTAAGGGCTCCTGTGAAGTATAAATGTAAGGGCTCCTGTGAAGTATAAATGTAAGGGCTCCTGTGAAGTATAAATGTAAGGGCTCATGTGAAGTTTAAATATAATGGTCCATTTGAAGTATAAATGTAATGGTCCATGTGAAGTATAAATGTAAGGGCCCCTGTGAAGTATAAATGTAAGGGCCCCTGTGACGTATAAATGTAAGGGCTCCTGTGAAGTATAAATGTAACGGCCCACGTGAAGTATAAATGTAATGGCCCATGTGAAGTATAAACGTAATGGCCCATGTGAAGTATAAATGTAATGGCCCACGTGAAGTATAAATGTAAGGCCCATGTGAAGAATAAATGTAAGGCCCATGTGAAGAATAAATGTAAGGGTCCCTGCGAAGTATAAATGTAAGGGCCCCTGTGAAGTATAAATGTAAGGGCCCCTTTGAAGTATGAATGTAAGGCTCATGTGAAGAATACAATCACGGGCTCTTGGATAATATTAATGTTTGGACGCACTAGTCAGCATAAGGGCCTATAATAAATGAATGACAGCTGCAGCTTGGGATTGAACTAACCGTCTTTATGGACAAGCTATTGGTGGACACGCTATACTGTGATGTCATTAGAAATAATGGCTTAACTTAGTCGACCTCATCCACCACGATCTGATGATTTTCCATTGTCTTTGTCTAATATGCGACAAAGGGGCAATGTAATGTGTTTTGTTGTAGCATATTATATAGAATTGGCCGTTCCACACTGCGATTCAAGGACGTAAGCAAGAGGGATATGAAGTCATGCGACATGCCATCCGAGGGCTGGGAAGACATTGCTCAGATCGAGCTGTCTGGAGACAGTCAGTTGGAGGGGGCATAGTGGCTGCTGACGATCATAGATGACTTCTGGCTGCAGAGAAAAGAGAAAGACTGAAGTAATCAAGGAACAGCCCGACAAACCAGCCTCCTCAGCATGGTTGTACGATCTGTGGCAGGGACTGTCACATACGGATCGGCCTTTACAGTCATAGCAGACAGTGTCGAAATACAGGAGATAGAACTGGACAAAACTTACAGAGCGCCACGCACATGGTCAATAGAGACTGATACGCTTATGATGGATTATATATTGGTTTTCTTGATTCTAGTGACTGTTAGAGCGATTGTTTCACGCAGCGAAGATGTCGGGTACTTCTTCTTCTTCTTTGTACGCTGTCAGACGTCAACTTGAATTTGTTCGAAGAAAGCAGCTGTCATCCCGAGGCTGTCGACATTGCCATAGAGCTTGTCTAGTGTTGGCACTGGTGATGGCCACATGTGCTTTCTCTGGTCCTCGTATGTTGGGCAATTTTGAAACAAATGTTCAGCGGTCATTTTCTATGTACCACAGGTGCATTCGTCAGTGCCACCTATCTTCAGTTTGTTGAATAGATGGTAGCTCAGTCTGTTGTGGCCTGAAGACCACGACCTGCTCTCTTCTTTTTAACTGGTAATAGGCATCGTTTTTTGTGTAGCCAGTATGTTCTGTTCCCACTTGGCCATGTATATTGCCCTAATAAACCTTTTGGACTCTTCGTAGGTCACACTAGAATCTGGTTGTGGTAGTTTTGCACCTTCTTTTGCCAGTCTGTCTGCCTCCTCGTTGCCTTGGATGTTACAGTGGAATGGAAATCACTGTACCACTACTCTTTTTGGTGGGGACTGCTGGCATAGTTGACAGAATACTGCTCTTAAATCACTGTTCAGTATTTTTCTGGCTTTTTAGTGTTGTAACCATGGCCAGGACATCTGTAAACATGACTATCTGGCTTTCATTGCTTTCGCCTGTCAGCATTGCTTTTACTGCAGCCCTCAGTGCCTCTGCCTCCGCTCTGAAATTGCTTGAGAATTTTCCAGTTGCCACTGACTGTGTTTTTTTTCTACAATTTGTTAGGCTCAGGAATACCACTCCCCCTCCATTCTGTTTTGTCTTTGTTACAGTACCGTCGGTGTATGCTTGGGACCAGTCCATGCTTGGGTAGTTTTCCGCTATGTACCTCAGGGATATGTCTCTTCTTTCTTTTTCAGTCTGGCTGTTCTTGTTTCCAATACCTGGTATATTTTCTACCACCTCTGGAATGATATGCTGCTTCCATGTGGGTTTGCGTACAGTAGGGATGGGCTTTAGTGTTGTTATAGTGTTTATAGGGTCTTCGCTCATCTTTGCTTTGGCTATTTCTGCAAAGTTTCTCTGCTTTAGTTTCCATTTTCCAAATCTATTTAGTCTCTGATGCATTGGAAGGTCTGTCAGTCTTCTTAGTTTCTCTGCTTCCTGCTGGGCTCTGCAGTCTCTTCTGTCGGTCATGGATTGCAGATTTGTAATCTTTTAAAGTTCTACAATTGGCGTTGACTTCATGCCTCCTGTTATCTTCTTCTTCTTCTTCGTACGCAGTCAGACAGTAACCATTATATTTTCCAAAAAAATGGCAGTAATCCTGAGGCTGTCGCCACTGCCATAGAGCTTGTCTTGCAGTTCCACTGGTGATGGCCACATCTGCTCTCTCTGATCCTCGTATGTCGGGCAGTTCTGCAGCAGATGTTCAGCGGTCATTTTACCGGTACCGCACGGGCATTCGTCGGTACCACCTACCTATCTTCAATTTGTTGAATAGATGGTACCTCAGTCTATTGTGGCCAGTGCGAAGTCTGAAGACCACGACCTGCTCTCTTCTGTTCAACTGGTAATAGGCATCGTTTTTGGTGTAACCAGTATGTTCGGTTTCCCATTTGGTCATGTATCTGGCTTTAATAAGCCGTTTTGACTCTTCGTACGTCATACTAGTATCT
Organism: Ariolimax columbianus; assembly: GCA_036924085.1. Lineage (NCBI taxonomy): Eukaryota > Metazoa > Mollusca > Gastropoda > Stylommatophora > Arionidae > Ariolimax > Ariolimax columbianus. Next base: position 5,026,318 of record JAVGWX010000016.1, on the reverse strand, counting down.
GTTTGTGGTAGTTTTTCACCTTCTTTTGCCAGTCAGTCCGCCTCCTCGTTGCCTTGGATGTTGCAGTGTGATGGGACCCACAGTACCGCTACCCTTTTTGGTGCGGACTGCTGGCACAGTTGGCAGAGTGCTGCTCTTAAGTCATTAAGCTCAGTGTTTTTCTGGCTTATTAGCGCTGTGACTACGGCCAGAGCATCTGTAAGCAGGACTGTATGGCTTTCATTTTCTTTATGTGTCACCATTTCTTCCACTGCCGCCATCAGTGCCTCTGCCTCCGCTCTGAAATTGCTTGTGTACTTACCAGTAGCGAATGACAGTGTTATTTTTCTGCCTTTTGGTAGGTTCAGGAATGCTCCTGGCCCTCCGTTCTGTGTAGTGTTTGTTACAGAACCGTCGGTGTATGCATGGGTCCAGTCCATGCTTGGGTAGTTTTTCGATATAAAGCTTAGGGTAGTATCTCTCCTTTCTTTTTCAGTCTGGCAGTTTTTGTTTCCAATACCTGGTATATTTTCTACCAATTCTGGAAATATATGCTGCCTCCAGGTAGGTTTTCGTACAGTAGTGATGGGTTTTGGTGTTGTTAGTGCGTTTATTGAATCTTCGTGCATCTTTGCTTTGGCTGTTTCTGCAAAGTTTCTTCGCTTTAGTTTCCCATTTCCCAAATTGTTTAGTCTCTGGTGCATTGGCCTCCTGTTATAACTCTCATGGCTTGGTTTTGAAGTTTGCTAATTTTATCAAAGTTCGCCTTTGCTGCTGTTGTCCAGGCCGCAATGCCATACTCGAGAACTGGTCTCACTCTTCCAGTGTACAGTTTCTTCAGTATACTTTCGTCTGCTCCCCAGCTTGTGCCAGCAAGTTTCCTCATGATTGCCATTCTTTCTCTGGCTCTCATTCGGTTTCTCTCGATCTGACTTTTCTATGTCATGCGCCGATCAAATGTGACGCCCAAGTAGTTTGGGTTGTCGTTTGCAGATATTTGCCGTTAGGACTTATTTTGGTGTTCTGGGGTTTAGTTGAAAGCGAGAATATCATACATGTTGTTTTTTCTTCATTTATTTTGACCAGCCATGATTTCGTCCACTTTTCCAACGATGTTAGGGCCTGCTGTATCCGATTGTTTGCTACGGTGAGATTTTTTTAGAGGTCCACATAACCAGATCGTCTGCAAACATAGAGATGTGGACTCTTCTTGGTATATTCTCTATGATGTTGTTTATATATACCAAAAAAAGTGTGGGTGATAGTACTCCCCCTTGGGGTACTCCTTGCTCCAGTGTCACCTTTTTTGGTCATCTGCCCTTGTACTTGAACTCTGGTTGTTCTGTTTTCGAGGTAGTGTCTGATCCATCTGTAAATTTTTCCAGATACTTCACTTCTTCGTAGCTTGACTTTAAGTCCCTCTTTCCACACCTTGTCGAATGCCTTCTCTAGATCCACCCAAACCGCTACTGTATGCCTTTTCTCTTGGTAAGCATCCTCTATTTCCTGTGCTATGAGAGTGATCTGGTCCTCAGTGGATCTGTATTGTCTAAATCCTGCTTGCTGTGGAATTAATATGTGTTTTTCTTCCAGGTGCCACATCAGTCTGGTGTTTATCATACGCTCCAATAGTTTACCTACACAGCTCAGTAGACTGATAAACCTGTATCCATTTGGATCTGTTCTATCTTTTTCTTTCTTTGGTATGGGTATAAATACAGCATCTTTCCATGCCTGCGGTACAATTCCCCTTGTCCAGCTTTGGTTCAGGACTGATAGTAACTTCCTCATTGCTGTTTAGCCCAACCCCATCAGTATTTCGTTTGTTACCCCATCTTTTCCGGGCGATTTCTTTTTCTTTAAAGTTCTCACAACCTTATTCATTTCATTCCTGGTTAGTTTTACTATCATGTGCTCCTCTGGTGCCATCTTGATGTTGTCGTGGCTCTTTTATTCTTCCCTAATGTCTGAATGGCTATCTGTAGGGACATCAATGTGGTTTTCTCTGGCATAATGTTCTATAAAGGCGTTTGCTGCTTTTTTTTCCGGTAAGCATGTTGTCGCCCTGCTTGATGGTAATTTGTTTATTTGATGGTATTTCGTCATTCATGGAGATGCCGGGTACAATTTGTTATACATTATAATTTTGTCTACCTCATAGACAACCATATTTAGTGGAATTTTATGATTATTGAGTAATTGGTACTCTGGTACAATGTGGCACTATTCTTTCTATCTGTCTTCATTGGTACTCTGGTTAGGTTCGTAGGCCCTGGAATATACGGTCGCTCATTGTTGAAACTGGTGGGGGTGGAAGCGTAAATTAGAGCAAGGTAGATCCGCAGCCTGTCAGGCGCCATCTATTATGTTAATCACATAACCAAGGCCTGACGTTATAGCCACACAGTCCCATTTTTGTAAAACATGTGGGACGAGATTCGTTAGAATAATTTGAGTAGAAAGTTGAACTTGAATTTTGCCCGATCAGAGCTCATTAAGCCTACTTTTATCGATTTTCAACTGCCAAGAGATTTTTAACGTGCGCCACTGTACACGGGTGTCTGATCTCACTAATCGGAGAGCAGATGACATTTTAACCGGTAAAACCACGGGAAAAAATGCCGGTCTCCACCGTGATTTAAGCCCGCGCCCTCCAGCAGACGAGGCGAACATCCTACCTCGAGACCATTGGGTACCCCGGTGCTATTCTTTCGTGACTATTAAAGAGATATAGAGCCCATTCAGGAGCACGGCAGCAGGGCTACACTAACACCCAAAGCCTCTACTATGTGTTCCAAGTCTGACAGCGTGCGTAATAGTCACCATAACTTACCAAGACCATATTCCACCTTCAAGAGGCCGACCTGGATACAGGCTGCACTCGTGTAGCCTGGCTAAGCAAAATAGGAGATAAGAGAGAAGGCTAACGAGTCTGCAAAAATGTCGTGCGGAAACCGGATGTGTCGAGCTGAAAAGTGTAGATATCGCAGTCTCACTGTAAACTTCGACACGTCGTCTTTTTAAGACGAACGCGAAAAATTACTTAACATAAATCTGTCCAATGGAGCTGAGAGTAACAACCAGGTGAGAGTAACATCAGAGCCAGGGGAGAGTAACATCAGAGCCAGGTGCGAGTAACATCAGAGCCAAGTGAGAGTAACAACCAGGTGAGAGTAACATTAGAGCCAGGTGAGAGTAACATCAGAGCCAGGTGAGAGTAACATCAGAGCCAGGTGAAAGTAACATCAGAGCCGGATGACACATATTGATCGAGGCGCCTCACCTCCCCACCATCTCGCGCTCCTCAAAACGCGCTGTTAGAGCAGCCTCGCCAACGAGGCGGGGATCGACACTGAGATCCCCATAACGACGAGCTAAACCATGTATCGCACTACAGCCAGGAGGACATGTCCATATTCTCAGGCACGCTCTAGGATGTAAGAACAACTCTCACACGAGTGGCTTCCGACAACAAATCTGTCAACGTTCATGTAGTGGGTGAGAGTGGAACCGTGGTCTCCATGTGACTGGGGCTCTGTAGTCGTGCAGGTAACGTAAGCTTTCAACCGTACGTGAGTAAACCGGAGTTATCACCATAATGGTCGTTTATCCACGTCACACGAGGCATGTATAAGGAGACACCATCTACCACGTTCACCAAAACATTTTTAATATGATTTTTTGTCCGCGAAATGGGGACTTCGATGTTAGTCCTGCCAGACACAGAGTGATGACCAGGACGTCGCGTCAGAGTCGAGAACAACATACTGACCAGGACGTCGCGTCAGAGTCGAGAACAACATACTGACCAGGACGTCGCGTCAGAGTCAGGAACAACATACTGACCAGGACGTCGCGTCAGAGTCAGGAACAACATACTGACCAGGACGTCGCGTCAGAGTCAGGAACAACATACTGACCAGGACGTCGCGTCAGAGTTAGGAACAACATACTGACCAGGACGTAGCGTCAGAGTGAGGAACAACATACTGACCAGAACGTCGCGTCAGAGTGAGGAACAACATACTGAGCAGGACGTCGCGTCAGAGTCAGGAACAACATACTGAGCAGGACGTCGCGTCAGAGTCAGGAACAACATACTGAGCAAGACGTCGCGTCAGAGTCAGGAACAACATACTGAGCAGGACGTCGTGTCAGAGTCAGGAACAACATACTGAGCAGGACGTCGCGTCAGAGTCAGGAACAACATACTGAGCAGGACGTCGCGTCAGAGTCAGGAACAACATACTGAGCAAGACGTCGCGTCAGAGTCAGGAACAACATACTGAGCAGGACGTCGTGTCAGAGTCAGGAACAACATACTGAGCAAGACGTCGCGTCAGAGTCAGGAACAACATACTGAGCAAGACCACTCTCTCTCGTCCTTGTAGTGCTCCCTGAATACAGGCTGTTTTCAAACGAGTCTGACTGACGAGATGTGGATCGACGTGATCCCCGTAATAGTGAGCGTCATGCAGATAAAGTCAAGCATATCACAACCGCCTGGAAGACCGCTGTCCACCTTCATCGGCATGCTCGGAATGTAAGGAAAGCTACTACAACCGCCACTTAACTCTCTTTTAGCGGGCATTAAACAACAACAGCAGCGACAACAACAACTCTGCCATAAAGATGAAGTTATTTCTGTTCATGTCAACACCATTTGTTGGCTTCTCATTTTGAGTGTCTCTTTTGGTAGCCACGTGTGTGTGGAGGGAGCTCGGCTTTTGCTCCGGCGTGGAGGTCATCTGTTTTGTGGCTTACCATGTCTAGAATATAGGTTTAGTCCGAGTCCTTCCCAGTCGACCTTAGTCTGACGTGACGCTATAGTTCCTTTGTTACCCTGGGATTTCCCAATCGTCCTAAGTCTGGCGTGACGCTATAGTTCCTCTGTTACCCTGGGATTTCCCAGTCGATCTTAGTCTGACGTGACGCTATAGTTCCTCTGTTACCCTGGGATTTCCCAATCGTCCTTTGTCTGACGTGACGCTATAGTTCCTCTGTTACCCTGGGTGTAGATGTTTTCTGGCCATGTGTATTTTCGTTTCTACAGAATTGAGTAGCCAGTCCAATGACCAACCCTCCTCACTCTGACCACATAATCACGCCGGTTCTACAATAGGAGCCCGTGGCCTACCGACAAGGAGGGCATCGGTTCGAATCCCTGTCATGACATATGTTGTTTTTCTGTTTGGGGTGAAATAAACAAACATAGCCAACACACGACGTGGCGACAGCAGTGGCGAAGCGGTCTGTATCCCTCAGCTTTCAAAACCCCTCGACTACCCCAGCAATGGGGAAAATGTCTTATGACAGTTTTTTTTTTCTTCATACAATGCAATTGACAATGCCATAAACAAAAGTTACTCAGTCAGCTAAACAGGTGTTACGGCCAGATGGTCTTCGTCGGGGGAAAAAATTACTCAAAACACAAAACGCACTAAAACAAAGCGGAACAGAGATAGTAGATTGACATATCTGAAACACGTTTCCAATCTAGGATTTTGGTGTAGCCATTGTCTTCTAGGGTATGTACGGGTCTGTTGTTTTCTTGTCTTCTGGTCTAAAGTTTCTGAAAACGTCTTGATGCTAGTTACCGATCGCAAGCGAAGATGGCAACATCATCAGACAGTTGTTGTCTTGATGCTGTAACATGCACGGTATTTCGATGATAGTGAGGAAGTAACTGCGTTGGTCATCAACCTATCTCTGCCGTCCCGAACTACCCTGGCCTAGTAGCAAGACAACCATCAAAATGACTGGAGGTAACTCAGGATGCCGGCACTCTGGCCCCGCCTCCTTTGAGACCAGACGTCTTATTAGTGTCATAGTAGAGCCCTCGTTTTTTTTTTACGATACGGGTGCAAGGTTCAACTCCCGTTACAGCGCGCCGTAGTTGACCCAGCTGCAAAGGATTTCATTTGTAAATTAAACATGGTCAACGGTTAGGGAATGAAAGGCAGTGGGGAAGGGAACTTGTCAGAATACGTCAGGTTGGTTACAACATTACTAACGTGTTCTTCCCTTCGGGACCCAGCAACACACGCCAACGTACATGGCTCAACTCCCTACACGCTCCAGTTTACTAAATTGTAAATAGGTACCTGTCTTACTATTAGTCTAGACATGGCAGCGAATAAGGAAACAGGTCTGACAATCCTAGAACCAACCACGACAAATTCCCTAACACCTCACCTCTGACGAAACCGCCAACTACGGAACTACTTTTTTCGTCTGTTATGTGATTTCTCCCTTTCTCGCACGTAAAAGCTACTGCTCACTTAATTCCTTCCTCCTTGTTTTTACCCTGCTCCCTGTTGCTCACCGTCCGCTCCGTCAGTGACTTCCTCACTGGACCCTTACTCCCAATAACTGTACAAGTGTATTAACCACACCTCCCCCTGCACACACAACATCTTAATCCCACCCCCAGCTCGCGAGCCCCAACACGTGGTCGTCGCCCGGCCGCGTGAGCGAGGGGCACATCACTCGGCCTATGTGATTTGTTTCAGCGTAGCACAAGACGAAACCGTGTGGCGCGGACGAGCAAAAAAGTCGCGGACTGAGAAAGGTCTTTTGTTGGTTCACATAGTTGTGTACATCTGTTGTGTTTGACGCTCAACACGTGCATTTCTGTGTACCCGACACCGTTTTGGCTACTTGGTTTAAACCGTTTTTTTCCTTTCTTGCCTCGATGACAACTTGTATCAAACTCAATCCCCCAATCACATAGAAACACACACCCGTGTTCATAGGAATACTGTGCCAGGATTGAGGTTTCAGACCTAGTTACTAAACAATATATTATCCACCAAGATTCTGAGTTCAATTGGTTCCGAACACTTGTGTCAATTCTGGAACGTTCTTGGAGCTGTTTGTTTTCGGTTCGTGGAATTATGTCTTTAACCAGGTTTTAAAAAGTTGGATTCTGAACAGTGACAATCGAGTCGTGCTATCAGCGAATGGACAACGGATACAAATCGTCTGGAGTCATTCGGAACTTCAGGTAAGGCGTTTCCTTATTTCATTTATGCTTTGTAGATTTGACTTTCCTAACTGCCAGGATAGATTCGATTGTCTGATTTATGATTAATTGATTAGTCGTTCCTAACTGACAGAATAGATTCGATTGCTTGATTTAAGCTTCGTAAACTCGACTTTCCTAACTTGCCATGATAGATTCGATTGTCTGATTTATGATTAACTGATTAGACTTTCATAACTTGCCAGAATAGATTCGATTGTCTGATTTATGATTACTTTTTAATCGTTCCTAACTGATAGAATAGATTCGATTGCTTGATTTAAGCTTATTAAACTCGACTTTCTTAACTGCCAGGATAGATTCGATTGTCTGATTTATGATTAATTGATTAGTCGTTCCTAACTGACAGAATAGATTCGATTGTTTGATTGAAGGTTCAAAAACTAGACTTTCCTAACTGCCAAGGTAGATTCGATTGTCTGATTTACGATTAATTGATTAGTCGTTCCTAACTGACAGAATAGATTCGATTGTCTATTTATGATTAATTGATTGATCGTTCCTAACTGACAGAATAGATTCGATTGTTGGATTTAAGCTTAGTAGAAGACTTTCCTAACTAACATAATAGATTAGATTGTTTGACTTAATCTGAGCAGAATTAATTTTCCTGACAAATAGATTCAATTGTTTGATTTATCCTTAGCAGACTTGATTTCCCTAACTAACAATAAATTTGATTGTTTGATTTAAAGCTTAGTAAACTCGATTTTCCTAATTGGCAGGATAGATTGGATTGTTTGATTTAGGATTTACTGATTAGACTTTCCTAACTGACAGGTTAGATTTGATTGTCTGATTTATACTTCGTAGTTTTAACTGTCCTATATGGCAACGTGGATTTAGTCGTCTGGTGTAATGATTCAGAAATGTAAGTGTCCTAACTGGCAGGGTAGATTTAGTCGTCTGGTGTAATGATTCAGAAATGTAAGTGTCCTTACTGGCAGGGTAGATTTAGTCGTCTGATGTAATGATTCAGAAATGTAAGTGTCCTAACTGGCAGGGTAGATTCTGGTGTAATGATTCAAAAATGTAACTGTCTTAACTGGCAGGGTAGATTTAGTCGTCTGATGTAATGATTCAGAAATGTAAGTGTACTAACTGGCAGGGTAGATTTAGTTGTCTGATGTAATGATTCAGAAATGTAACTGTCCTAACTGGCAGGGTAGATTTAGTCGTCTGGTGTAATGTTTCAGAAATGTAACTGTCCTAACTGGCAGGGTAGATTTAGTCGTCTTATGTAATGATTTGATTCAGAAATATAACTGTCCTAACTGGCAGGGTAGATTTAGTCGTCTGATGTAATGATTCAGAAATGTAACTGTCCTAACTGGCAGGGTAGATTTAGTCGTCTGATGTAATGATTTGATTCAGAAATATAACTGTCCTAACTGGCAGGGTAGATTTAGTCGCCTGGTGTAATGTTTCAGAAATGTAACTGTCCTAACTGGCAGGGTAGATTTAGTCGTCTTATGTAATGATTTGATTCAGAAATATAACTGTCCTAACTGGCAGGGTAGATTTTGTCGTCTTATGTAATGATTCAGAAATGTAAGTGTCCTAACTGGCAGGGTAGATTCTGGTGTAATGATTCAAAAATGTAACTGTCCTAACTGGCAGGGTAGATTTAGTCGTCTGATGTAATGATTCAGAAATGTAACTGTCCTAACTGGCAGGGTAGATTTGTTTGTGGATGTTTGATTAATTCAGCAGTATGTATACCCATTAAATTTATTTTGGACGAAAAGCTTCTGCAGTACAACAATTACTTCTGTTTACATGTTACTGCAGCTTCTAGCAGAACAATAACTGTATTTATATTAGATGATAAACTTGTGTATTGCAAAAATTGTTTTATGTGCCATGACAGATTTGTACAGTTATACAATTTTATCTTCTTTATTTTTTAAAGTTAAAATTTTGTTGTGTGAAAATAGGATACATCTTTCTAATTGATATACATTACATTTAAGATGTATACGGAGTTGAATTTTGTTAATATACAAAACATACTTGCATTTATATTTAGTTATTATAAAATAATTTAAACTTTACAAATATTCACATTGTTTTGTATTGTACACGATATTAGTAATGAACAAATTAAATGTATTTGATGTATTAAACTTGAGTAGTGCACATATTATATCTCCTTGACATGTTCACATGTACATATATTCTATTAATTTCTAGCCTTTAGTCGCTCATACATCTGATCCATTATATCTAAGATAAGTTACAAGCGCAAACATTTGATGTCTATGCTAGTCTAGTCTTCAACAATGCGTAAAATAAATTTGTTTTCTGTACGCAAGTCTAGACTTCAACGGTGCACAAATATAATTTGTAAATACAAGACTAGACTTGGCTGTACGTGAACATAATTAATATTGACAAGACTATACTTGGCTGTACATGAACATAATTATTATTGACAAGAATTGACTTGGCTGTACATGGACATAATTAATATTGACAAAACTATACTTGGCTGTATATGAACATAATTAAAATTGACAAAAATAGACTTGGCTGTACAGGAACACAATTTTTATTGACCAGACTAGACATGGATGTACATAATCCCCAGTGTTATAGGCAAGACTAGACTTGGATGTACATAAACCCCAGTGTTATAGGCAAGACTTGACTTGGATATACATAAACCCCAGTGTTATAGGCAAGACTAGACTTGGATGTACATAAACCCCAGTGTTATAGGCAAGACTAGACTTGGATGTACATAAACTCCAGTTTTATAGACAAGACTAGACTTGGATGTACATAAACCCCAGTTTTATAGACAAGACTAGACTTGGATGTACATAAACCCCAGTTTTATAGACAAGACTAGACTTGGATGTACATAAACCCCAGTGTTATAGGCAAGACTAGACTTGGATGTACATAATCCCCAGTGTTATAGGCAAGACTAGATTTGGATGTACATAAACTCCAGTGTTATAGGCAAGACTAGACTTGGATGTACATAAACCCCAGTTTCATAGACAAGACTAGACTTGGATGTACATAAATCCCAGTGTTATAGGCAAGACTAGACTTGGATGTACATAAACCCCAGTTTCATAGACAAGACTAGACTTGGATGTACATAAACCCCAGTGTTATAGGCAAGACTAGACTTGGATGTACATAAACTCCAGTGTTATAGACAAGACTAGACTTGGATGTACATAAACCCCAGTTTTATAGACAAGACTAGACTTGGATGTACATAAACCCCAGTTTTATAGACAAGACTAGACTTGGATGTACATAAACTCCAGTGTTATAGACAAGACTAGACTTGGATGTACATAAACCCCAGTTTTATAGACAAGATTAGACTTGGATGTACATAAACCCCAGTTTTATAGACAAGACTAGACTTGGATGTACATAAACTTCAGTGTTATAGACAAGACTAGACTTGGATGTACATAAACCCCAGTCTTATAGACAAGACTAGACTTGGATGTACATAAACCCCAGTTTTATAGACAAGACTAGACCTGGATGTACATAAACCCCAGTTTTATAGACAAGACTAGACTTGGATGTATATAAACCCCAGTTTTATAGACAACACTAGACTTGGATGTACATAAACTCCAGTTTTATAGACAAGACTAGACTTGGATGTACATAAACCCCAGTTTTATAGACAAGACTAGACTTGGATGTACATAAACCCCAGTTTTATAGACAAGACTAGACTTGGATATACATAAACTCCAGTTTTATAGACAAGACTAGACTTGGATGTACATAAACCCCAGTTTAATAAACAAGACTAGACTTGGATGTACATAAACCCCAGTTTTATAGACAAGAATAGACTTGGATGTACATAAACCCCAGTGTTATAGGCAAGACTAGACTTGGATGTACATAAACCCCAGTTTTATAGACAAGACTAGACTTGGCTAAGGATAAATGTGATAGCGACAGGAAAGTCTTAATTAAGCGGAACAAACATTCCACACCAAAAAGCAAACAGAGATTTCGTTAGTAATGTCTTTTGATGGGTGGGTGGGGGGGAAGGGGGGGGGGTTGGAAGAGGGTAAGCAATAGAACACAATAGCCCTCCAGACATGCCCAAAAAAGCAACTAAAGAAGACGTTTATGCAGCCAGCAGCCGTACCATGTAAAACAATCCGCTACAGAAGCCAGTAGGGTGGCAGAGCACATGCGTGATGTTATACACGTATCATGTAGGGAGGATCATAAGGTATTGTATCGGGAGGGTCATAAGGTATTGTGTAGGGAGGGTCATAAGGTATTGTGTAGGGAGGGCCATTTAGGTAATTTGTAGGGAGGGTAATTCAGGTATTGTGTAGGGAGGGTAATTCAGGTATTGTGTAGGGAGGGTAATTTAGGTATTGTGTAGGGAGGGTAATTCAGGTATTGTGTAGGGAGGGTAATTCAGGTATTGTGTAGGGAGGGTAATTCAGGTATTGTGTAGGGAGGGTAATTTAGGTATTGTGTAGGGAGGATAATTCGTGTATTGTGTAGGGAGGGTCATTCGGGTATTATGTAGGGAGGGTCATAAGGTATTGTATAGGGAGGGTCATTCAGGTATTGTGTATGGAGGGTCATTCAGTTATCATGTAGGGAGGGTCATTCAGGTATTATGTAGGGAGGGTCATTCAGGAATTGTGTAGGGAGGATAATTCGTGTATTGTGTAGGGAGGGTCATTCGGGTATTATGTAGGGAGGGTCATAAGGTATTGTATAGGGAGGGTCATTCAGGTATTGTGTATGGAGGGTCATTCAGTTATCATGTAGGGAGGGTCATTCAGGTATTATGTAGGGAGGGTCATTCAGGAATTGTGTAGGGAGGATAATTCGTGTATTGTGTAGGGAGGGTCATTCAGGTATTATGTAGGGAGGGTCATAAGGTATTGTATAGGGAGGGTCATAAGATAATGTGTAGGGAGGGTAATTCAGGTATTGTGTAGGGAGGGTAATTTAGGTAATTTGTAGGGATGGTAATTCAGGTATTGTGTAGGGAGGGTCATAAGGTATTGTTTAGGGAGGGTCAATCAGGTATTGTGAAGGGAGGGACATTCAGGTGTTGTGTAGGGAGGGTCATTCAGGTATTGTGTACAGAGGGTCATACGGTATTGTGTAGGGAGGGTCATTTAGGTAATTTGTGGGGATGGTAATTCAGGTATTGTGTAGGGAGGGTCATAAGGTATTGTGTAGGGAGGGTCAATCAGGTATTGTGTAGGGAGGGTCATAAGGTATTGTGTAGGGAGGGTCAATCAGGTATTGTGTAGGGAGGGTCATTCAGGTATTGTGTAGGGAGGGTAATAAGGTATTGTGTAGGGAGGGTAATTCAGGTATTGTGAAGGGAGGGTCATAAGGTATTGTGTAGGGAGGGTAATTCAGTTATTGTGTAGAGACGGTCATAAGGTATTGTGTAGGGAGAGTCATAATGTATTGTGTAGGGAGGGTCATAAGTTATTGTGTAGGGAGAGTCATAAGGTATTATTCAGGAAGGGACAGAGAGATATGAAAGGATGGAGAAATAGTTATGAAAGGAGGGACAGAGAGATATCGTCTAAGGAAAGCTTACATATATCATGTAAAACGCTCACTACATGTATTGTATAAGGAGGGCCTTACATGTCTACTTTATGGCGGGCCGTGTGGGTAGCATGTAATAGAGAATTTATGTAAGGAAGGTCAGCTAGAAACCATTATTATTCAGATATATTGGCAAAGTGATAATAAAAACAATATATAGTAGTCGTAAGTAGCAGAAACAGGATATTCCCTTTGTCTTAATAACACAAACATGATATTCACTTTCTTTTAGTAATACAAACATGATATTCACTTTGCTTTAGTAGCACAAACATGATATTCATTTTGTCTTAGTAATACAAACATGACATTCACTTTGTTTTATTAGCACAAACATGATATTCACTTTGCCTGTAGAAATATTACTTTTTAAATGTACTGTGTCCAGGTATGGCAGATTTGATGCTTGGTGCCAGTTACCATAACTTTAGGGATCATTTGCTTGGAAGTACCGAATTGGAAAATGGGCTTTATTCAGCCTATCTGTTCATCTCGTTGACGGGCTAGCCGGTCCATGATTATTGTTGCAGAGTCACTTCTGTGGTCTGTTTATTTGCTGCCAGACAAAGGCCCCCACTTTATCTGTGTTGTCTTAACAGTGAAGTATCTAGGACTCCATGCAATGAGGTTAGGGTTCGGAGCTCGGTGTTGTGAGTTGTGTGTCTTGTAGAGACTATTGTTGTTATTCGTTCTATTATTCCCTTATTTAGTTGTGGTTCTTGCAGAGACTATTGTTGTTATTCGTTCTATTATTCCCTTACTTAGTTGTGTTTCTTGCAGAAATTATTATTATAATTTTTTCTGTTGTTTCCTTACTTACGATTTGTCTAGATGTTAGACACTACTGGTAAACATATTAACATGTTACTTTGATTTGAATTAAACTAAACAAACAGTTTCAACTTTCTTTTGCGTCTTCTGTATTTCCTTTTAGTATATAATTGTATGGTACCTATATTGAATCAATCAATAGAGTACTTGCGTTTTAATTCAACCCAACCAAAATAAATACCTATTTTAGCACCAAATTTGAGATAGTGTCTTCACATCATAATTTATTCTTTAACTGTTGGGTGTGTCAAACAATTTTGCGAGAAAAAGACGAGAATTTCTGCTACCGCTTTCATTTATTCTTGGCGAATGAATTTCTCGAATCTGTCAACGTGGGTCCATGATAAGGAGAGTAGAATCCAGTGTCTACAGCAGCCTGGCATTATCCATGTTGTCAGACGATGTTATAACAACAGTTATCAAACCGTAGACCTAACCCTAACCTTTAGCAAAATTTAATATAACCATCGTTTCTGCACTTCTGTCTGTGTCTCCGTCTTTAATTATTTATATAAAATAAAATGATATCGAAAAGTTCTCCCCTTAAGCACGTTATGTACGCTGGAAACACATGGAACTCTGTTTGTGGTGAATGAAGCCGAAAGTACCATCCATAGTTTTCAGCTTCCTGCCAGTAATAAGTACGCACCGTTCCCTGGCCCAGGGTCAAACGTTCGATCTTTCACAATGTTCGCTATGTCTCGCTTTTGTCTGTCTTGAGCGCAATTTTTCATGTATGATTTGGTCATCTTATAGCTCTCTTCCCCAGTGGCTTCCAGAACAGAGACTGGATTGTAATATTATCAGATGGTTTCCATAGTAAGTGTCCGATCCAAATCCAGATGACATCTAACATTTTTAATTGTGCTAGGTTTAGGGGACATAATCCCCCAGATTAGAAACAGACTTGGAACATTTTCTGGCTGTGTCAACGGTCACTGGCCTAGCACAAACGCTAGCTCATTTACAAAGACGACTGCTCCGTGGGGTCGCTCAGCGGCAGTTTTTGTAGCTCCCTTCTTGTATGTGTTCGCTTACAAGTAATTAAATATATTCTCTTCCTAAACTTGGAAGTACATTCTCTCGTCCGCATACAATTTATGCCTGAAATAACCATATCTGTTTTATGTCATAAAATCACGATCTGTCATCTAACATTTTGTCCCTCAAACAGCTATATTTTTTCCCTCGTAACACGAGGCTGCTATCAACGGCTAGATACCCTCTTCATATAATTTGTCTGTCAAAAAAATATCACATCAATTTCCTTTTTAAAACGTATGTGCTGTCACAGTCCGTTCCCGTCACCTGATATTGTCTCCCTCAAATAGTCACATCCACTTCCCTTATAATACATGGCTGCTTTCACAGACCGCTCTTGTCACCTAACATCGTCTCCCTCAAATAGTCACATCCATTTCCCTTATAATACGTGGCTGCTTTCACGGACCGCATCTGTCACCTAACATCGTCTCCCTCGAATAGTCACATCAATTTCCCTTATAATAGTGGCTGCTTTCACAGACCGCTTCTGTCACCTAACATCGTCTCCCTCAAATAACTAAATCTACTTCGCTAATAAAACTTGCGGGCTGTCGCATTCTTCAATTACCATCAGACACTTTATCGCTCAATCGACCACATATATTTCTCTACTTTTAAATGTCGACCCATTTCACATTTCTCTGGTCACAATATAATTGATTTCTCAATTAATTGCAAATATTTCTCTAAAATACGAATACTGCCTGTCTAAAACTGTTCCGATCTCCATATAGTTAATTCCGGAGAAAGCAATTCCTGTCCCAAAAATGCTGTGACGTGTCGGGGCAGAAGTGTCGGTAGAAAGGCGCATATATCGCATCCTTGCTGTAAACTGCAACACAAAGTCATAAGGTTCTTTTCAGTACGAACTCCGAAGAAGATGTAAAGGAAATAACCATATATGTTATTTGTATACAAATAGCGGTGTCTATCATCCCCATATAGTTGGTATCTCTCATCACCATATAGTTGGTATCTCTCATCACCATATAGTTGGTATCTCTCATCCCCATAAAGTTGGTGTCTCTCATCCCCATAAAGTTGGTGTCTCTCATGCCCATATAGTTGGTGTCTCTCATCCCCATAAAGGTGGTGTCTCTCATGCCCATATAGTTGGTGTCTCTCATGCCCATATAGTTGGTGTCTCTCATGCCCATATAGTTGGTGTCTCTCATCCACATAAAGTTGGTGTCTCTCATGCCCATAAAGTTGATGTCTCTCATGCCCATACAGTTTGTGTCTCTCATGCCCATAAAGTTGCCTCAAGTAACCATATCTATATTTCCCACGAAGCTAACTATTTCTCATCTCCAAATAGTTTACACAAAAACCATATCTTTTTTACTCATAAAAGTGGCAATGAATCTCAGAGTTGGAACTGTCAGTGGTTATCTTCTTTGATATGCAGTTTGAGGACCACGGGTAGGCTCAAGACAGGCTCAGGTATGAAGAGTATTCAGGCTCAGGTGTAAAGAGTATTCAGGCTCAGGTGTGAAGAGTGTTCAGGCTCACGTGTAAAGAGTATTCAGACTCAGGTGTGAAGAGTATTCAGGCTCAGGTGTGAAGAGTATTCAGGCTCACGTGTAAAGAGTATTCACTCAGGTGTGAAGAGTATTCAGGCTCAGGTGTGAAGAGTATTCAGGCTCAGGTGTAAATAGTAATCAGGCTCAGGTGTGAAGAGTATTCAGGCTCAGGTGTAAAGAGTATTCAGGCTCAGGTGTGAAGTAATCAGGCTCAGGTGTGAAGAGTATTCAGGCTCAGGTGTAAAGAGTATTCAGGCTCAGGTGTGAAGAGTATTCAGGCTCAGGTGAGACATACTGACCAAGATCTCACGCCATGTCTCACCTGGACCTGATCAAGACCTCACGTAATGTCTTACCTGGACCTGATCAAGACCTCACGTCATGTCTCACCTGGACCTGATCAAGACCTCACGTCATGTCTTACCTGGACCTAATCAAGACCTCACGTAATGTCTCACCTGGACCTAATCAAGACCTCACGTAATGTCTTACCTGGACCTAATCAAGACCTAACGTCATGTCTTACCTGGACCTAATCAAGACCTAACGTCATGTCTCACCTGGACCTAATCAAGACCTCACGTAATGTCTCACCTGGACCTAATCAAGACCTCACGTAATGTCTTACCTGGACCTAATCAAGACCTCACGTAATGTCTTACCTGGACCTAATCAAGACCTCACGTAATGTCTTACCTGGACCTAATCAAGACCTAACGTCATGTCTCACCTGGACCTAATCAAGACCTCACGTCATGTCTCACCTGGACCTAATCAAGACCTCACGTAATGTCTTACCTGGACCTAATCAAGACCTCACGTCATGTCTCACCTGGACCTGATCAAGACCTCACGTCATGTCTCACCTGGACCTGATCAAGACCTCACGTCATGTCTCACCTGGACCTAATCAAGACCTCACGTCATGTCTCACCTGGACCTGATCAAGACCTCACGTCATGTCTCACCTGGACCTAATCAAGACCTCACGTCATGTCTCACCTGGACCTGATCAAGACCTCACGTCATGTCTAACCTGATCCTTATCAACGCCTCACCGTATGTCCTCATTCACTCACCTGGAAACCGGCTGTATCATAGCAGCCTAGTTTACGAGGCGAAGATCGACACCGTAATCCCCATAGTGGCGAGTTTACTGATTAGCCCAACACTGCACTACAGCCAGGATCACCGCAGTCCACTTTCAAACCGGGGGACGTAACGAGATCACCTGTGACCAGCCACCAATGAAACGTATTCAAGAATTACTTCAGCACGAGTAGCCTCTAACAAACCGGATGGCACACTACGCGCAAGCTTAGACATGCGAACCATCTTTTATCTTGGATAGCACATCTTATCACTCACCTTTTCTCTCGATAACTCATCAGTCACCCTTTGTCTTAACAACTCATCAATCACCCTTTGTCTCAATAACTTATCAATCACCCTTTCTCTCACCAACTCACCAATCACTCTTGCTCTTACCAACTCACCAATCACCCCTTTCTCTCGACAGTTCGGTTGCTTCCTCAGACTACATCTATTTCCAGAGTGATTTGCTTTTCAGCAATGCGCAAGAATAGAGGCTTGAATGCCGACTATGTGTATTTAGCTCTCTCTCTCTCTCTCTCTCTCTCTCTCTCTCTCTCTCTCAAATAAAACCAAAAAGTCTATGCATGCGGTAAAAGAACAGTACATAGACTACAACCCAGGTACATTCCGTCTCTGTAACCGGACATTGAGCGTGAAACTGTGTTTCATACAAAATAGTGTTTGTAATCCCGAACATTGAAACAAATGCTAACATTAAATACAAGAACACGTATCACTCAAAAATGATGTGCTAAATGGCGGGCATTCATACGTTTAATTTGATGTTACGAGTTGTTATAGACATACAATTCAGATTAGAAATGTACGGTAGAAATGAATGTCCAGATAAGACAACATGTGTGTATTGAAACGCTACGTCCGTCTTTGGATACATATTATATTCTGTATCTTTCTGACTACAGGTGTTTAGTTAGTTTGATTTATATCATTTTCATCATCATCTGGTTGATCAGTCCTGAAACTGGTTGAAAGGTTGTCTGAGCATGTCTCACCATTTGCCCCTAACCTCTACAGCTCTCTACATTTCAGCACAGATTCGTACGTTAATGTCCCTGCGTGCCTGATAAAGGTTAGTCTTGTGCGCCCCCTTTTTCTTTTCTCCTGAATCTTGCTCTCTAGTAACTTTTGTATAAGACTTTTATATCGCATACTGTATCCCAGCCAACGCAATCTTTGTATTTGTACCACTTTCAATCAACTATTTTAAATGATAAATCTTCAGAAATGGTTGTTTGATAATCTTACATGTTTGTTGATCAGGTCTTTAGATGTGGGATCTCCATTGGTGTAGATTTGTTCACGTTCAAATCTATATTGATCTACACTTTCAAATCTGACATCTTCCTTGTTTTACGTTCTAGAAGTTCATTAACTGAGATTTGCAATTCTTAAAATTTTGTCTATAAAATTTTATGGAAACAACAGCTTTATATGCATAAATCAAGAAAAGGCGTTCGACTGAGTCAACAGAAGTAAACTGTGGGAGATCCTGGCATATTATGGACTGCAAGGTCCTCTCCTTAGTAACATCAACGCCCTCTACCAGGACAGCCAGAGTGCAGTAAGAACAACAGAAGGTATGTCGGAGTGGTTTCCCATTTTATCAGGCGTCAGACAGGGTTGTGTTCTCTCGCCACCCCTCTTTGTCACTTCCATGAATAAAATCACACAAGACGCAAACACAGAACAGGAAAGTACTATCGAATTGCTCTTTGCAGACGATCAATGTCTGATCCACTGCAATAAACGAAACCTACAAAGTCTTTTGACTCACTCTTCTTGTACTGTCAAAAGTATGATATGAATATAAACACATCAAAAACAGAGGCAATGAATATAGCTGGAAAGTCTACCACACTTGACATTCATGTGAATGAAACACAAATAAAGCAGGTACAAGAATGTAGGTATTTGGGTATTTGGGAACTGCTTTTACTGAGGATGGCAGACTCGACAGAGACGAGAGACGAGAGTGCAGAGAGCAAACGCTGTCACCTACCAGCTATCTCCACTACTAACACACCTCAAGATTTCCCTCCAAGTAAAAAAGCAGATGATAAATAGTATCTTCATCCCAACCCTGGGCTACCAGTGCCAGACATGGACATTGAACAAGGCCTAAGAACGAAAGTTAGCCACCTGCGAAATGCGGTGCCTACGAAAGGTCACTAACAACACCAGAAGAGACAATCGCAAATAAGAGTATTCGGGAGAAGGCTTGAACAATTAACTCCCTGCCTACAGTACATCGAGCAACAGAGAATGATTTGGTTTAGTCACATGGTGAAAATGCAACCAGACCATATTGTTTATGCAACATTCTACAGGAGAACATCAGAAAGAAGGGCTAGAGGGAGGCCGAGGAAAAGGTAGATAGACAGCGTAAAAGAGACTTTCCGTGAAATGGGGAAAAATGTTACACGGGCCACGAGAGAGGCGAAAGACAAATACATACGACAACGCTGGGCTACAACCCAGTAGAAGGTGAGACGACACTGGGCTACAACCCAGTAGAAGGTGAGACGACACTGGGCTACAACCCGGTAGAAAGTGAGACCACACTGGGCTACAACCCGGTAGAAAGTGAGACGACACTGGGCTACAACCCGGTAGACAGTGAGACGACACTGGGCTACAACCCGGTAGAAAGTGAGACGACACTGGGCTACAACCCGGTAGAAAGTGAGACGACACTGGGCTACAACCCGGTAGAAAGTGAGACGACACTGGGCTACAACCCGGTAGAAAGTGAGACGACACTGGGCTACAACCCGGTAGAAAGTGAGACGACACTGGGCTACAACCCGGTAGAAAGTGAGACGACACTGGGCTACAACCCGGTAGAAAGTGAGACGACACTGGGCTACAACCCGGTAGAAAGTGAGACGACACTGGGCTACAACCCGGTAGAAAGTGAGACGACACTGGGCTACAGCCCGGTAGAAAGTGAGACGACACTGGGCTACAACCCGGTAGAAAGTGAGACGACACTGGGCTACAGCCCGGTAGAAAGTGAGACGACACTGGGCTACAACCCGGTAGAAAGTGAGGCGACAAAAAAGTGGAAGAATAATTGTGTTCATTTGGATTGTTAGAATTTAGATTGTTGTAATTTAGATTGTTGTAATTTAGTTTGTTACTTACTTAAATCTTTAATTTGCGTATTCTCTTGGAATTGGTGTTTCTAATAATTAAAAATAAATAATTGTCGATATTCCAGACTGATTTTCGCTGAGTTATAATTGTAGATCTTCACCGATTTGTGGTACCATCAAGTCATTAATTCTGAACTTCAGATCTTCGTCATTGCTATATAGTTTCATAGTTTCATTAATGTGTGTTCTCTTCTTTGCCGATTGACAGTTTTAGGTTTTTATCTTCAATTCCCAAATTGAGATCTTATTTTTCAAAAGACAATTTTAAATCTTCATTTTCAATTGATAATTTTTTATCTTCATTTTCAATTTGCGTTTTTAGATCATAATTAGTGCATAGATCTAGATCTTCATCATTTTAAAGCTGTGGATAATCATTGATTTATAGTTTTAGATCTTTATTGATTGATAATATTAGATCTTTATTGATTTATAGTTTTAGATCTTTATCAATTTGAGCTTTTTGTGGTAATTGATTTATAGTTTTAGATCTTTATCAATTAGAGCTTTTTTCGTAATTGATTTATAGTTTTAGATCTTTATCAATTAGAGCTTTTTGTCGTAAATGATTTATAGTTTTAGGTCTTTATCAATTAGAGCTTTTTGTCGTAATTGATTTATAGTTTTAGATCTTTATCAATTAGAGCTTTTTGTCGTAATTAATTTATAGTTTTAGATCTTTATCAGTTAGAGCTTTTTGTCGTAATTAATTTATATTTTGAAATCTCTATTAATTTATAGGTTTCAATCTTTATAGTTTTAAATCTTTATTGATTTATAGTTCTATATTTTCATTGATTTGTAGTTTTAGATTTGCATTCATTTATATTGTTCGCTCTTGGTTGATTGAGGGTTTCATACCTTTACTGAGTTAGCGTTTATCGACTTTAGAATTTTAATTATTTTTATTTTTTAAATTTTAATTCAAATGTGCTTCCAGTTGTATCATGACTGTGTAGTTAATTGTCTGCTGTAGATTGGACTGACCTGGTTTGTTTCAAGTTCTATATGGAAAATAAAAGTGATACCACTTGCATTAATACATCAGTTACCTAAATAAGATGTTGTAAATGCTGGTGTTGTTGTGAAAGGCCTATTATCAGTAAGATTACTATTTTGTGCGCCCTGAAAACGAGTTAAGGAGAGGGTTACACAATCCGTGCGTGCTGTTGAAGGTTGTCCTGTGTCCATCCAGGCGGTTGTGTTATGGTTGGCTCCATTTACGTATCGCTCGCTATTACGGGATCAAGTCGGTCCCTATCTCGTTAATCAGAATTTTAAGTTTCCATGGAAAACCACGCAATAGTAAGGTGGGGATTTTAACAGTATGTTTCGTCTGACCCTGACTAACATTGTCCGATCAGTAGATTTCCCCGACCCTGACTAACATTGTCCGATCAGTAGTTTTCTCTGACCCTGACTAACATTGTCCGAACAGTAGTTTTACCTGACCCTAACATTGTCCGATCAGTAGTTTTTCCTGACCCTGACTAACATTGTCCGATCAGTAGTTTTCCCTGGCCCTGACTAACATTGTCCGAACAGTAGTTTTCCCTGACCCTAACATTGTCCGATCAGTAGTTTTACCTGACCCTGACCCTAACATTGTCCGATCAGTAGTTTTACCGGACCCTAACATTGTCCGATCAGTAGTTTTACCTGACCCTAACATTGTCCAATCAGTAGTTTTACCTGACCCTGACCCTAACATTGTCCGATCAGTAGTTTTACCGGACCCTAACATTGTCCGATCAGTAGTTTTACCTGACCCTAACATTGTCCGATCAGTAGTTTTACCGGACCCTAACATTATCCGATCAATAGTTTTCCCTGACCCTGACTAACATTGTCCGATCAGTAGTTTTCCCTGACCCTGACCCTAGCATTGTCCGATCAGTAGTTTTACCTGACCCTGACTAACATTGTCCGATCAGTAGTTTTTCCTGACCCTGACCATAACATTGTCCGATCAGTAGTTTTACCTGACCAAAAGCTAGTCTCTGTCTCTCTCTCCCTCTTTCTGTCTCTCTCTCTATCTCTCTCTCTCTCTCTCTCTCAGTCTCTCTCTCCTAACCTCCTTAAATAACACAAACACGTTTTTCAATCCCAAACATTGTGTTGCCATCTCTAAGTTTGACACGAAACTGAACATTTCCTGTAAAATGTTGGCTTCACTTGGTCAAACCAGAACATTTAAAAAAAATGATTTCACCTCTTTGACAGATTTAATAAAGAGCAGTTTTTCTTAGCCAAAGAAGGGACGCATTTTTGTCCATTATTTATTTCAATGAAACCGCAAGAGTAACTTAGTCGCTGTAGTGTATTGTCAGACTGAAAGATCATACAAGAGTGATGTGAACAAACATAACTCGTGAAACACGGTCAACGATGATAGTCATTTACAATTTGTCCGTAATTCGAGGCAGATGTGTATTCTATTTGATTACATGTTGCAGGGAAACGCCAGTTTTGTGTTTATTTGGAAGGTTTATCTTTCATCCCACGATGGGTATGTCACTTCCGGCCACAGACACAATTTGTTGCTGGTATTAGAACGATAAATGCTCATGATTTACTACCAGACTTAGTTCTCTTTGTTAT